>BSBM01000885.1:2400000-3000000 GCA_027924585.1 Larix kaempferi
TAAATTATAAAGTCATTAGTTAATTTATTAACTAAGCCTTATAAATGTTTAATTGCATTTAATGCTTGGCAGCTAGGTCTTGCTTGGGACTAAGCCATCATCCCTATTAAGGAAAAAGATACCCTTTGTCGTTTTTGAATATGCAATCACATTCCTTGTTGAAAAATTGAATACATATACATGTTTGAAAAGATAATAACTTTTCCACATTGAATGAATACTATGCTTATTATTCACATGTGATTACCCAACACACATCCAACAATCATTTATATGTGTCTAATTCAAGAATCCAAGAATTAATCTCTCAAATTGTACTCTGATTTCAATCTACAATTGAATGACACACACACCTAAATATGTTTGTGCAAAATATATTAAGCACTCTAATTCAAGTACCCAAACATGTAATAGATGAATATGTGTGTCTCCTCGAATGATGTTTGAATGTGTAGGGTCAATGTTATCAGAAATTTGATCCGCACTATCATGGTTTGGATCAACATAGCAATAGGCAGATTGTTCATTCCGCAACTTCAACAATTTACGAGTATGTTTGTCTATCATTTCCTTGAAAATGGAGTTGGTTTTTTCAAAAGAACTAAAATCAAAATGAGACCAAGTCGCTAGGTCCAATTTGTTAGCAAGATAGAGGTGAAGGTTAAACAACTGCAGATCGAGTCTAGACAGACCAACCCGCTGGCATCTTAGTTGAGCACGTATGATCATCATGCTCATTCTATTAAATAATTTATTATTGTTCTGATTTCTAAGAGTGTGTTGTATCTTGGCAAAGACTGATACGATGCGGCTATCCCCACACTATCTCAAGAATGAAATATGTGCTAAATTCTTATATTTTCTAATATGTAACCTCTCAAATTGTTTGATGTCTCTTAGCGTGTCCGCTCCAAAATGGGAAGAAATGGTACGAGATGAGAATTCGCAGGAAGACATGTTGTTAGCTGAGAGTGGAGTATACTCTGCGATGTAGAAGATATAGTCGACGTTTCGAGCCCTCCGCTGAGGCTCATCATCAGGACAAATACACTTGTCAAGGGAAGGATTAGGTCATGTGATCCTATAAATAGTTAAGAGCTAGATAGTGAGGAAGCAGACATTTTTTTCTTTGCCATGACACAACACAAGAAACCTAGGTAATAAAATAAATAGAATTGTTAGCTTGGTAAATTATTAATAATCTTAGAATAATTAGTATTAATATACTATTAATAAAGCTTAAACTTTAATGGTATTATTTTATTAAAATTGAAATTTTTAATAAAGTTTTAGTATTAATAAAGTTTTAACTTTAATAATTTATTAAAACTTTATTAAAATTGAAATTAGGTCTAATACTTCCTAATCTAGGTTTTTAAGAACTTTATTAAATTTAAATGGCATAATTAAAACTTTATTATTATATTAATTTTAATAAAGTTTTAAGAAATTTTTGCTTAATAATTCAAAATTAGTAAATTATAAAACCATTAGTTAATTTATTAACTAAGCCCTATAAATGTTTAATTGCATTTAATGCTTGGCAGTTAGGTCCTGCTTGGGACTAAGTCATCATCCCTATTAAGGAAAAAAATACCCTTTGTCGTTTTTTAATATGCAATCACATTCTTTCGTACAAGCATATCTTTGCTTGTTGAAAAATTGAATACATATACATGTTCGAAAAGATAATAACTTTTCCGCATTGAATGAATAATGCTTATTATTCATATGTGATTACCCAACACACATCCAACAATCAAGAATCATTTATGTGTCTAATTCAAGAATCCAAGAATTAATTTGTCAAATTGTACTCTAATTTCAATCTCCAATTCAATGATACACACACCTTAAATATGTTTAATTTCAATCTCCAATTGAATGATATGCACACCTTAAATATGTTTAATTTCAATCTCCAATTGAATGATACACACACCTTAAATATGTTTGTGCAAAATATATTAAGCACTCTAATTCAAGTACCCAAACATATAATAGATGAATATGTGTGTCTCCTCAAATAACGTGCAATAAAAAATGATGCTCATTCATAAACCAAGCAGTTAATCAAATGTTTGTCACTTCATTCAAATGTATCACCCATGAATACAAATTATATATATATATATTTATTCAATGCTCAAGGATTCAATCAATTAAAATTTGCTCATACATAATATAAATAAACAAATGAATATGATGCAAATGCTTGCTCTTGGCATGAAATAGCTACCATAAATTAAAGAAGTACATGGACAAAACTTATATGCCTTGAGTAGTTGGTTAAGCATTGTCAAAGTCACATTGATTGGGTTCATAAGGCATTGTTGTGCCTTGAATCTTTGAACCAATGATCCAACACCGAGGATTAATAGTCAAGGGTATTGATTGGCTGTAACATAGAGTGGTTAATGATGTAATGAATTAATTAGATAGATGATGAACAATCTAGCATATTCACAAATCTAATATCACTATATTTATCGTGATCCCATGAGAAATTGAATGAACCAACACAATGAATGCAACATTAACAAAGGTAAATTGTACCATATAAAATGATTTCACAATGAACCACCTATGCATTCAACCTAATCATCAAGCAATGACTATAATTTTAATGGGTGTGAAGGTGTGCAGTCTCTTAGCAGTAAGGCCAATAGCTAGTGTATGGAGAAGTAGTGATTTTAAACATAAAATTTGGAAACCCACACTAGAAATGGCAACAAGGGACAACTCGAATTCTTAGACCATCAATTTCCTTTGGCTCGTGGTTGAACAGTTTAGAGTAGCCCATTCTATATGGCCATAAAACAACTTGGTCAAAGAGAATATCCAATGTTAAATAGAAATTTACTCCACAAGGCTATTGACCAACAATTAACAATCAAACAATCAATAAGATGAATCATAAAAAAAATTTAAGCATACCATAAGATAAAGATTTTACCATGGAGATTCATATGGAAAAACCAATATTCTAATGGTTGGCTCAGTCTTTATTCTCAACAAATGTAGAATTACATCACTAGTAGAAAAATGGGTGATAAGTGACCGGGTGACCAAAGGAGAAATAAATGACTAAACCACCAAAAACGTTGGTCACCATAGTGTTTTTAAATGAAATATGACCAAATTTGAGCAATTTTAAGTGATCACAATTAAAAATGACTAAAATAAATGGTTAATTTAGTCATTGGATAAAATTTATGCCTTATTTAGGCATGGGATAAAAAATATGACTAAACACTCTAAGTTAATAATTATATATAAGATGTCCATTGCCAAAATTTACGAAAAATTGTAATAATTTTTTTACAATTTCGTAAATTTTAACAATAGATAATTGCACTTGACAATAATTTTTTACAATTTCGTAAGTTTAACCTTGTAGATGGATTTAGAGATCCCCCTTTTAAGGGGATCTCTAAATCCATCTGCAACATTAAAATTTACAAAATTGTAAAAATTCATTTTTAAAATTGCAATTTATATCCATGGTCAGATTTCATCAAATAATTTAATAGAAAGGGAAGAATGCTTCATGATATTTAGCCTTCTTCATCTACTTGACTACAGAGCACCTCATACTCGGTACTCTTGGTGCAAGAACTAGACTAATCAAAACTTGGAGCCTCAATTTAATAATAGATAGTTATTATATATATTATTGTTAATTTGTAATATATATATATATATATATATTCTACGTTTTGGACTTTACGTTGGTTTTTTGTTGGAATTCGGTAAAATTGTTTTGGTGAAATCCAAATCTGGAAGTGTTTAAATTGCTTTTTTGAATTCATAAATAATTTTAGCACCCTCATATATATATATATAGTCTATTTATTCTACGTTTTGGACTTTAGGGTGGTTTTTGGTCAGAATTAGGTAAAATTGTTTTGGTGAAATCAAATTTGGAAGTTTTTAAATTGTTTTTTTTGAATTCATAAATAGTTTTAGCACCCTCAAATACCCCATGGCACTGAAATTGTGCAATTTTCATAACTAATATATGCGATTCTAAGATTTTTCAAAGATTTCCAACCAAACTCCGAACAAAATAAGACAAAAAATATGCTCGAAAAAGGTTGAAAAAGTAGAACACACACACACGATATGTTATATATAGGTTAATATTAATATATAGTTAATATATAACTATAATATACTTGATACACAATAAATATATAATATGCTAATATATATGTCATGTATAGTTAATATATTAATATCTTATATAATTAATATATTAATATATTACGTAAGATTAATATAATATAATTATTTCCCCAAATGGGGTGTCATCGAATGGTTGATGTGATGGATACGATGATCCATCGCGAGGGTAGGTGGCTGTAGGTGCCTCTTGTGGCAACCCCTCCCACGGTACATGACATTTGGTTATTGAATTCTTTCATGCGAGAATTAAGTCCCCTCCTCCTGGCGCATTTGTTCCATGTCTGGGTCCGGGACATGCCTTTGTTTCAAGCTTTAATGGTGAATTTGATTGATGGTATTGGTTTGTTGTACTAGAGGATGGCCTTGGCCCTCCGTTAGTCTGCTCATCTCACGTGCAGCATTCATGGCGAGTGTAAGTGGGAGTTTAAATCAAAATGTATGTAATGGCAAGTCTTATGCGGGATATGTTTTGGTCATCCACCTTTTTCTCATGTCTCGTCTGTGCATTTGTGGGCGGTCTCAACGTGTTGTGGGCTCTCGCCCTGCTCAGTTTGGCACATGAACCGAAGGGGGGATCACCTCTATCTCTTAAAAGGATTCTTCGTCTCCTTCCTCTATGTCGGCTTCCATCTCTAAGGCTCCTCGGAATGATAATTCCATGGTTAATATTTGGAGCTGTTGGGTCAAGTGGTTTGCTGAACGTGGCAATTCGTTGGGCTTCTATCCTACTCTCCTTTCCTCTTTGGTTCATGGTGATGATTATGGTGGCAAGGTCAAGAAACATAAAACTTCACAGAGTGCATCTGCGAGATTATGGTCTCCTGCCCTGGGGAACAAGGAGCGCTCTATGTCGATGGATGGTCTCTCTGTGGCTCATTGGGATCTAATTTTTGACACCCATCGTGAGGTGAAAAATCTGGGTTTTAAAATGGAATAGTTTGAGCGTTGGATGGATGCCCTCGTCTCCACCCTTGCCAATCCTTAAATGATGAAGCAATTATGCCTCAATTCTCCACGAGACGTGATCTTGCTGGGAGCTCCGCTTCGGATGGACGTGAATTTGCATCATGGGGCTTCAAGCAGCGATAATCCTCAGCATGTTGGGTAGGCCTTGGGGATCACTCTTTTGTCATGTTTTCTATGTGCTTGTTAGGTTTAGAGTTTAAATGTTCTGTTTTGGGACGTGCAGTTAATATGACTTTAGCTCTGTTTTGTAATCTCTTAGTTGCGATGGTAGTCGGTTAGATAGTTTCTAGCAAAGTTGTTTTTGTCAAGAATAATCAATTTACCAGGCCGTGGATATGGATTTGTAATGGTCCAAGAGGTTTGATCATCCGACCTCTGAACTGTAAATGTACTGCTTTTTATTCTGCTAGTATAATATAAAGGTCCTTCTTACCTTATATATATATATATATATATATAATATATTAATATATTATATTAACTGTCAATATACTATATAATATAATATTAATATAATGTAATTAATATATTAATATACTATTTAATATTAATATATTATATTACTTATTAATATACTATATAATATGTAAGATTAATATAATAATTTCAAGGAAGGCTTATTCCCTTATACCCTCTTATCTCCTTTTAATACTTCTCCTTAAAATAGGTATACATTCAATAATATAAGTTTTAGGTAATCCTATACAAAGGGAAAGGAAATAACCAGTCATTCTTTTAATATGTAATATGATTACCTAACCAATATTAGATTATCGGATACATTATTTTAATTCACTGGTGACCATCTTTCCATTGAATGAATGTCCTTCTATTTCTATAGGGAGAAGGGGTTATTTATCTAACCACATGGGAGGGAAGAATTATTGAGCGGTGCTAGTATCTCTATAGAGAGAGAGCAGACAAGTCATTCACGAAATGACATTAACATGGAGGGAGTTTCTCACCATTTTAAGAAGTACCACTTTTGAAAATGCAACGAAACAAAATAGAATATGTAATATGGGAACCCAAGTTCATTACAAAGGCTCCAGTGAGCGAGGTTGCCGCGCTCGAGTCACAAAATCTATTCAGGAGAGTGAGCCCAGCTAATCGAGGAGTGAGTGATTAAGTATGAAGTAGTCATCTGGATAACAACGAGATGATTATACTCCATGTGCTTATGTCAAGAAAAAGTAGGTCATGAGATGTGTATTTTTGTAAATAAAAAATAAATTTTAATTAAAACTAGATATATTGTATTTTTAAAATTGATATATAAATTCTTGCTTTTTAATTTTGGATTCATTAAGTGGTTAGAGATTTAAAAACTGACATAATTTTTTTAATTAATGTTATGTAATTGTAATATGGTAGATATCACTAAGAGGTAGATATTGTTTGCTTTATTTAATTATAATTATAATATGATAGATATTGTATTATATAATTTTTCAACTAAGTAATATAGTTACAATGCTGATATTATGATTCAATTTGATCCTTCTTGGTGCTTGGTAGATCCTCTTTTAAGATGGATTTATGTTGGTTATAATTTGGATGCTCCACGATATACTTTATGTGACTTTATGGTTAGCAATGAAACAATGTCAGGTTAATAGTAATGATAGTTATGAGTGGTCTTCCAGCGTTTCATAATGATTGTGGAAACGTTCTTCAAAAAGTTGATATGTTATCTTTCAAATTCTTTTTGGTTCCCATTTACACAAAACATTGCATGTGGATGTGGTTAAGGAAATTGGATATTTTTTGTATCGCATCTCCCAAAAAGATATTTACAAAGAGAAATTCCACACTTCCATGAATACAACTTTATCCCATCCGTGTTTCTTCGTTTCCATGTTGCGATTTTCTTATTCATGGCCGTAGTTATTGTTATGGAAATTGAGTAAATTTGAACACTTTGAATTGACACATATTATCCCATTCTAATGTAATGCCCCCCCCCCCAAAAAAAAAATGAGGTGGATGACACACACGCTTCCTGCAACTTGATAATGGATAAGGTGCCTTAGCCTCATTACTACAATGCCAGAGATAACATTGTTTCAGATGATGGAAACAACTATCAAAAGAATGTAAGCATCACGATGAACTATTTCTTGGAGATAATTGCGAGGGAATACGTCGCCATCTTTTCAATCATGATATTTTCAAAAGTTTTATTTGTTATTCTTATAATGGATATGATTATTATCCTAGGATGGAGATCCATACATTACAAAATGTTAAATGATAGATGGTGGAAAATCCACTTCAGGAATATGGAATCGACCATGTAGTGAATATGCAGGGCTAAGATGATCTCAACTTGTTACTCTATGATTATCAACAAAGTCCGAACCTGTTTATTCTGCTCCAAACCACAACAGGGCTTAGCAGTATGCTATAATGCATAATGTATTTAGTCCATGTTCACATTTAAACGTAGATTTAAATATAATTTATGGTAGCTTTAGGTGCCATGATATTGTATGCATGTATTTGATATGTTTTGGTTTTGTAGATCAGAACTCTACCAAGAATTTAAAAGAATTCATTGGATTCTTAGTGTTTTTTCAATTGCAAGTAGCACGTGTCTCTGCATTCACAATGGGGTTGTGTATGGAAGCATGAAACTTTCTTATCTCAAGGTATTATAGTTGCAAGCCACTAGTGTGAGGTTTCATATTTACATTTTTCCAAATTTTAAGCAGTAACTTATCTTAGGGATTATTTATCTTTAAACAAGGGGTTGCTCTAATTAGAGCATGCAATGTTTTCAAAGCCAAATCGACCAATTTTCTAAAGTATGACAAAATGAAGGATCAAAACCATTGACTTCTAGAGACCACATTTATGTGTCAGATAGATACCCTCTATGATAGTGTGTTAAGGTTCTTAAGATTTTGTGATATGTTTTATGTTACAATTGGAATCGTAGTGTGTCAATGTTCGTAAGAGTCTGTGATATATTTTTAGTGTGAAATTTGATTCAGTGTGAACTTTGAATCTATTAAGGGTGCTAGCTCAATGGAAGAGCACCTACCTTAAATGCAGGAGGTTCGTGGTTTGATTCTTCTGTGCCCTATCTACATAAATCAACGAGTAATTAAATGACCAGTTAACAACAATCAATGACTAAATAAATGGCCAGTTAATAACAATCAATGACTAAATAAATGACTAGTTAACATCAATCAATGACTAAATAAATGACGAGTTAACAACAACCGATGACTAAATAAACGACTAAATGTACTACCAAATATTGACAATTAATGACCAAATAACGACAATTAATGACCACATAAATGACTAAATATATGACCAACTCATGAAGCAATTCAAGTAATCTTAGGCCAAGTGATAAATGACCAATTTGTTCGGGTGATAAGTGACTGCTAATTTATGACCAGTGGTCACCACCTCAATTTTAGTCATTTATCTCCGATTTTTAGTCATTTTTTTAGTCACTTATCACCCATTTCGTACTAGTGCATTCAAGTTTGAAAGCTCTCTAGGCCATTTAACAATTGATAAAGATTATTCTTCCACATCCTCTCCTAATCTATCAACAAAACCCTTATGAATAGACTTGTTGAGGGATATAGGCAGCACTAGGCTTGCCTGAGTAACTTGAAGGCCAACCATCCTTGCCACTTAATTTCCTATTCTCCAACAATCTTCCCTTATGTTTTGTCCTTTCTTAGCAATGTTCCACTTCAAAGTATAGGTCATCGTTGTCTTATGTTATGGTGCTTGCATTGTCATTATCCAATAAAGACCACACTTTTTTGGTGTTGCATAGCATACTTTGTACCACATGCATCACATAGGACACATTTTCATTACATAGGATCGCCATAGGCCACACGCACAACACATGTTCCATAGAAATCATTTTTGTGCAATGTCAATTGTTATGCATGTATGGTGGGGTAGTCATTTGTGTCTATCCGACATTTGCTTTGTGTAAGTAAGAGGGTGATACATCCTTGTATTGATGCTTGACCTATGTGACCTAAATACTTGTACACATGGAATCGTTCGACCTTTACAACGAATAAGAAGGTACTAATCATGCAAAATTGAGTGGCAAAAAAGGTGGGGCATTACAAACTACTCCCTTTCGATAAACTTTGAGCACTTTATGAGCTAAGGATTATGTATTTAGTCAAGAGCTCGACTATAGCATATGGTGTAAGGTCTTAGATTAGTGTCATTTCCTCGTATTTACTCTTGATTATTTTACTTAATTGTAGACCTGGTTGGCCCTTATAGGTCATGCCCCACATCACAAGGTTGTTGGGAAGTATCTAATGGTTATTACATCACCTAGAAAACACTATAGCCCTTGTGCAAAGTAGTAAGGATGGTAGTGGCGATGGTTGTTCCAAAGGTGCGATGATGGCTATTCCAAAGATGCTCTAGAAGTTCATCTCTAAGGTTTACCATATTGAGGCAATTATGATTTTTGACCCTACTTTTAATTGTTAAAATTCACATGGAATATCATAACTTTCCATTTTGTCCATACAAGGAGAAAACCCTGTTAGTATATTTTTTGGAATGACTACCACTTTAAGTCATTATTCACTATTGGGTTAGAGAAACTTGGGACCCACGTCATTGGTAGCATTGTCTACAAACTCAAAGCCTCACTAAAGGATTTCTCATTTTCCAATTTGATAAGAAGGCCTATGTCACAACCCTAAAGCTTCGATGCCTGAACTTTAACAATCATGCGACACTACTTGATTTTCTTCCCAATAACTTGGTCATCTAAGACTACTCGCCAATAGGCTATGCCTCTTCACTCGAGGCATGCTCATACCTTTTGCCTTGAGCAATCCGTTGTCTAGGCTTGCTACACCCAAACGCCTTCCCCAACCCTTGGATGTTTTCTTATTATGTGTGTTATTTATTTAACCAATTATACTTAGCCAAAATACCATAAGCATATGAAAATAAAACCATAAGAACAACACAAGTATGTTCGGTGCCCAAACCGAGCATCGACAAGCCTTTTATTGAAGTAATATACAAGATGATACAATGGAGAATAAACAAGGTGGGTTCAACAAATCCATTCCAACACCCTCTCACAACAACAGTTAAACCTATGCAGACCTGTCCACTTCGTTCCAGCTAGTTGCCGATGCACTGAGCTTTCCAACATGTCTTCTTGCTACCAATAATCCTTTCTTGATGGTCATGCTTGATATCAACAACCTTATTACTAATGGTAACAAATTCTCCCGAAAGGTTTGTCCACCAAGAAACTTGTTGTTGATACCTCATCATTCTCCTACAAGTCTACCTTCCACAACACTTGTATTTCAATACATCGGGTTTCTTCTCGCAAGTACACTACTCCATCGACAAGCTTGTTTTCCTTAGCCTTTTGCCATGGAGAGTCTTCCCTTAAGTAACCATTCAACCCAAAAATGGCTCCCCATTAGCCTTGGTCACTCTACCCATTCTCTCCAACAGATTGCATGGCTTACCATCGAAGGCTTGATGCCTTCCTCACCTCTATTCCCTTGGTCTTTAGCTTGTTCTTCCTCCAAAGCATGCTTCCTTTGCCTCAAGTGCACCCAACTACTTATATGAGAGAAATCCCATTATCCCTAATGAATGGGCACCCAACTTGGCCAACTTCTCTCCTAAGGTTCTCAAGGATTTCCATATATGCCCACAACATACAACCGTTTCCCCCCCAGGGTATCTTACCACCGCACTTAGGAAAGTGGACCAAATGGACCTTAGGTCTTAAACATAACTTCTTGCGATGTGCCCAAGTGTCTTCTTGTTAATGTTCCCTTGCTTGACACCTTGCGCTGAGGTGTCCTGTTGGTTCCCTATGCAAGTCTTATGTTGCCCATGCAAATGTTGAAGCCTCCTCTTCAAGCCCCTTCACCAAATGCCACTTCATTGAAAACTCTTCATCGAAGCCGCCTATCATACATGTGCGCTCATCCCATCATATTTACTCATGGTTTCCATGTGTTCTTGCGAGTGCATCCATCTTACTGACTAATGCCTTAGTCATGCATGGGTGTTCTAGTTGTAGGTGCACCCGAGCCCTCTGATGGTTGAGTTGGTGTGGGTTGGTCGCTTGCCTCAAGGAATGGACGTTACATCCTCTCCCACTCAAAGATGTTGTCATCCTTAGCAACTTCACAAGAGCTCCTACAGATCTCGTGAGTTTGTTGTTCATCTTTCCTACCCATGGTCATCAAAGCAACCATCCACCAACATCATCATGCCCACTATCTTTGGTTGGTTCATCTCCAAGAGTAGTTTGTCCAAACAACTTCTTCTTCATACCACATCCTTGGCACCCTAGGCCACACCACCTAAATTAACTCATATTTCTACCATAAATTCAAGACATTTCCCATTCCTACACATCCTAGATTTACTACTGCATTCTCCATCAACCAATATTAGCTTGCTCCTGTATATTTATAGACCCCATGTGTTGAACTAATTGGGTGGTCAGTCCAACTATCATGCTCAACACATGAGAATGAATTTCTTCATATCAATTTGGTTTGACTCTTTTCCACTCCAGTTTTTCTTGCAACTTTCTTAGGCAAGGTAGAAACCCACTACCTTCACTTGTCAACTTTGCACCTTAACTCAACACTTCATTCTCAGCGAATGCACTAATATCCTAACATCCATATTCCCATTGTCCATCTCAAACAATGGGTTACTAGAGTGGTTTAACTTAAGTTGGAAAGGGGCATGTAATCATAGTTGTTTTCGAGGCGCCTTCCACTACTTTCCATGCTAAGTCCTTCATGCACATGCCTGATTTCCAAAACTCCTCATCGTTGCTTGGTTTCCAAAAGACCTGTCATGTTGTTGGCAAAGGGATTGTGTTAACCTCTACCCATTTCCCATGTATCTTCTTACCTTATCCCTTTTCCAGTTTGCTCCACCCCTTAGCCGATGGCTAAACCTCTTTGACAGTTGCCTTCACCTGAATTGTCACCCAAAGCCTCTATGCATTGCCTATTCCCAACTCTTGGGTTGTATTCAATAGAAGACTTGGAAATTCCTTAGACTTCCTTCTCTGGTGTACTAGCGAAAATGCAGCAGGTTGCGAACCTGCTCATGCAAACTTCTTTGTTTCTTGAACCCAAGGTATGTCTTCCTAAACCCCTTTTTTGTTTCCTTTATATGAGTTTGTGATATATTTTTTGTGTGAACTTTGATTCAGTGTGAACTTTGAATCTATTTAAGGGTGCTAGCTCAATGGAAGATCACTTGCCTTACATGGAGTAAGTTGGTGGTTCGATTCCTCTGTGCCCTATCTACATAAATAAATAAGTAATTAAATAACCAGTTAACAACAATCAATGACTAAATAAATTGCCAGTTAATAACAATCAATAACTAAATAAATGACTAGTTAACATCAATCAATGACTAAATAAATGACCAGTTAACAACAATCGTTGACTAAATAAACTACTAAATATACTACGAAAAATTGACAATTAATGACCAAATAATGACTATCAATGACTAAATAAATGACTAAATAACGACAATTAATGACGACATAAATGACTAAATATATGACCAACTCATGAAGAAATTCAATCAATTTATGACCAAGTGATAAATGACCAATTTGGTCAGGTGATAAGTGACTGCTAATTTATGACCAAGTTATAAATGACCAATTTGGTCGGGTGATAAGTGACTGCTAATTTATGACCAGTGGTCACCGCCTCAATTTTAGTCATTTATCTCCGATTTTTAGTCATTTTTTTAGTCACTCATCACCCATTTCGTACTAGTGCATCAAGATTGAAAGCTCTCTGGGTGATTTAACAATTGATAAAGATTATTCTTCCACATCCTCTCCTACTCTATCAACAAAACCCCTTATGGATATACTTGTTGAGGGATATAGGCAGCACTAGGCTTGGCCAAGTAACTTGAAGGCCAACCATCCTTGCCACTTAATTTCTTATTCTCCAACATTCTTCCCTTCCAATTTGTCCTTTGTTAGCAATGTTCCACTTCAAAGTTTCGGTTGTCTTATGTTTTGGTGCTTGCATTGTCATTATCCAATAAAGACCACACTTTTTTGGTGTTGCATAACATACTTTGTACCACGTGCATCACATAGGACACATTTTCATTACATAGATTCCACATAGGCCACACTTACAACACATGTTCCACATAGATAACTCTTGTGCCTGGTCAATTGTTATGCATGTATCATTGGGGTAGTCATTTGTGTCTATCCGACATTTGCTTTGTGTAAGTAAGAGGGTGATAAATCTTCGTATTGATGCTTGACCTATGTGAACTAAATACTTTTACACATGGAATTGTTCAACCTTTACAATGAATAAGAATGTACTAATCATGCAAAATTGAGTGTAAAAAAAGGTGGGGCATTACAAACTACCCCTTTTCGATAAACTTTGAGCAGTGTATGAGCTAAGGATTACATATTTAGTCAAGAGATCGAGTATAGTATATGGTGTAAGGTCTTTGATTAGTATCATTTCCTCTGATTTACTCTTGCTTTTTTTACTTCATTGTAGACTTGGTTGGCCCTTATAGGTCATGCCCCACATCACAAGGTTGTTGGGAAGTATCTAATGATTATTACATCACCTAAAAAAAACTATAGCCCTTGTGCAAAGTAGTAAGGATGGTAGTGGCGATGGTTGTTCCAAAGGTGCGACTATGGCTATTCCAAAGATGCTCCAGAAGTTCATCTCTAAGGTTTACCATGAGGTAATTATGATTTTGACCCTACTTTTTATTGTTAAAATTCACACGGAATATCGTAACTTTCCATGTTGTCCATACAAGGAGAAAACCCTGTTAGCATATTTTGTGGAATGACCACCACCTGAAGTCATTATTCACTATTGGGTTAGAGAAACTTGGGACCCACATTGGTCGCATTGTCTAAAAACTCAAATTATCATTAAAGGCTTTCTCATTTTCCAATTTGATAAAAAGGCCTATGTCACAACCCCAAATCTTCGATGCCTGAACTTTGACAATCATGTGACACTACTTGATTGTCTTCCCAATAACTTGGTCATCTAAGACTACTCACCAGTAGACTATGTCTCTTCACTCGAGGTATGCCCATACCTTTTTCCTTGAGCAATCTGCTGTTTAGGATTGCTACACCCAAAATCCTTCTCCAACCCTTGGATGTTTTCTTATTATGTGTGTTATTTATTTAACCAATTATACTTAGCCAAAATACCATAAGGATATGAAAAGCAAACCATAAGAACCACACAAGTATGTTTGGTGCCCAAACCAAGCACCGATAAGCCTTTTATTGAAGTAATATACAAGATGATACAATGGAGAATCGCAAAGGTGGGTTCAACAAATCCATGCCAACACCCTCTCACAACAACAATTAAACCTAGGCATACTTGTACACTTCGTTCCAACTAGTTGCCGATGCACTGAGCTTTCCAACATGTCTTCTTGCTACCAACAACCCTTTCTTGATGATCATGCCCGATGTCAACAATCTTCTTACTAATGGTCACACATTCTCTCGAAAGGTTTATCCACCAAGAAACCCGGTGTTGATACCTCATTGTTCTTTGACAAGTCTACCTTCCACAACACTTGTATTTCAATACGTCGGGTTGCTTCTCGCAAGTACACTACTCCATCGACAAGCTTGTTTCTCTTAGCCTTTTCCATGGAGAGTCTTCCCTTAGGAAACCCTTCAACCCAAAATTGTCTCCCCATTAGACTTGGTCACTCCACCCATTCTCTCCAACAGATTGCATGTCTTACTACCGAAGGCTTGAGGCCTTTCTCACCTCTATGCCCTTGGTCTTTAGCTGGTTCTGCCTCCAAAGCATGCTTCCTTTTCCTCAAGTGCACCCAAATACTTATATGAGAGAGCTTCCCATTATCCCTCATGAGTGGGCACCCAAATTGGATAACTTATCTCCTAAGGTGCTGAAGGATGTCCACATATTCCCACAACATACAACCGTTTTTCCCCTCTTGAGGTATCTTACCACCGCACCAAGGAAAGTGGAGCAAATGGTCCTTAGGTCTTAAACATAACTTCTTTCAATTTGCCCAAGTGTCTTCTTATAAATGTGCCCTTGCTCGACACCTTGCTTTGGGGAGTCCTCTTGGCGTCCTATGCAAGTCTTGTGTTTCCCGTGCAAATGTTGAAGCCTCCTATTCAAGCCCCTTCGCCAAATGCCACTTCATCGAAACCTCTTCATCAAATCCTCCTATCGTACATGTGCGCTCATCCCATCATCTATACCCATGGTTTCCATGTGTGCTTGCGAGTGCATCCATCTTACTGACTAATGCCTTAGTTGTGCATGGGTGTGCTAGTTGTAGGTGCACCTAAGCCCTCCGATGGTTGAGTTGGTGTGGGTTGGTCGCTTGCCTCAAGGCATGGATGTTACATCCTCTCCCACTCAAAGATGTTGTCATCATTATCAACTTCACAAGATATCCTACCCAGCTCATGAGTTTGTTGTTCATCTTTCCTACCCATGGTCATCAAAGCAACCATCCACCAGCATCATCATGCCCACTATCTTTGGTTGGTTCATCTCCAAGAGTAGTTTGTCTGAACAAATTATTCTTCATACCACTTCCTTGGCACCCTAGGCCACACCACCTAGATTAACTCAATTTTCTACCAAAAAGTCAAGACATTTCCCATTCCTACACATCCTAGACTTACTATTGCATTATTCATCAACCAATCTTGGCGTGCTCCTGTACATTGCTAGCCCCCATGTGTTGAACTAATTGGGTGGTCAGTCCAACTACCGATCTCAACACATGAGGATGAATTTCTTCATGTCAATTTGGTCAGACTCTTCTCCACTTCAGTCTTTCTTGCAACTTTCTTAGGTAAGGTAGAAACCCACTACCTTCACTTGTCAACTTTGCACCTTAACTCAACACTTTATTTTTAACGAAGGAACCAATATCCTAACATCCATATTCCCTTGTCCATCTCGAAAAATGGGTTACTAGAGTGGTTTAACTTAAGTTGGAAAGGGGCATGCAATCATATTTTTTGTCGATGTGCCTTCCACTACTTTCCTTGCTAAGTCCTTCATGCACATGCCCGATTTCCAAAACTCCTCATCGTTGCTTGGTTTGCAAAAGACCTGTCATGTTGTTGGAGAAGGGACTGTGTTAACCTCTACCCATTTCCCATGTATCTTCTTAGCTTATCCCTTTGGCAATTTGCTCCATCGCTTAGCCGATGGATAAACCTCTTCGATAGTTGCCTTCACCTGAATTGTCACCCAAATCCTCTATTCATTGCCTATTCCCAACTCTTGGGTTGTCTTCACTAGAAAACTTGGCAATTCCTTGGAATTCCTTCTCTGGTGTACCGTCCAAAATGTAGCAGGTTGCCAACCTGCTCATGCAAACTTCTTTTTTTCCTACACCCAAGGTATGTCTTCCCGAACCCTTTTTTTGTTTCCTTTTTATGATGCTATCCAAACTGGATGTTGTAGCACTTTCAACTTCAATTAGCCTCACTCCCAACATTCGTGAGACTATCCCCAACTTATTTTTTATCATTATCGACATGAAACAATTTTAAGTTTTTCCCTAGATCAACAAATAATTCTCGTGGGGCGTACGTATGGATTGATCCATCCTTAAATAGTCTTGTCCTAATATGATTTTGTGGTTGTCCAATGGAATCACTATAAAATCCATTGTGCCAAACCAATCTCCAAACTTCAATGGTGTTACATGCTACCTTTATTATAATCTACATGTTGCTATTGAGAACTCTCTTGCCCTCATACCAACTGTCACACCCCCAAAGGTTCAATTCCTGAGCTTTGATGATCATGCAACATTGCCTAATTTTCTTCTGGATGACTTGGTCACCCAATACTACTCATTGGTAGACAACACCTCTTCACCGAACTCAAACCCATACCTTTCACCTTGATTTACTTGATTTTTAGGCATGACACACCCAACAACCTTGCTCAACCATTGAATGCTTTCTTATTATGTGTGTGTTATTTACTTAACCAAATACAGTTAGCCAAAAAATCATAAGCATATACGAAGAAAACCACAAGAACAACACAAGTATGTTCAGTGCCTAAATTGGGAACCAACAAGCCTTTTATTGAAGTAATATATAAGATGATACAATGGAAAATTACAAAGGTGGGTTTGAAACCTCTGTGACAACACCAATTAAACATGGGCAAACCTACCCACTTCGTTCCTGGTTGCAGACACACTAAGCTTGTTGACATGTCTGCTTGCTGTTGATGGCCTTTTGTCGACGATCCTTATTGATACCAAAAACCTTCTTACCAATGGGCACACCTTCTCCCAATGAGTCTATCTGCATAGCACTAACAATACCTCAATTTTCTCCCACAAGTCTTCCTTCTGCAACATTTGCACTTCAATACATAGGGTTTTCTACCGCAACACCACTAAATCGACATGTTAGTTTCCATTAGCCTTTATAGTTGAGAGTCTCCCCTTAGGCAACCTTTCAACTCAGAACTAGATCCCTATTAGACTTGTTCACTATACTCATTATCTCCAACATATTGCCTTGGCTTGCTACTGCATGCTTGAGGCCTTCCTCACCTCTGTGCACTTGGATTTTAACTTGTTCTGCCTCCTAAGCATGTTTTCTTTGACTTAAGTGCACCCAAGTACTTATATGAGAGAGTTTCCTATTCTCCCTCATGAGTGGGTGCCCAAGTTGGATGATTTCACTCCTAATGCACCTGGCGACATCCACATACGACCATGATGTACCACCGTTTTTCCTCTCTTGGGGTGTCTTACCACCTTACTTGGGCAAGTGGACCCGATGACTCTTAGGTCTACAACCGAAGTTCTTGCAATGCACCAAGTCTCTTCTTTCTAATGTGCCCTTGCTCGACACCTTGCAATATTGGGGAGTCCTCTTGGCACCCTATGCAAGTCTTCTTGGTCATTTCCTTTGTCGATGTCAAAGCCTCCTCTTCGATCCATTCACTGAATGCCACTTTATCAAATCCTCTTCATTAAAGACCCCTATTGTGCACATGCGGCCATCCCATCATATCTACCCATGGCTACCATGTGTGCTATCAATTGCACCCATGTTGTCGACCGATGCCTTGGTCGTGCATGGGCACGATGGTTGCAAATGTGGCTGAGCTGTCCGATGGTAGAGTTGGAGTGGGTTGGTTTCCTACCTCAAGGCAGGGACGTTACAACTTGTGCCTTATGTTATTGTGTTTCTTTGGCTCTCCACTAATTTTAATGTTGTATCAGAGCCATACCAACTACCTTGGACTCTGTAGTGAGTGTGGCCTTTGGTACCAAGATCCATGGAGATAGTTGCAGCACATTATCATGGAGGATCCTGACCTTAGTAGGAGGGAAAATGAAGGTAGTAGTGATCAAAGAAAGGTTCATCAAAGGCTCTCTGTGCTTGAGAGATACACTAATCAAGAAAGGGGCACAATACCATCCGTGGATGAGCTTGTGATCTGTAAACATGGGACTTATAGCCCGCTCATTTTATCAACATGGACCCTTGGGGAAGTTATATATATATATATTAATTTTTTTTTTAATTTTTAATTTTATTTATTTTATAACTTTTTTCTTCTGTTGAGCTAAGCACAAGCTTCGCTACTTGGTATTTTCAAATAGGCATGAAAGGATGGCTTTGTTTCAAATTGGTCCACTACTTGGTTTCCTTGCTCATAATGTCAAGGCCAATGCTAAACACTAGAATACAATTTACGCTTTGTCGTTTTCAAATGCCCAATCACATCCCTTCATAAAAGCATGCCTTTGCTCCTTGAAAATTTGTATACCTATGCATGTTTCAATAGATAATAACTTTTCAACATTGAATGCATACTATGTTTATTGATCACTTGTGCTACCCAACAAACATCCAATAGTAATTCATGAGTCTAATACAAGAATCCAACAATTATATGTCCAATTGTGCTCTAATCTCAATTGCCAATTAAATGACACACACACACACACTTGAAATCTATTTGTGCAAAATCTATCAAGCGCTTTTATTCAACTGCTCAAACATGTGATATATGAATATGTGTATCTCATCAAATGATATGCAAGCAAGAAATGATGCCCATTCATCAATCAACCAATAAATAAAATTTTGTTAGTTCATTCATACACATGGCCCATGCATACAAATGATGTACATATACATCTATTGTATGTAAAAGTCCATCCCAACATGTCAACAAATTAAAATTTGCTCATTCTTAATATAACCAAATGAATGGGATGTAGATGCTTGCTCTTCGATTTTACCATCAAATAGCCATGCGAAATCAAAGAAATACATGGACAAAACTTATATGCCTCATGTAGTTGGATAAGCATTGTCAAAGACATATTGGATTAGTTGCATAAGGCAATATTGTGCATTGAAGCTTTGAACCAATGATCCAACACTTAGAATTGGGATTTGAGGGTATCTATTGGGTTTAACATAGAGTGGCAAATGATGTAATGAATCGATTGGATAGTTTATCAACATTCTAGCCTATTCACAAATCTAAGATCACTATATTTATTGCGATTCCATAAAAAACCGAATGGACCGACATAGGGAATGCAACTGGTGAATTAGAAGAGTTAAATTGGACTGTATAAAATGATTTCACAATGAACCACCCATGCATTTGACCCAATGATGAAGCAATGATAATTTTGATGGGTGTGATGACGTATGTATCTTACCAACAAGGTTGATATCTAGTGTATGGAGAAGCAATGATTTCTAATAGGGAATTTAGAAACCCACTATGGAAATGGAAACAAGGGACAACAACTCTAATTCTTTTACCATTGATTTCCTTTGGCTCATGGATGGGAAATTTGAAGAAGCCCATTTTTTATGGCCATAAAACAACTTGGGTAGAGATAATAACCAATGCTTTAAATTTATCAAATGTTTTATAGAAAGAAAAATTTACTCCATGAGGCAATTTATTTGTAAATGCAGGACTTATAGCTCACTCATTTGATCAACATGGACCATTGGAGAAATTATATTTTGTTTTTCTTTTGTCGAGCTAAGTACAATTTCACAACTTTCTCTTTTCAAATAGGCATGAAAGGATGGATTTGTTTCAAATATGTCCATTGCTTACTTTCCTTGATTTTAATGTCAAGGTCAATGCCAAACACTAGAAAACAATTTACCCTTTGTCATTTTCAAATGTATAGTCACATCCCTTCATACATGCATACCTTTGCTCATTGAAAATTCATATACATATGCATGTTTCAAAGACAATAACTTTACCAAATTTAATTTATACTATGTTTATTATTCACATGTTCTTACTCAACACGCAACCAATAGTCAATTATGTGTGTAATACAAGAATTTGACAATTAATATGTCTAATTGTCCTCTAATTTCAATTGCAAATTGTATGACACACACAAAATATGTTTGTGCAAAATCTATAAAGCACTCTAATTCAACTGTCCAAAGATGTAATATATGGATATTTGCATCTCTGCAAAAAATGATGCCCATTCATAAATTAAGCAATTAATCAAATGTTTGGCACTTCATTTATATGTGTCACCCAACCACACAATTGTTATATATACACATCCTATAAGTAAAAGTTCACACCTGACTCCTCAACCAGTTAAAATTTGCTCATTCATAATATGACCAAATGAATAGGATGCAAATGTTTGCATTTTGCTTTTACCATCAAATAGCCATGAGAAATTAAAGAAATACATGGACAAATCTTATATTCCTCATGTAGCTCTCTAACATTGGATTGGGTGCATTGATATCACATCACTTCGCTTATAGGCGAGTTTGATTCGCTCTGCAATTTGAAGTGAGAGACCAGAGTATTCAGAGCAAAGGAGCTGCGATCTTTGCAAGGAACCTTGCAGATCGTGTCAAGAGCACTCTGAGCTCACCACTGATCGGATCATCCCGCCCTCCATGAGCTCCCCTAGAGGCAATGAACCGCAGCCTCCTCCTCTGTCCTCTGCCGATGCCGAGTCCTTCAGAAAACTCATCAATCCGCAAGGGAAGAATCCATCTTATGGATCTCTCCCTAGGTTTGTCAAGAAGCTAGATGAGGTCCCAGTGATAGCTCTACCGCCAGAACAACCTATGCGTATCGCAATATCCTTAGCGGATCGGGCCTTAGTTGTCCAATTCACATGACTTTGGCCCTCTCCGAGATCAACTGATAACTGGATACCCTTAACCTTAAACATTGTCACCTGCTATGCAATCGAAAGGGGGTTATTTCTGTTCGAATTCATCTCCAAAGAAGATCGAGATCTAATTTTCAGGAACGAACCCTACTTCATGGGATTGCAGAGTCTGTATCTAAATTGTTGGATGCCTGACTTCGACTCGGAAGTAGATGCCCCTAAAACGATCTCGGTTTGGGTCCACCTACCCAATCTTCCAATCCATTGCTGGAACTCAGGCTCTCTGCAAACCATTGGAAACGAACTCGGATGATACATTGACAAGGCAGATCCAAAGGATCAATACTCTTTCGCCCGGATTTGCGTTGAAGTATATATGGAAGCAGGCCTTCCTGAAGCCATCAAACTAACTGTAAGTGACTGGCCACACTGTCAAAAGTTGGATTATGAACAACTACCATTTAAGTGCAGAAGTTGCCATGAATACGGGCATTTACAAAAGAATTTCCCAAAAAATCTATCTAGCCAACAGGAGAAGGAACAAGGCAAAGGGTGGAAACAAGCTAAATGTCCGAAGGAAAATCCTAAACCACCCCCAAGAAAGGAAGGAAAAAATCCAAATTCCAACTCAAACAAATCAGGTAACACCCAGGAGATTAATAAAGTCCAGATTGAAACTGGAAATAGCTTCTCCGTGCTTGGGAATCATGAAACTGAAACCAACACTAATGAAGAAGTACTCGAGGAGAAAACCAACTCGGATGGGAAAGAGCTGGAAGACAAGGAAATTTCCCCACTTCAGGATCCAGGGGGACTATAAGAAACCCAATAATCAGGGATAGAGTATGAAAGCTCGGAAGAAGAGGAGGGAGAGATCCACACCTCTCAAACTACTCCAAAGCACGTTACTAGAGGAAGGAAAACATATAAAGAAAGAAAATAAATAACTACCTACAAGGACAAGGTACACGGATCCCAACCAACATTGGAAAAAATGCTAAAAAGCAATCAAAGAACCAGACACCAGGGGCAGACCTATAAGGGAGCCTCTTCTAATCCTAAAGGTAAGAAATGAAGGTAACCTCTTGGAATTGTAGGGGATTAGGAAGCAACACTAAAGAGGAAGCTATGAAAGATTTAGTTCGCATATCAAGCCCAGATATCCTACTAATCCAGGAGACCAAACTAGAGGATCTGGATTTCTCCGAGCTAGCCAATTTTTTTGGAAAAAGGGAACAGGTATTGCTGTCAGCGCTAGAGGAGAATCCGACGGTAGAGGCACCCTGTGGGACACCTCCAAATTCGATCTTGTTCTATCTGAATCTTGCACTCATTGGATCCTTACCCAACTTCTTCATAAGGAGTCAGGATTTCAGATTTGCTTATTTAACATCTATGTCCTCGTTCTTCCTCTGGAAAAAAAAACTGCTGGAATCTTATCAAGGATTATCTCAACAACCATCAGCTGGAAAATATCGTTTAGGGGGGGGGGACCTAAATATCACTCTCACCCTTAGGGAAAAAAAAGGTGGTTCTATAGTCAAAGATCCATCCCAAGAATGGGTAGAAGATATCATTCTAGACTGGGACCTAGAAGATATAAAACCCCCTCGTGGCAAGTACACCTGGTTTAACAAGTGAATTGGACCATGTCATATTGCAGCCCGTCTTGAGATATTTCTGGTCAAAAAAACCTTCCGCATTCTAGGACTAAATGCTGACTCTAAGATCCTTTCCTTTAATGCCTCTGACCATAAACCTATTCTCCTTGAATTCTCCAAAGATCTAAATCTGGGCCCTATCCCCTTCCGGTTTAGCCCCTCCTGGATTCATCATGAAGACTTTCAAGACTTGGTCCTCAATGTGTGGAAGGTCCTGGTTTCGAGCTCAACCACCTTCATCTGGGAAGAAAATCTCCGAAGGCTCAAAAGAGCTCTCAAAAACTGGTCCAAAACCATGAAATCTCCCTTAACTCAAAGATTGGAAGCACAACATTGTTTAGAAAGGCATCAACTTAATATGGAAGAAAGCTCTATCACTTCAGACACTATGGATCAGGAAGTGATCCTCCAACGCAACCTTTACAATACATGTAGATTGGAAGAAGATTACTGGAGACAAAAGTCCAGAAGCCTTTGGCTTCAAGCTGGTGACAGAAACACCAGCTATTTCCACAAGCAGGAAGAAGCTCAGAAACATTTCAACTCTGTAAAGGAAGTCCATCAGCAAGATCATATAATCATGGACTTTGAAGGAATCAAACGCGTGACCCACAACCACTTTAAAGAATTTTTTACAGAGGATTGATATCTTCAGAATGAAAATGATCACCATATTTTAAATCTGGTTCCTTCTAAGGTTAATCCGAATTCTAATCAGGCGCTAACTGCTCCAATCACCAGGTGAGAAATTAAAAATGCTTTGGCTGATATGGATCCTGATAAAGCACCTGGCCCTGACGGTTTCACATCCAGATTCCTTAAAGTTTGCTGGAAAACTGTTCAAAAAGATGATCATAAAATGGTTCTGAAATCACAGAAGTGCAACAAGATAGGAGGGAACACCAATTCTACATTCTTAGCTCTTATCCCAAAAGAGAAAGGGGCCACCTACTTTGATCGATTTAGACCAATCTCGCTCTGTAACATTGGCTACAAAATTATCATGAAAGTTATAGCCAACCGTATCAAAGGAATGCTTCCAACAATCATCCCTGAAAATCAAGGAGGCTTCATCAAAGGGAGGAAGATCACATATAATATTATCCTGGTCCAGGAAGCCATCCACTCAAGTATTCACCGGCACGAAAAAGGTATGGTTGTTAAATTAGATCTGGCCAACGCTTTTGATAGAGTCCGACATGGTTTCCTTTTTCAGGTAATGCTCAGATTCATTTTTTCCCCTGAATTCATCAACTGGGTAAAAGCATGCATTGGGTCCCCCTGGATAGCACCGTTGATTAATGGACGTGCTGCTAATTTTTTTCAATCTTCTAGGGGGCTTAGACAGGGATGCCCACTCTCGCCTCTTCTGTATTCTATCAAAGCTTCGGTGCTCAGCTTCCAGCCGGAGCATTTCCGTCTCCACCAAGATTTAATGGGTATCAGAATTGCAAGGGGAGTCAAATATCTAAACCACACTCAGTTTGTTGATGACATGCTCCTCTTGGGAGTAGCTAGCACCATCATAGCTAGAAAATTCAAACATGAGATGGACATCTACAAGGAAGCTTCAGGGAGTAAAATCAACTACAGGAAAAGTCAAATATTTGGATGGAATTGCTCGCCAAGGGATATGATGGAAATCTCAAGAATTCTGGAAATAGAAGGGAAAACATAATGGGACTACATTAAATATTTAGGAGTCCCCATATAAAAATCCATTCCAAAATTGGCACATTGGACCCCTCTAATTGATAAATTAAAGGCTAGAATCAACTCTTGGGGTGCCTCCTGGCTTAATTTGGCCGAAAAATTGGTCCTTATAAAATCTGTTCTTATCTCCACTCCGATCTACCAAAGCTCCATTTTACTAGCCCCGAGTGGCTTCATAACCAAGGTCGAGTCTCTTCTCAGACGATTTCTGTGGAAAGGAGGTAAAAACAGTGAAAATAAGCTACCATTGGTCAGCTGGGGGAAAATCACCAAACCATTATTAGAAGGAGGTCTCCAGATTAGAGATCCCTGGATTCAAAATCTGTCTCTCGGCGCTAAAATTATCTGGAATTTGGTAAGTGGGAAATTAACATGGAGCAAGCAAGCTATCTGGAAATTTTTTTCTCGGGGACTAGGAAAAGATGCCTCGACACAACTCCTAATGTATGAAAAGGTTCCCCAATTTTCACCACTTGCCAGAAAGCTCTCGATTTTTTCAAGCCCCTTCTTACTTGTTTTCCTAGAAATGAGAAAAATATTCTCATTTGGGATGACTCTATTTTTGGATGGCCACCTATTGACTCCCTATCGGGCACCTCCAACCTTAAACATTGGCTCTAGTCACAAAATCTTATCTCTTCATGGGATATCTCTGCTTGGAACAATGATAGATCCAACAACTGGAAAGAATGGAAAATTCCGAACTTCCCAATCGATTTGCACAATGAAGAACAACTTCTATTCTCCATGCTACAAGGCAAGTCCCCCATCGCAGACCACTTGAAGGACTCTCGTGGATGGGGCTCCCACAATGGTTACTACACCACTGCTGAGGGCTATAAGCACTTAAAAGCAAATCCTCATGTCCCTTCCAACCCTGCAATCTGGAAAGGAATTTGGAATATTAAAATTTTACCAAATTTGTTATCTTTATATGGACTCTGGCTCATAACAATATCCTCACGGGAGACAATATATAAAAAAAGGATGGGAAGGACCTACAAGATGTCCTCTATGCTCTTCACAGGAGGAATCTGTAAGCCATATTCTACTGAACTGCCCCTTTACAATGGAAGTCTGGAAACTTGGCCTTACCCCTTGGGAGAATCAAATTAATCTACCTGATGAAATTCCTACCCTCCTTAGCAATTGGATTAGTTTGTTTCCCTTTTCTCTCCGTAAAAAAGAGACTTAAAAGCTTCTGGATGATCCTACCTAAATTCATTCTCTGGAATCTCTGGCTTGAAAGAAACAACTGCATCTTTAGAGGCATAACTTCCACTACTGCTCAGATCATTCTCAAGGCTAAAGCGCTTATGGGAGACTGCCTTCTAAGTCTTCAACCTCATGAGAGCATTTCCATACTCACTCCTATCGAAGAAGATTGGATGCTGTGCCTATACCCAAAGTCTCAGAGTCCTTTATCTTCTTGCTCATCTCAGATGGAACAATGGGAAATCCGAATGGAGTCTACAAACTTCAGAAATTGGAGGAAGTCACTCCACAAGCACACTCTTTTCTTCGATGGTGCCTCTAAAGGGAATCCAAGGGCCGTTGGAGGAGGAGGGGTTCTTCTTGACCCTGAGGAAACAATTGTCCTTAATTACTCTTGGGGAATTGGAGATGACACCGATAATATCGCAGAAGCTCTATCTCTTTGGCAAGATCTCTATCAAGGACTCGCTATGAACATAAAATAGATAATTGTCTTTGGTGACTCCTGAGCAATCATAGTCACTCAAAAAATGCCTAATAATATGAGGCTCCGCCATATCCTTCAAAAAATTATGAATATCAAGCAATATTTCCATAACACATAGTTTTATCATATCCTCCGGGATCTCAATGGTGAAGCGGACAAAGAATCTAATGCTGTTGTTCCTCTAAGCAAAGGAACTCTGTTACTGAATGGAAATGCTCATCACTTTAATTTACCTTAGCCCCTCGGGATCCTTGGCAGAGGATTTAATCTTGCAAAGGATGGGAAACTCGCAACATCTTTCTACTCATCAAGGAAGGCATGATTGGGAAGTAACTTATGTGAGAGCTCAGGATCGTGGTCATCAAGGATAGAAGAATAAAATAGAATGCTCCACGCAGTCAACAGGCAGACGAAAAGAGGAGCTTCGAATGATCCTAGATGATGAGACCGACCCTCTAGGAAAAATTGAGGAACAAGAAAGATTGAATTCGAAGGATGGATATGTGATGGGCGAGGACATCAACATATAATTAAAGAATGAACAGAGACCGATCTGGCTCTGAAGTTATTTCCTTTTATGAAAATCAGTATGTAATTGTTTATGATAGTTGGACGACCTTCCATCCAAATCTTGTTAAGGAGCCGATTAAATCTTGGGGGTAGAAGAATGATGCACAAAACTGCACTTGACTCATTTAGCAAAACATAAAAATTCTGATGTATTTGTGCTAGTGATTTTATCACTGTTTTATAATTCAAACCATAACCGTTTTTGTTAAAAACAAAACATTGGAATGGGTGCATAAGGAAATGTTGTTCGTCGAAGCTTTGAACCAATCATTGAACACTTAGAATTGACAATTGAGGGTATCAATCGAGTGTAACATAATGTGGAAAACGCTATAACGAATAAATTGGATAACTGATCAACATTCTATCCCATTCACAAATATAAGATCATTATCTGTATTGTGATTCAACATGAAATCAAATGAACTAACATAGGGAATCCAACTAGCGAATTAACATAGGTAAATTGGAAATATAAAATGATTTTACAATGAACCACCTATGCATTCGGCCCATTGATCAAGCAATGAACATATTGATGAGTGTGAAGGAGCATGGTCTCTTGTCACTAAGGCCAATAGATAGTGTATGGAGAAGCAATGTTTTCAAACAAGTAATTTATAAACCCACTTTGGAAATGACAATAAGGGCCAACAAGTCTAATTCTCATGCCATTTATTTCCTTTGGCTCATGGATGAGCAGTATGGAGCAACCCATTCTTTATGGCCATAAAATAACTTGGGCAAACAAAATAACCAACATTTTACATTTATTAAATGTTTTATACATAGAAATGTATCCTAAGAGGTAGTTTACCAACAATTAACAATGAACAACATGAATCCATGCAACATTTTAAACACACCATAAGACAAAGTTTTTACCTAGGAAACCTAGAAGCGAAGATGTGAAAACTAGCATTCAAATGTTTCGCTTGGTATTTATTCTAAACAAATGTGGAATTACAGTGAAGTTTGAACTCTCTGGGACATTTAACAATTAGAAAGATTATTCTTCAACGTCATCTCCTACATTGTCAACAAGACCCCTTATGAATTGACTTGTCAAAGGATATACTATAAGGAAAACACCTTATAGTGGAGGTTTTTGCGGAAGCTCCTCTAAAAAATCCCAAATATTCGTTTATAGTACAGGCTGCTAGTGGAAGAGAGCGGGTTGAGGTTTTAGCGGAGTTTTTTATACGATGTGTTTATTAGCATACCAATCACATCGGTGCACACTTTATATAGACACAAAAACACAATGCATCGACATTAAAAATCCTCGTTCAATGCGGAAGAAATCTCTCTCTCTCTCTCTCTCTCTCTATATATATATATATATATTAGCAACACTAACCGGTGTGTTTCAAATAACTTGACACACCGATGCGTCAACATACACAATGCACCGCTTCTAGCTAGATAAGATAATTATGGTGAGTTTTAGATAAGATAATGCACCACTTCTAGCTAGATAAGATAATTATGGTGAGTTTTAGATAAGATAATGCACCGGCACACTAATTAAATATACGCATCGAATTCAACATTCCTTGTTAATCAATGCTTGATTTTTTTTCACTGGCATTCCATTATTGTGCATCGTAATATGAACGCATCGAGGTGTATCTATATCTGGAACGGGGGAATAGTGTTATATTCATGTCCGATGCACTCGGATATAAGGAATGCATCGGGGCGTACCATTTTAGGGTGCACCGGATTAGGGTAAAATTGACAAAATTATGGATGGGAAACTATTTTCTATATTTTTAAATTCATTAACGGTGTGTTTCTATCATTTCAATGCATTGGTGCATCGTGTAGTTGGGAGCATCGAAGTAGGGTAAAATTTTAAAACATTGTCGGACGAAATATGATCTTTTATTTTTATATTCAGTAACGGTGCATTTATATATTTTGAATATACCGGTGCATCATATAATCAAGTGCACCAGAGTAGGGTAAAATTAAAAAAAAAATTGTAGGATGGAAAACTATTATTTATATTGTTATATTCATTGACGGTGCTTTTCTATATTTTAAACGCACCAGTGCATGTAACTGGGTGCACCAAATCAGGGTAAAATTAAGAAATAAACCTATTTTTTATATTTTATGTTAATTAACGATGTGTTTCTATCTTTTAAAAGCATTGGTGCATCTTGTAATTGGGCACATCGAAATAGGGTAAAATATAAAAATAAATTACCACACAAAAAATAATTTTTACCAACCTTCAGTGCTATAGACCACCTAAGCACCGATGCTACATTTGACTCCTTGAAGCGCCCTACCATCGATTCTCCCCCGTGGTTGGATTTATCCCGTCCGTTGTTTCCTAGGTGGCTTTGGAATTTTTCGAAATGGTGGGAAATTTTCATTTTCTTATGTAAGTAGTAACAAATCCTCCCCGACGCGCAAGTGCCCAAGTAATGTCTTTGCTACCTTCTAATTTAAAAATTTAGCAGATTAAATATTGAAATTCAGCTAGAATTTTCCCATTTAAACAAAAAAATTAAAAAATAATTATGCGGTGAAAACGAACTGTCTCGCTCGCACCACAAACTTTGGTGCTCCCTGAAAATTTACAAGGTGCACCATGAGTAGGGTAGTCGATCCTTATTACCATATAACGCACCGTATTACTGGTGTGCTACATATTAACTAACGCACAGTTATGACTTACTAAAATATTTTCACAATATCCCATATAAGTGTGTTGCAGTACTCATAGAGCACCTTAAGTGGAGCGGTAATATTAATTAACGTACTGGTGATGATAGTCACCTAGAGCACTATGTAATTGTTGCTATATATATTTCCGGACGCACTGCTAGGAGTAGGAATGGTTTTTTTTTCCACCACATATTCTGGCGCATGTTAAGAATAAATTCGCACCATATACAATGTGGATTTGTTATTAAAAGCACCAATCACAATGTGTAATTAGCGCATCGTCATGATGGTGCATATATTGTTAACATACACATCGACTTGTCTTTTAATTTTTTTTTTTCACCACATTCTGTAATATTGTCACACATGGTCATGTCAATACTGGTGCGTTGTATGAAAACGTGCGCACCAAGGATGGTGTGGACACATATTTGTAAAGCATCGGCGCTCCCTAATACGGGATACACTGATTTAATATATTAAATACTAACCCTAGGTTGTCGGTGCATTGTAGTATCATATACACACCGTAAACGATGCTTATAAATCATATAACGCACCGGTGTTGTGTAGTTAACAAAGCACACCGCTTTTGCTTATTGTTGAAATAATTTGTCTAGAAGACGATGCATTATGATCACCTGAGCGCACTATTGACGGTGCTTATATGGTATATGATGCATCGGGTGTTAAAGTTATTTTAGCGCACCAATGTTTTTGTAATGTTATTATATCTGTTTTGCGTCTTTGGTATGTTGTAATTATTACAACACATCGTTGGTAGTGCATTATAGTTACAAAAGTACTGTTTACGGTGCTTTCCTATTATGTGGGCACACCGCTTATGAAATTCATGTATTTTGAGAATTTTTTTTATCGTAATATATAAGAGTTATTTAATGATTTTTTTTTTTATGTTTTATATCTACATGTGTGTGTTTGTGTGTATGTGTATGAGACTGATGGAAGTTATATATCAATCAAATATGTTAGTGACGAGAGTAATAATAGGAGCATCATGTGCGGGTAGACCTGTAATGTTGTATGGGAGTGGGAGGCCTGAGAGAGGGAGAGGGATTTGTACCCTAGCTTGATTGCAACACGAAATCGAGTCCTCTCGAGGGTTGTTGGCCTCCTCAAGTTCCATGAGGATGCTATATCTCTAAAGGGGAAATACACATTATTGATGCAGTTGTTCCACCTCTGGGATCATTGTAGCATGCATTTCAGTTCGGTCCCGATCTGTGTTTCCAACACATAGAGGAGGGCATATATTTCATCGCTAGGCTATCTAGGAGAAGAGAGGATTTTCCCTAGTTCCATGATGTCCCACTTGGTGTTGTAGCAGAGAGAGATATATTAGTCAACATGTCACTAATGCTATTGATTTTTCAGGTTTATGGTGGACAACTGCAGATAACTTCTTTCAGTGCAGAGGAGGTTAGATGGCTCTCACTTTTGGTGATGACATTGGCCCACTTAACCACTGATAGGCATCACATTAATTGCCCTCTATTATTATATGTGGATTCTTTAGTGCAGAGACCTAGATGTATTAGGTGGCCTGCCATTTTTTGTGGCAGTTTTTCTTTGCTCTGGATCAGTGTCGTGCACAGTTTGAGGGGGGTGTCAACTTCCATTTTACTTTAGAGTTATTTTGTTTATTTTTTTGTAAGGTTTCCAGTCACTAGGACATCATTTGACTTCCAACCTCCTAGGTCGATGACCGAGGTGTGTATGCACATGTGGGGACAAATGCTTCCTAAGAGGGGCCAACTGGAGTTCCCATGTAGGATCACCTCGAAGATATTGGAGTTACTTGCCAGCCAAGATGATCACACATTAGATATTGTGACATATTCATACGTTGCACTAGATTGGCGAGGATGTTCGAACATCCATTCCACCCAAGATGAGCCACCATATGCTAGAGTTAATATTAGCATTATATTTTAATTAATCTAGTGCATTTTATTGTCTTACTTAATGCAAATGTAATTTATTCTAACATTTTCTTTAAATTGTTTTGTTAAATTGTCTAATTAATTTTGTGTACTATATATTTTGTAGATATTGGCACTCATGTTGGGGAGGTGCCTCCCCAGGTACTGTATGAGGAGATGGATGAGCTTGAGGTAGTGCCTCAATTGTAGATAATTGGGCCATGATGTAGGTTAGATGTTATATTCCACTAGGAGTTGGCAGATCGATTATCTACATTGTTCGCTCGACAGGGAATCCAACCTGTTCATGTTCAGGAGAATATGCGAGACCCTGACATCGTAGAGATATGGGTGATTCTTCCACGTGATATGATGAATTTTATGCATCATATTGTAAGTGAAACCAACCTTCTAGCCAAGAGAAGGAGGGATGGCCATGATAGTCAATCTTCCTCAACTTCAATTGATGAGGGTGGTGATCCTCCACCTCTTCCTCGCCCTCCACCTCCTCCTTCCCTCATCGATTTTCCAACCACCATCTCCTGCACTTCACACTTCTCATAATTGAGCCCACAACCATCATCTCCTCCACCTCTTCCTCCTCCTCACCATGACGACCGACCACCATCTCCTCCTCCACAGGATAGTTGACCACCCTCCCCTCCTCACCTAGCTGACTGAACACCATATCCAACTCATCCATAGGTCGACTAACCACCCTCTCTCTCTTATCCATAAGTTGACTAACCACCCCCTCTCCTCCTTAGTGAGACAACCATTCACCATATCCTACTCCATTCCCCCCAATTCTAGATAGGATGGTTGCATTAGGTGATCTTGATCTTCATGGAGAGATATATGATATTCTTCAGTCTACATTTTTTCCCGATAGAGTTATTGATGCATTTGGATCTGCTAGTGGAGGTACATATGCCTTTGGATCTGCTAGAAGAGGTACTGATGCCTCTAGTTTTGGAAGTGGACCAGCTATCTCATAGCAGTGATTGGACTTTAGATGTATATTTGACATGTATCATGAGTTTGGTGTGTGTGTGTGTGTGTGTGTGTGGTGTATGTTAGTTCATATTAGATATGTTTTCTAGATGTGCTTGATAGGTGTGTATGTAAATGATGTTTATTAGATGTGTGTGGTAAATATATTAGATAATACTTGTGTTTTGTAAGATGTGATTATTAGATTTGTGTGTTAGATGATGTTTATATCTGTTCGATGTATATGTTAGATGATGTTAGGTAATGTTTAGATGTGTATGTTAGTTGATGTTTGATGTGTAAGATACATGATGTTGTTAGATAATACTTGTGTTTTTTTAGATGTGTATGTTAAATGTGATTGATATACTATATGTTATATTATTTTATCTAATTTTTTATGTGTATGTTATATGGTGCTTATGTTTGGTAGGTGATGATAGATGTGTATATTAGATGATGTTTATATTTGTTATGAGATGATGATGCGAGACAGTGCCTATGTTTTGTTAGATGTGTTTATTAGATGTGTATGCTAGATGTGATTATTAGATATGAATGTTAAATAATGCTTGTGTTTTGTTAGATGTGTTTATTAGATATGCTTGGTATTTTTTTTGTTCATACGAAAAAAAATCATAACTTGTTATTTTCAGTAAGAAAATCAAAGTTACATCCATGTGTTCTTGAACTAGTATAGTTCAGCAATATACATTCCAATATAATTCCACAGGTGACTATGATAACATCTGGACCGAAAAACATCTAAAGTACCATCTCCAACATTATAAAATACTTTAAACTTCTACCTCCACAACAAAACAACCATGAGTAGCATATTACAACGCATAGGAGCAAACACACAAAAGAAAAACAAAGGACCACATCCCTTATATGGCCCTCATAGTGCCCTGATCCACAACCATGTTATCCAAATACTCCACATAGTGGAGGATCCCATCCATAGGCCCGACAAATTTCTTTGATAACTGATCATCCTCCATATTTGCTTCCCGATATATATGCTTACAATAGATCTGTGCAAAGGAGGCCTTTAAACATTCTACCTCTTTAATCCATGGTTCCAATAACATGACATTGATAATATACTTTCTATTGAACCAATTAGTAACCACCTGGGAATCTCCAAAGATGGACAATGTAATATAAACCTTTATGCAAGCAAACCATAACATACAACAGATCGCTAGAAGCTCTGCTTTTAAGCAATCCCCTTTTCCAATACCATTTTAATACGGATAATGTGATTCCTTCAAAGATAAAAGATAACACCTGCTCCGCACATTCCTTGTTTTGACGCCCCATCAAAATAACCGCATATGGTATCACTGTCAATAGACCGAAAGGTGACAAGCCTGCTCTTTTTACTGCTTACAGCATCTAGATAGCCACTCCATAAACAAAAGATCCTTTTGCATGTTCCAGAGACCGTAGGGGTTATGTTTTCAAAAATACCTTCATTTCGAGCTCTCCAAATGCATGCCATCATGAACATAGGTAGTGTTATGTAATTACCACAAAAATGAGTCCAATTGAACAAACATTCATTTAAGCATTCACCTTTCCACTCGTCCGGGGCAGATATCTAGCATTTTAATTCCTTCCAGACTTCCTTAACAAAACTATAGTGTACATAAAGATGATGAATGTCTTCACATTCAACCCTGCAGAGAGTGCAAATACCTGGTCCTTGAATTCCTCTTTTTTGCAAATTTATCCAAGTGAGGATTTTGTCCTGTAAACATAACCACATAAAGAATTTTCGTTTTAATGGAATTTTCCATCTCCACAGCTTAGAGTGCCACCACTTTGACTCTGGTGGAGAATGATGATCAGATAGCACCATCTTATAGACTTGAGCCACTGTCAAAACTCCATTAGAGTCAGGGCCATCCCAAGTAAGGCTATCACTGGAATCATTTAACTCTATTCCCGCGAAGATTATATGTTCAATGTAATTATCCCACATAGGAGCCCAATGAGAAGAGATATTAATATCCCCCACATAAATCCAGCAAGCATTGCAATGAGCAGAACGTTTATGGAAAACCTGAGAAATAACCACAATCTTCCTATCATGAAGTTCCTTAATCAAACCAGATAGAAGCAAGTAGGAATCATCACCGCCAATGAAGGGATCAATGCCGATATACAATTCCGTGCCTCTGCCCACCTTCCACTTAAGCCACATACCGATATAATGAAAAGTGTTGATGAGACTGTGCCATACCATGGAGGCTTGTGATCCGCTTAGTTTCGGCTTATGTAGCCACTGAATCAAAGAGAAAGTTTTCAAGTATTTTGACCGGATGACACAGCTCCATTGCCCCCCATCAATCAAATCCCTCCACATACTCTTTGTACTCATTTCCATATTAAAGCACTCTAAAATTTTCAAACCCCATCCCTCTTTAGTTTTAGGCCATGAAAAACTTTGCCATGAAGACAAGTGCCACTTCCTCAAATGTGGCTTGCCAGACCATATGAATTGAAATAGTTTGTTGCGGATACAATTGATGATTGAGGAAGGCACCTTCCTCAGTTCAAACCAGAAAATTGGTATACTCTGGATGACCATTTGTGCCAAGATGAGTCTACCACAGATGGAAATCAAATGCAAATCCCAACTCATAATCCTTCGATCTATTTTATGAATCAACTATCTCCGGTCCTCCACCCTATAACAATTGGCTTTTAAGAAGTATCCCAAGTACTGGAACCCAATGTCGATGTGTTCAAAATTGTAACGAAAAAGAGACTTCATGGAATCAATTACACCTTCATCATTGCAATTAAACAAAAAGGAGTACTTACAAACACTGATAGCCATGCCCGATGCTAGACATAAAGCATCACAAATAATTTTATAAGTCACCCATTCATTTAAAGAAGCAGCTTCGAAAATCATAACATCGTCCACAAATAACAAATGCGTGGTAGCCAACACCCGGGTGATGTTTATACCTTTGATTTTTCTCTCAGTTTTTGCTTCAAGAATAAGCCTGCTCAAACCTTCTATGACCAGAATAAACAACAATGGAGAAAGAGGATACCCTTGTATAATTCCTCTGCTGCAAGAAAATACATTTGGAGGTTCCCCATTAATCAAAACCGCAAAGGAGGTGGACGATATGCATGCCATAATCCACTGCACCACATTCAATGGTATGCCAATCTTTATGAGAATAAACCAGAGATAAGTCCAATCCAAACGATCATAATCCATGATGAGGTCTAATTTAAGAATAAAAGCTTGTATATCCTTAACTTTAACTGAGTGCAAGCATTCTTGAGAAACCCCCACGACATCAAGGATTTTCTTGTTGAAAAGAAAACCAAACTGTTCCATAGAGATATGTTGTGCCATAAATGGCTTGTTGCGCCTTGCTTTGATTTTTGAAATCAGTTTATATAGAATATTGCAAAGAGAAATAGGTCGATAATCATTGAAATCCTCCGGATGGTCCTTTTTCGGTATTAAGGTGAGAAAGGTAGAATTGAGCCTCTTGGGAATGGTAGAGTTTTCTCTAGATTCCTCCACAACAAGAAGAATCTCTTGCCCCATCAGGTCGAAGAAATGTAAGAAAAAACTCCACCGTCCAACCATCTAGACCAGGGATTTTTTCTTTGACAAAAGTCCCTAATACCTCCTTAATCTCCTCCAATATCACCACCTCCCCAATATTCTTGCCATCATCTTCATTAAGAAATCGGGGAAATAACTTGACAATCTTCAATTGTGCTTCCAAATTATTGACCCGATCCTGATGATAAGAACCCCTGAAGTACTTCTCCGCAGCCAGCTGAATAGACTCATGATCCGATATATAGAGGCCATCATCTCCTTTAATATCCCAGATCGTATTCCTATTTCTCCTCTGGTTGGGAAAATTCTAGAAAAAACGGGTAATACTATCCCCTTTAGCAATCCATAGGGCCCAACTCTTTAATCTCCAAGTATTTTCTTTTTGACAGTGTAAAACCTCCTTCCGCTTGAAAAGCCCCAACAATTCATTCTTCCGGGTAGTAGTGAAATAATCACCATCCACCACTTCCTCCATCTCATTAATCTTTGCCACAATAGTGCCCAATTCCTCATCACAATATTTTTTCTTTTTATGGTCCCAACCAATCACCTCCACTCGCAGAACTGATAACTTGTGAATTTGATTGTGCAGGTGTGAATGTTGATCATTCTATGTGGAAGAACTCCACTTGGTTTCGACCAAGTCACAAAATGCATCCTCTTCCAACCATGAGCTATTAAATTTGAAAGGATAGGCCATCTTAGTTACCTGGAGATTCAGTTGCAGAGAAACAACTTTGTGGTCCGAAATACTTGTAGAAGCACTCCATGTTCTAAGGCGGCCTCCCAAACCAATCAAGGATTCATTGACTAAACAAATATCCAGACGCTTTGCAATACCATGCCTTCCAGACCTGTCATTGTTCCAAGTAGGCACTAAATGGGTCGGCTGGATGTCAATTAAGCCCAAAGAATTAAAACGATCCTTGAGATATGCATCTAGTGGATCCTCCAACCGACCCAAGCCGCAAATCTCATCAGATGACAAGGTAAAATTCAGGTCACCCCCAATAATAATATTTTGCTTCTTAAGAACAACGTTAGCAAAAATGTGACCCCAGTAAAGCTACTGATCACGATAAGGACCATAAAGATTCAAAATGCAAACATCCTATTCCGTCCCCTAGAGACACCCTTCTAACAAAATACCTGCACAAGATTTGAAAGCCACCAAATCAACCAACAAGGGATTCCAGGCGGCAAGAAGATCCCCTGACAGTATATGTGCTTATTAGATGTGTTTCTTAAATGATGCTTATGTTTGGTAGTTGTGTATGTTAGATAATGTTTGCTTATGTTTATCTCTAGTAGATTTCTGTACTAAACAATGTTTATCTTTGTTAGATGTGTGTGATGACGATGTTAGTTAATTCTTTTATTTTTAGATGTGATTATTATATTTGTATCTTAGATGATATTGGGTAATGTTTAGATGTATAGGATAGATGATGTTTTGTGATTTTCGATGTAATTATTAGATGTTTATCTTAGACATGTTGGGTAATATTAGATGTGATTGTTTGTGTTTGTTAGATGTGCATATTAGATGTATATAAAATAATTATTCCTCCAATTTTATAGAGTGTTAACATAATACATATTAAAACATGAAAACAATTGTAAAAAAATTTCATTAATTTTTTACATCCATTTGTTTGATTAAATATTATATTAAATCATGAAAATAATTCTAAAGTTATCATATTCTAAAATTATATTAAATCATGCAGATAATTATAAAGTTATGCAAATATTACATTATATATAAACTAATATAATATGCCTTGTTCATATAATAAGTTATATTTATTCTTATCTCACTTATTTTCTTTCAAAACAATTATTTTTTAAACTAGTCAATCTACATAATTAGTATAAAATGACTATTTCCACATCATTAGGAATTAACAAGTTTGTAACTTACCATGTCTTACAATAAAGAGGGAACATGCACATTCATGATGTGTTCAATCAGAAGCCAAATGGAATCCATCTTTTGTATTCTATTGAATTGAGTATATTTGGACATTGTACTTTTAATTTATATATAGAGTTTGCAAAGAGAGCTTATGAAGGTAGGACTAACCCACATAATTATTTTCTCATGAAAAAAATTCCAAAATTTTATATTAAATATGCAATGAGATAAAAATACCTTCAACTAAAATACTTTTTTTTTCCAATCAATCTTTCCATACATTACTAGATAGACAAACACATTATGCATCAAATTGAATCTTAACCAACTAAAATTGTTTAAAAATTGGTTGTAATTAACTTTCCATTTCCACCGTCATTAAATGAAAAAAATCAATTTAATTAGCGAATTAAAGACAACAATAATAAGATGACACATCAACATTATAAATGATGAAATAAAATACGTACATATCACTCTCTGTTGCCATCACCTTGATTATCTTCCTCCCTTTGCATGATAGCACTGTTGTTCTCAAAAAATATGTTTTGATCTAGGGTTGTGTCTTAATACGAACCACCAATCCCTATCCAACACATCTAGGTAGAAAAAACACTTGGTTGCAGTGTTTTGAGAAAACATAAGGCTCCTTAATTTCATCCCACATTTTTCTAGATTTGATATATATTATTCCACTATCGCGATCTTCCTTTATTACTCTAGTTGAAGGTGTCCCACCACTTGCACCTAAAAATAACACATTGGAAATATGAGAAGTCCACTTGAATGATCTCTTGTATCTTTTCGATGTAACCTAACTTCCCATCTATTATGTTATGATAGTGTATCTAGGACGACTAAATTGGCCAAACTCGGTTTCCCCTCCATAGTCTTGTGTGACACGTCCATCATCGAGATCCTCGATGCAAAAATGATGCCCACATGCTCACATATATGGGAACAAGTGCACCTGTAAAAAATGAGCAAGTGACGGTTTCATATGTCTAATAACCCAACCATTAATATATAAAATATAGATTTTATAATCCAAAGGTGCATTATATAGTTAAAAATGTACACAAAGAGATTATTACTGAGTTGTTGCACCCGATCCCTATGTTTAGCGCACCCTCTTTAGCATGCCGGTAATAATCGAATGCATCGTATTTGTTTGTGACTTAGTCAACAACCCAACTGTTGGGACATACCATTTTCATATTTTATTTTAAATGATCAGGATAAGGCATGCTTATACCATTCAACCACCTGAATTCTTTGCTATCATTGTCCCATTTCCCTCTCTTCTCTTCATACAATGTGGCCCATGACTGTGTTACCTTCACGTTGTAAATAATGTATTTATTGATGGCCGCAATTTTTGAATTCACTCATGTATTCATAAAATCAAACCGACATATAGTAAGTATGAGATCAAATATACATTATGAAGTTCAGTGTGAATAGTTTCTCTATAGAAATTTGACAACAGATAAGTGACTTACTCTTTATGATGCACCTTTTTCCTGTTCGTTTGGAGTAGCTCGCCTTCCCTTTTGTCCTCATCCCTTTGGTCGTCCGAAATCACTGTGCCCGATGTGTCGTCGATTTGCTTGATGTACTCACTGGTATAATAGAACGACTCATATACTATGTACCCCCCCCGTTGTAGACCTCTTGGGTTTTGCCATTCATCGAAAAAATCCCTTCAATTTTTTCATGTATCTCTCTAAGAAAGAATAGCATCCAACGACATGAGACCACCACAACTAATTCAACCTCATCAACTACATGAATTAGAAGATGAACCTGCAAGTCAATGAAACTCATCGGTAATTCCTTTTGAAACATACAAACAATCTCAACTATCTCTTCATGCCACCCTGGAATGCTATCCATATGAATCTCCTTTGATGTGTAATTCATACAATTTATACATGGAACGCTGCAAGTCCTTGGGGATGTCATGGTTCACACACCCACACACGAGTAAAGGATAATGACATTGCAAAGTAAACACATACAAAATTAATTGTGTTTTAACTTGTGGCGTAAAAAACATGTTTTTGACATATGTACACTTAGAAGGTTCAAATGGTTATGTGATTTCAACCCCGAAAAATGTTCTTCTATAGTGAAACAGTGCCGTAGAGTATACCCATATAAAGAAGGTGCCTTCACACCCAATATGACTTCCTTTTCCAAAGAAAGATAATCTTTCTTCAAAATCCATGGGACATCACATTCTTTAAAATACCAAGAGGGACCAACCTCTCCTCTACTTTCTTGTCTTGGCCAATGTTTCTTTTTAGTATTTGAAGAAATAAGATCGTTCCATAAAGAAGATGAAACATTTTTAAATATATGCATGGGATTTAGTAGGTGGGCAATGTTAGGATGCTCCCAATATGGGAGCTCATAAAAACCTGATTTCCTTTTCATCCCAATGGGAATTTTCTCAACTAGGTGTCGAATAATTCAGGATCATCAAACATAGGTTCCCCATTTGAATCAAATATTTTTGCAATTTCCTTCTCCTTCTCTCTACCATATGACTTGATCCAGTCAACCGATGTCATTATTTCAGGCCTTTGGGTTCTCTCTGGTTTACCAATGAAAGGAAATATTGTTCTTGTATAACGATGGTATTCTGGGAGGAATAATCTAGAGGAGTCGTACACTAGCTTTCATAGGTGGCTGGACCACATAGCCTTCACAAAAATCCCACAACATTTACATCCATGATACCCTTTTGTTAGAAAATCTGTGATGTTATAGTATATAGGGCATGTTAGCATTGAATATCAAGACAGTCGCATCGAATTGACTATGCCAAAAAATATGTTACGAATATAAACAAATCAATCAACATGTTTACAAGAGAAAATTCCTAATCATGGATAATCATGTGTGGTCTACGCACATATGCCATACAATGTAAAACTCCTCTATGTTGGGATGGGTCTTGATACCTTGTATACATGTATCCCTTACCATAATTCCTTTAATTCATCGATCAATGGTTGTAGGTAAATATTCATATTCTTCACTTGTATTCTACTAGGGACTATAAGATCCAACATAAGATATTCATTCTTCACAAACAACCATGGGGGGGTATTGTTATTGATCACTGCTATAGGCCAAACATAACAGTTGGTGTTTTGGAGGGAATATGGGTTAATGTCATCCATGGATATGCTCAATCAAAGGATTCATACTTCATACTTGAATTTATTGAGCCATGTATCCTCTATATGCTTCATGGCTATTGAATTTGTTGGGATTCACATAAATCCCGACTCACTTCTGTGTGAGGCATGCCATCCTTGCAACATAGCTAATTCTTTGCAACGAAAGAGACTATGAATCCTTGGGATTATAGGCATGTGCCTCAATATCTCATGAAGAGGAAAATGTGCTTTACCCTTGTTTTTTGAATTATGGTACCTGTCATGTCCACATTTTGGAAATATCTCTTTGTTTTCATATTCACCTCTATATAGAATACAATCATTTGGATATGCATGATATGATATGTACTCAAAACCCAACATTTTCAACATTTGCTTTACCTCTTCGCAACTGTCGAGCAAGACAAATTATCACTCAGAATTACCTTATCTTTGAATAACCTACAGTTAGAGGGCAATAGAAATGTACAATGTTATTTAACGCTAAAAAAATTGACCATTTTCAAAGTTGATTGTGTGACAAGATTTCTCAAAACATAAGGGACTTGATGGGCACTTACCTCAAAAGTGCTAAGAAACATGCGTTTTACATGCCATACATTGCTTTCAAGTTGTATAGTAACATTGTTGTCCCTAGTTGGGTAGACTTTGATTGGCCAGTTTAAAGAGGGGTGGTGGAAACAAATTTTAGGATTTCAAAGAAGGTATTAGTGATAGGAGCATCGTCCCCTAGCTTGTCATCTTGGAATGCATCTATCAACATTTCCTCCATGGCACCCGTATCCCATAAGAAACCATCCATACCAACCTCTATTTCATTGCCTTCATTGCCAACATGTGAAAAACTAGTGTTACTGTAGAAATTCATATTTGGGGAATTTGGACATAGTGGGAATTGAATAGGTGGTTGATTCAATCATCGTTGGTATGCTTCCTCTCCTTGTTGTGCTCTTTTTGTAGCCTTATCTCGATTTGACATTGTAGTGGGGTGCAACAGAAAATGGTAGATAGGTCACTCATCGCCATAATCCTTATTTAAAAAAAATTAACATTACATTGATGATATTTTTAAGAACAATGCAATTGGTTTGTTCAAACATTATACCAAACAATTATTATAGAAGCATGGGAATTTTTTCCGATCGTAAATGTCCAACCGCAATCATTTTATAACCCAAAAGTTAAAATTGAGCAATACATTTACATTAATCCCATTGAAAATAAAAAAATACAATCGATCAATCATTTTTGTCTTACGCCCCAAGGGGATGTCTGAAGGTAATCCCAATGCAAGGTGTCTTTGATGAGTGATTGGTGGTCTACGGAAGTTATAGTTCATTAACAACTCACCACCAGAAGACAAACTATGTATTCCATGTACAATGACAAATCTGGACACTTTCCTTTTCATAAAGAACTCTTGGTCATTGGAGTGTTACTCAAATGAAAATTTGCAAAAAATAAAGAGCACGTAGAACTATTTATGAACCCTGCAACGTTCCCATGAGTGCGTGGAGAATCATCGATATACAACATGTTCTTCTTGTTAAAGTTTCGAAAAGCATAACCATTCATGCATAAACTATACATGAAAATGTTATGTTTGATATTCAAGTAATCATACCGACAATAAAGAGGACTGCAAAATGGCATAAGTGCTACTGATTGTTTGGGAGGAACTGGTATATGTGAAAGGATAAACAACTCAAGATTTGTAGCATCTATCTTAGACTTGGAAATCATAACATTATTACCGCAAAAGGAGAATTTGGTTCCAACATTGGGCGCGGGTAGAGAAGACGACCAAGCACCATACAAAGCATGGTTGTAACAAGTTTGGAATTTACTTTGAAAATGCACAGGAAGAGAGAAGTCATCACTACCCTCTAACAATTGGATCGATATTGGTGTGTACTTGGGCATTTTTTCTCTCAGCTACTACAAATTTTTGGATCTCATAGGAGAGATGTTTTGGGTGGTATTGATATCATACTTTGGATCACTCAAAATTTCATTCGATTTTAAAGAAGTAGAGGGGTTGGTCAGTTTAGGACGAAACATAGTTGTTTTGGGTTCCAAATTTTCAAAAAATGAGCATAAGGAAGTGTTCCTATGTGTCTTTTCTATATCATGCATTGGATTTTTTATTGCAGTAAGAGTTATTAGACCATCAACATTGGGTAGTTTCTCATCAATATAATAGGTGAGTGTTACACACCAAGGGTTCTCCTTCAACACTTGACATTTTGAACAACCACATACTACTGGGGTGTCATAAAAGAGATCCAACTCACGATGAATTACGATTGATGAGCTAGGATTGTGGCTGGAAGATGGCATGTTACAATTGGTGGGGTAAAGTTGCTTACCATTTTCATCTACCAATTTTTTGTAGTATCTTGCTTCTAATAAGAGCCCACGACATTTTTCAACTAGGAGAATATCTTGTGCACCCAAATTCGATCTTGAATCAGGAACCTTCAAAATTGAATGCATTTTTATTCAAATTCACATGAATAAATAACATAGATTCAATTAGATAATCAAAATATAAATACAATCTGAACTTAGTAGAGATGGAAAGGGAGGACTTGATGAACTTTGAACAATATGGAATGAGTTAAAATTTGAAGAATTGGTCATTTGATATTATAACTTTTTCTCCCTGCATTTAAGCCAAATCGACAATCATACATGTCTATATTCCTAAAATAATTTTTTGGAACCATATCACATTCTAACTTTCAATATAGTTTTTAAACCTTTTTCTAAGAATATGGTGAGTATAAGCAACATATGTATACTATGAAGTATTGTAATTGATGTGGTTGTATCCTAAAAGAGCATTTGAGATGAGTATACCCTATTAAGTTCAAACATACATTCATATTTATTTTTAACTGATTCGATGCGCTTTAATAAACATAGAGCACAGTGCTCTAAAATAATTAAACACAACAATGCGTAAAAAACATATATGCACCAACATTAAACATCCACAAAAAAATACGCAAAAGAAAATATCTGTTATGTTTGATAACAGATATTTATATATGCATTTTTCAACATTATCACTATCATGCACTTATTATATTATAGCGCATTGGTGCACTCATATCTTTAATATGCACCAGTAAACGAAAAATGTAATACTAAATTATCGATTTTGAAAATGTATAAAGTTTTCTATTTTACGTCTACTCGGTGCTCTATGCAAACTATATCGCATCAGTGCTCCCATATACTATAGCCGCATCGATGCCCACATATATTATATGCGCGCCAGTAGTCACATATCGCAACATGAAATTACCTTTTTTACATGTTTATTTTTCTGTTTTATGCCCATACGTGTGATGAACCTGTAACAATTAATTAATGAGAATATGCGAGATAGCAGAAATAACAGAACTCAAAATCACTTTTATTGATTGCAGGCCACTTCGAGGGGGCAACCTCCTTTGACCAATCTCAATACAAATAACTTCACGGTACCTTCATTGGTCTCAACACAAACTTATATACTAAGTCTAGGCGCCAATACCATGGGTCAATACATGTGTCAATACAAACCATGGGCCAATACAAAATATGGATCAACAATTACTACGGGACGACATACAAAGCATATGCGTCAAACAACAACAATACAAACTATGGATCAACAAATACTACGGGACGACTTACAAAGCATATGCATCCAACAACAATATACTAACAAAGTAAATAGAAGGGTTGACATGGGTTCCTAACATCCCCTCTCCCTTAGAAAAAGCTTTGTCCTCAAAGCTTTAGATGTGGAAATTGATGCAGAATTTGAAGGAGTGGTTCCCCTGTAGCATCCTCGGGTTGCATTCCGTGCCACTGACGCCTTTTGAGTTTCAGGAGGATTGAATGGAAGGCTGTAGACGAAGAAGAACCATATCAGCTGCGTGAAAATTGTGCGCTGAACGGTGCTGATCGGCTTGTTGTTTTAGTCAAATTCTTGCCATATGAAGATTGTCCTGCAGAATGAGAAGAATCTGATCGTGGTTTCAAAGAACCAAGTCAATTTCCTGAACTGGGGAGCTGCTAAGGGTGTATGGAAGAAGAACTGGCGGTGCCTATCCATAGACTGCTTCATATGGTGTCCTTGTAGACGTAGTATTGTACCTCTGGAGCGCTTCTAGGAAATCCATAGAAATAGTTGTCCAAATATGTGTAGGGATGGGAAAGGGTTCTAGGAGTCCCAAAAGGAGTGTCGTTTCACCCTTGTGGACCTGGCAAGTATCACAGTCAACCACCATCTGTTGAATTTTCATTTTCAGTCCCTGCCAAAAGAAGTTACATTGTTTCCGGTCATAGTTTTTGAGGAACCCAGAGTGCTCGACCGATGAAGAAGCATGGCGTTCATAGAAGAGATAACCCTGTTGAATAGATTGCAACCAGTTTGGAACAAGCAGAGAAATAGCTGTAAGAGAAACTGGGTCATCAAATTTGCAAGAAGGAGCATCTGCCACCATATTGTCCTTACCTTTCTTGTAAGTGATCGCATAGTCACAACCCATGAGTTGGATAACCCATTTCAGATGTGCTGGGGAGGAGACCTGTTGTTCCAGGAATTTTTCTAGACTCTGGAGATCAGTCTTGATGCAGAAATAATTCCCTAATAGGGATGGCTGCCACTTTGGTACTGCATGCAAAATAGCCATCATTTCCTGCTGAGATGTAGATGCGCCTAAATGCTTACCGGAAAGGTATCTTGAAGGCGGCAAGCCCACTGGTGCAACAAAGATACCTGCATATCTATCCAAGGAAGTAGTGGAGACCGTTGATGGGTGCATCTGAATGGAATGGAGCTGAGCGATGACACCATGTGAATTCTTCTTAAGGATCTTTTCCAGATGATGTGAACTGATGATGCGGAGAGGTCCTGGTTGTAATCCCGTAAATTTGTGTTGTGTCCCATTGATTGAAAACTGCATCCAAAGTTCAGCAAAATCCCATAAGATGGGGCCAAGTGTGCGTAACCATTGAACGCCCAAAACCACATCACATCCGCCTAAGGACAAGGCAAACATGTCAGAGTGTAGGTTATAATCTTCCAGAGAGATACACACATTGTGACACTTTCCCTTGCAAGGTAAGGTGCCCCCATTGGCAACCATGACTTCAAAGTTGGAGCAAGGATAGACAAAAAAATCAGCCTGTTTGGAGATCCGGGGGTCAATGAAGTTATGAGTGCTACCAGAATCACTGAGTATTGTAAGAGGAATCTTCTTGAAGTAACCCTTGACCCGCATTGTTTGGGGGGTGGTGACGCCGGATAAAGAATGGAGAGATATCTCTGCTTGGTCGTCCTGAGATGGGGGGTCAATAAGCGGCTCTTGAATGTCGACCTGATCATCCATTGTATCTGGAGATTCTTCAGCAAGTTTAGAGGCAGGCGGAGAATCCATATCCAAGAGATAGAGCTTTTGTTGAAAACATCTATGTCCCCTAGTGAATTTCTCATCACAATTATAACAAAGCCCTTTTTCTCTACGTGCCTGCATCTCTGTTTCAGACAAATGCTTGATAGGAGTTGGTCGAGGAGCTGGCGCGATGGGAGGTCATTGAGAACCCATATTTCAGAAGGGAACAGAAGTGGGTTTGGAGGGCCATTGGGCTGCAATCTTATCTTTTTCCAACTTAGCCACCCCAGGGCTTCCATAATTGTGTTGGGGCAGAACAAAATGGAGGCAACGCTGGGCACATTCGTGGTTCGTTGGTCAACAGTGTCCCCTCTACCACTAAAGGTGGTATCCACGGGACTGGGACCTCCTTGGGAGTCTCCTTACAAAATCCCCCTTCCTTAGTTCCATTCACCATGGGCCCTTTGCAGAACAAAATCACCAGGGAACAGGGGGAAGGATTTAATTCCCCTGGCCGCAACGCTATGCAATAGTCTCCAAAATCCCCCTCCCAGTGCTTGGATGAGGACTTCTATGGTAGCTTCCCCATCGTGGAGGAAACACCAGACCTTCCCTATGCTGAAGCAAGATCCTAGGAGAATTACAGTGGCTCCGGGTTACTTTTGTGACACTCATCTTTTCTGTTATAATTTACTTTACTGTCTATTTTTCAGTCCTATTTTCACGAATGTTATGTATGAACTGAATGAGAACCGGAACTACATTTTGGCAGGGCTTCCCTATACGGTTTGTTTTTGGTATGTTAATGGTTTTTTCAACATTTTTGAGCACCTGGGATGGTGGCTTCACCACCTTAGGCCACCCCATCATGCTGACAGACATGTAATTTATGATGTATTTTTTTGACTTTTGGAATTAATACACTCTTGCAGCTTTACAACAAAAAAAAAGATAGGGGAGCAATAAAATTTAGTAAGAATGACCATCAAATAAATGACATCATAGACACCATAAGAAATTTGAGACATCCCCCTTTGGAACCAAATCCTAAAAAAAGTATGGAACATGTTCCGAATATTTCTCCTTCGAGAATCTAGAAAGAAAAGACTGGGTGCATTTTTAAAGAAAGAAAAAGGGAAATCGAGGAATTTGGGAAGGATCCAACCTGATAAATTAGTTTAGTTTGCATATTGGTCAAAGGAGAGTAATAAATGTAACCCTTATGAGTAATGAATTAATTCCAATTTGGGCATAGATCCTAAGGTCATGATAAAGGCTTAATCTTCTTCCTCCCCCTTGTTTGTGCTAGAAATTGTACCTAACCTACGAAGGTACAAGCTAGAACAATCTCAAGAAAACTAAAAGAAAATGAATTTGTTTTTATAGTTTTATTTTGAAGGTTTCATTCACAAGAAAGGAATAATTGATAATCAAACGTATACAACACTAAATCATAAAGAAATCTTGAATAGCTGAGATATAAAGATATAAAACACATACATAAACCATAAGCATTCATTAAACAGGAAACTGGTTCTGTCCACAAATTCATAAGCATTCACATGAATAATACCTTAATCAAGAAATGAAATCACAAATTAGGTGGTCAAACAGGCCATAAACATAACCAGCAAAAAGATTCAATAAGTGACTTATATAATGTATTCAGATCAATATCCAGTGTTCAAAAAGAACTTACATGAGAGTATATATCATAAGTCTGAGTGTAACATAGCATCCTTAGCTCTAATGCCTTTCTTCCGAACAAAAAACAACCTCTATAATGTATCTATTTCCCTATTTTATAATTACAAAATGAAGAAGTATAATAACCACTTATTTAGGCCTAGAAATCCTTAATAGTTACATCTAGCAGTTACATGAAATCCAAAACCCTAGGGTAGAAAATGCTCAAAATAACAAAATCGGATTCTGGGGAAATTTGACGAATTTCTGAAAAATGGGTCTCAAAGAAGCCTCTATATCTCTCAATCCGGGACACCTATGCAAAAACTAAGAGATTTTTTGTAAATGAGTTCATGATGAACAAAAACCTCTCTTGGTTTTTAAAAATTCTTCTCCAATTGATCGGAAGACGTGGCGAAAGTTTGTAACTAAAACAGTAAATTATTTAATATTTTAAACCCTGAAAAATTGGCCGTAAAGATCAATTTGAATATTTCAAACCATGATAGCTGTTTAAAAACTGAGAGAGGTTATTGTGAATGGGTCCCTTGTGGACAAAAACCTCTTTTTGTTTTCCAAAATTCGTATCCATCATCTCGTAATCTGTGCTCAATTATAATGACTAAAACAATGAAAAACAGAACATGACTGTGCATCTTTCATCATCTTTATGCATTCTTTTGTGATAGCTGGCACTCTGTCTGTCAGTCTGCCTGCAAGGATTGTAGTATGAAGCTTCAACCATGTTCACATTTTCAATATCCTTTGCAAATTCCTCTCCTAGTGTCCTTTGAACCATGCGCATGGCTCCCCCTGTTTTCAGCTCCTTTGGTGATGAATCATCATGAACTTTGACAAATGTTATGATATAAGGAACAGCTGCCTCGAGGTCTTCGAACATCATATAATGTAATGTGCCAACACTTTCCATGAATAAACCATGATCCTTCATTATTTCGGATTCCAACAGTGCTTTAATGTATGTAGTTTAGTTACTATGTTGCAGGAATGTCTCCATATGAAAATTTTGCAAACAAGCTCAACATAGAGGTTAAATTTTCAACATAGGAGTTAGGGAAAATATTAATAAGTATTGTGAAGACCTTTTAAAGAAATAAAACACTTAATAAGCCACTATGTATAACCTAAGATAAACGTAAAATAAAATAAAATAAAATAAAGTAATACTCATAACATAGAAAATGGAAAGAAAATCTAAACCATTCAACTTAAAATAAAGCAAAATAAAGGTAATAAGGAATGAAAAATTAAGAAAAAATCAAATAGGGACTAGGTACAATTCCAATCCTAACATCTGGCTCTGGCTGGTGGATGAAAGCCTCCTTGTGAGGTTTCAAGATCATGTAGACCGTGTGCCTTATTCACTGGGTGATGGAGTCATTTGTATCTCTTTCCTAGCCTGTTCCAAAACTTGCAACCATGCTCTTCTGATTGTTAAAAACAAACTGAAACTGCTCATTCCAAACCATACTTGCTGGAAAAAACTGCACACTAAAAATTGATCCATACTTACACTCTACAAACTGAAACCAGTGCTCGAAAAAGGAGCTTATTTATTTACAACTTCTACTTCTAACCAGCAGAGACTATCTTGATCATGCAAAGGAAAACTTCCAATGTAGCCAATTAAGTGTTTGATTGCTGAAGAGATTTTCTTGCTTGCAACTTTGTGAAAAGATGTAAAAAGAACATGACAATCGCATCAGGAATTTCATGAGAAGTCTATACCTACTATTGCAATCTGATTTTATCGCAAATGTTACAACATTGGAATCTTTTGAAAATATTGTCTCTATGTAGATGGCTATTGGATCGTGAATAACATGAAACATCTCCAACTGATTAACAATATCAAGCTACTCTTTTGATATTCGTACTTCAAGACTAACAACTATGGGCTCAATGATCTCTGCAATCTGCTGGTCATTTTTTGGTGAAAAAGAAAACGGGTTCAACTGCTCATTTATGTTTCCTTCATTGCTTTCTAAAAAGTCTGCTTTATATTTATCATACATGGGTTCATTGTTTAAAATTTATTTTGATGCTGAAACAAAAATCCGCTCCAAATCCTGTTTATATTCATCAAACACCAAATGATCATTACAAATTTCTGATTCTTGAAATTTAGAGACCTTTGCTTTGTGATGCTCTTCAAGATTAGATTATGTTTCTGGGTGATAGCTACCATATATCAAATCTATGTCCTCATGACATTGTTGATCATAGATTTTTTGATCTAAAAATTTAATACCATCATCATATTCATTAAAAACAAGAAACTCTTCATAGACATCTTGAACCACAAATTCATGAGTATAAGAAACTTCTGATGAAATATCAAAGGTATCTGTTAGAGGTCAAATTTGCACTTCTCTGTCCGTGATCACATTTAGCTGTCGATCACACAAAAGCGCAACTTGGATTGAAGAGTAAGATTGGCCTAGATGATGTATGGACCTAGATTACCCATCTGCAGCTGACAAAACACTGATTTTACCTACATTTTGACATGAACTCTACCTACAGGCATAAGAGTAGTGTACACCTTCTAGTATACTCTACTTTGCCTCTTACAGACTAGCGTACACCTCAAGAAACCTTGCAAACGCTAGATGTAAGGCATGAAAGTTGCATATTGTGCGCTACTCCACTTGAGGAAACTCGCGTACATCTTAAAATGTAATAAAAAATATATTAATTCGACGAATTGGGATTAGTTGAAGTTGGTTTTCAACTTCCCCAACCTCCCAATCAAACTACCTCTCGATCCAAACTCCCTACCTTGTCCCATAAATACAAGGGGGATAGATGAGAGAGAGGAGGAAGAAAAGTATGCATTAAGGGTTGTTATGCTGGAGGAATTCCAAAGTTAGTGTGAAGAGCAGGAGCCCAGAATCCGGTTGCACAAGCACTCTGAATGATCAGGTATAATTGTACTGGTTATTTGCTTTTGAAAATAAAGGTTGAAATACTCTTCCTGTCCCAATCAAATGTCTAATGGATTGCATATTTGTTTGGATTAAATGCTTGATTGTATTTGATGTCTAAATTGCATTTCAATTTCATCATTATATCAATCAAGATACGCTGAGGAAGGTATCTTTTGTATTGTAGGTTCATCAAACGGAAGATCGAGCAAAGGATTAAGTGGAGGATCAAGCAAAAGCTAGGATCGAACGTCGATAATAAGGTATGCCTTCTAAGATCTTGATCTCTTTCCTTTTGTAGAAGCCCATGTAATATGATAAATGTATTTACCTATCAACCCCTAACTTGGTAGTGTCTGCTCCTCGCTATAAGGTAGAAATCTTGAACAACAGACTGGCAACTCCACTGGGGAGTAACCATGTGTTTCACTGCTCTAGGAGACTTAGTTTTGTTTTCCTCCCTGTACTTTTTGGTATTTTTTTATCCTCTAAGAGGCCCTGTAGGTAACTTTTACCTGCTTTTTCTTGATTGACTCATCTCAGTTTACCTTTTCAAAGCCTATTTCAGACCTTCTCTAACATGTACGCTGGTCCTATATACATACAGTAGCATTTTTACCTGATGTACCCTGCTTTGTCTACTACACAGTAGAGTATTTTATTTGATGTATGCGCCTTTGTCTACTACACAGTAGAGTATTTTATCTGATGTACCCGCCTTTGTCTACTACACAGTAGAGTATTTTATCTGATGTACACGCCTTTGTCTACTACACAGTAGAGTATTTTATCTGATGTACATGCCTTTGTCTACTACACAGTAGAGTATTTTATCTAGTATACGCTGGTTTATACACTACACATTAGTGTATTTTCCTGTAGTGTCCAGTTTGCTGTTAGGGTTTGTTTCCAATATTTAGAGAGTTGCTTGGTCTAGTCACTTCCTGATTGTTTTTCAGTTTGAGTTCGAGTGAGTAGAAGCCCTCTAGTTTGCTTTCTTTCGAGTTTTTGTGCTTGGTAAGTTCCCTTTTTGGTTCGCTTGTTTACGTTTTACTTGGCCTAGTGTTTTTTTTTAGGGTTTTGATGCTTAGAAGAAGCCTTGTAGGTCTTCCCTTCTGTAATGTCCCTTGTTAGTAATTTTATTAAAATGGCAACTTTCCACTTTTTTTTCCTAGTTCGACCTTTGACTAGTTTTGATCTCTAGGTCCCAAATTTGCCCCAAATGATCCCAAATCTTCTGAGAAGGTATATGAATGATATTAGAACATTAATATGTGTTTCAGGGATTCCTTTGGACCTTTAAAATACTTTTGCAAATACTCTTTCAATTCTGGTCAATGTAGGTAACTTTACTAGTGATTTCCCTTTGACTAGTATTGGTCTCTAGGTCTCAAATTGACTCCAAATGCCTTCAAATATTCAAGGAAGGTGTATGAATGATATTAGGACTTGAATATGATGTTCAGGGATGAAATATGGCCACCAAAAGACCTCTGCAAACTCTCTTAATATTCTGGACCAAGTATGCAATTTTACTAGTAATTTGGGGTTCAAATCCCCTGGGGTAAGTACTGAAAATGGCTTCCCAATTGCCTCCAAACCCACTCAAATTTATGAACAGAGGTATGTAATGTGTTAAGGATGTTATTAAGGTCTCATGTGCACCATTAATTGATTATTATATCTATTCCAACCCTCTCCCATTCAACTGCAAAAATCACCAATTCGACCCTTGGGGAAATGGCACTATTTCTTCTCCCAATGCAATTAAACTGAGTAAAAATACTTCAAATGCTCAAGTACAGTACATGAAACTTGTAAAATACATCCATGGCAGTCCATTAATCACAAATGCATCAGAGAATCATCCATTCATTCGAAATCATCATCAATACATTAGTTCACAACAAGGTAGTGGGGAAATGGCATTGTTCTTCCATTAAAAATGAGATTTATACATTTCTACTTGTAATTTCGACCTGAAACTTCCTGGAGATGAAGAAAAGAGTATTTAATTCATATTACAAAATAAATGGGGCATGAGAATCTCCCCCAAAGAGTGCAATAGCTCACCAAAAACGCCCTCCCTCAAGGATCAAGAATATGCCATCAAAAATGGAAATGGTTGAGAGAATGTGCTGCAATAGAAGAAACCATGAGCTGCCCTGTAGCTTACACTTGCAAATAAAGACTCCATTAAAGCTCCAAATGAAAGGTCTGAATGGCCTTTCCAATTACCAAATTGGATGGGAATCTTTAACCCTCAAAATTGGCTAAGGCAAGAAACTAGTCATCCACTAGCTCTCCCTCTTCACAAATGCAATTGCAAATTCTAAAAATGATCAAAAGCTGGTTTCATTATTTCTTATTGATATTTATAAATTTCTAATGTCCTCCATGGGTCGAATTCCTTCCAAGAGACTCATGCCAACTCAAGTTGGGAAGAGATTCCAAAGAACGCCACTTGTACAACAATTCCTAGTCTCCTACTTCCACCAAATCACATGTGGAAGCATCTTAGCTGCCCTAACACCCTTGAGCGCACTCTTGGAGTCTATTTTTAGGCTTGACATGTCATATATGTCATATGTCAGCCTTCAGGTCTGATTTGTGTCATAGGTGTCATAGCATCTTCATCATTGTTGTCATAGAGCTAGGGAATCTATCCCAAGTGTCTCACTAGCTCCAAATTGCCTCTTCCTCTTCCATGGGAGTTACTCTTCCTCTATATTTCGACCTTGGATGAGTCATGCCATGAATAATACCTTTTGGACTCCCCCAAGTATGCTACCATTCACCTTGAATTCGAATTGGTGAGAGAATGATGCCAAGTGTAGTGGGAAAATCTAGCCATATGTGGGTCCCACTTCCTCCATGTGTCTTCATGATCAAATCCCATTTTAATTTTAATTTGTATATATTTATTTAGATCCTTTATTAAATATTTATTCCATTCTAATGTTCAAACATCATTTATTATCCCCATTATTTCAAATCCCAAAGCTTCCACCCCAAACCTAGGAAACTAGTAATCTTCCTCCTTGGCAATTATTTGACCTTTAACATCAATTTTACAAACTCTAATGAATATGGCCAATGTGATTAGGCCATTATGACCCAATTTCAATTTGGGACATGACACTTTCCTCTTAAGGGCATCTCTTTTCCCTGTTTCTTTTGCATTTTTTTTCGAAGTCTCAAGTTTTTCTTTTGCAAAAACTTGGTAATTCAAGTCTTCCTCGAATCTTTGGATTCGTTTATTTGCGCCATTTAGTTGTTAGTGTTACCCACACCTTTGCATTTAGGCCTTACTTGAACTTTTACAAGTTCTTTTTCTTTTACATTTATCAGAAAAGACAAAAAATTGTTCAATTTGCTTAGTAGTAAGATCTTGCATTATTTCGACGTAGCATAGTTTGCTTTGAAATATTAAAAGAAAATACAAAAAGATTTTGTTTTAGGTTTGCTTATCTTTAGTTTTGGAAAACAATGAATGAGAAATTTTAGTGAAAGTTATTTACTTTTATGTACTTTCCATTTTAGTCACCACCACGCCACACACTTCACTACAACCTTTGATTAAGAACAACCATTTAAAAAGAAATCCTTATAAAATTAATTAGCAACATTTTTATTTTTTAGGTATACACGACATCAACTAGCTTAGGCTAGAGTTTCGAGCTTAAATCACCTTAAACTGCTCGAGACTGGCTTCATTACTCAACAGTCGTAGTACGACTTTCTTATAGGTAAATCCATCTGTATCAAAATCTCTTGGCAAACTCTACTGAAACCAGAGCTAAGCACCAGGTCGTGTGAGACTAGAATTGTTGAGGATAACCCCTCACTTTCTTTTCGAGCATAAACCAGAGCTGTCTCGCGTACGGGGATCCTTTTGGATTTTGGGCTTTGTTACCTTGCCCATGCGTTACGGCTAGACTGACGACTATCCCCCCAAGAATTTTTGTACTTATAGTAGCCTTAGTATCTTGACCATATAGGAATCTACACAGGTGACGACAGAAGGCTATTTCTGTTGTACCTAGGACAGACATGGGAGGAAACCCTCTATAGAAATTTGGGAAGGCGGTTTGGTGATTCAAATGCTTGCACCCAGAGGACCTGTATGTGGACCTTGGGTAACTTTTCTTCATCCTTCGTTGGTTAGTTCTGGGCCCTAATCATTCCAGACTTCCTTCCGGAAGACATTTGTTTTCCTGGTTTGGATTACCTAGGACATTTTTAGTGGTGTGCTCTATGTGTCGTTTGTTTTTTGGCCTTAGAATTTTTGGCCCGTTGAGTCGGAAACTATGGAAAGCATACCGATGAGCACCAATCAAGGGACCCTTGTTGAAGGGGCTCCTTGTGCTTTTCCATTCATTGAGAACATTGGTACTCCCTTAATGGCTACCTTGAATCTTTCAGGATTCACTATAGGGATACCGGTTTGGTTGTTTTCCACTCCGAACACCTTGCATGCTCCTGATGCTTCACAAGTAAGCACCTCACATCAAGAGCATCAGAACCCTATGCCCGCTTTGCCAGTAGCATCTTCTCCTCCTCCTTCTACCTCATGTGGTGAAAGTAGTAATACTAGTAACCAACAGTCTAAAAGGAATAGACGGAGGAAGAATAGGAAGATGATTCCAAAGCAAGGGGGAAGCCACCTAGCCTCTAAAAGTCATGCTGGGGGCACCCACCCAGCCTCTCGAAGTCATGCTGGGAGCACCCACCCAACCTCTGGAGGTCATGTTGGGGGAAAACTCTTAGTCACTAGAAATCATACTGAACCTCACCACCCAGCTTATGAAGGTCATGCTGGGGGTACTTACCCAGCCTATGAAGGTCATGCTGGGGGCACTTACCTAGCCTTTGAAGGTCATGCTGGGGGCACCTACCCAACTTTTGGAGGCCATGCTAGGAGAAAACTTTTAGTCACTGCAAATCATACTAAAAGCATGTCTTCGACCATTGTTTCTCATGTTGAGGACACATCATTGATCACTGCTGGTCATATTAATGACACGTCACTAGTTCCTGTGAGTCATACTAGAAACACTGAATCAACCACTGCAAGTCATGCTGAGAACGTTGAAATTGTCGACAAACCTAATAAATAGAATCTTAAGTTCCCTTGTAAGTTTTGCGAGGGAGACCACCTGACCTATTTGTGCCCTGTACTTCCAGAAGTGCAAAGAGTGTGGTCCATAGTTCAAAAGGCTTATGCTTCTAAGCAACCAGCCACTGCAAGTCACACTGGGGGCACGCTATTAGCCAATGCTAGTCATGCTAAGAGTAATGTTGTTGTAAAGGATTCTAAGCTTATAGGATGGAAGCCAAAGTTCCCTTGTAAACTTTGTAAGGGAGATCACCTTACTGACCGGTGCCCTGCTATTCCAAAGGTGTGGAGAGTGTGGTCCATGTTTGAAGGATCCTTTGCTCCTAAACTGTCTATAGATTCCCAACAGCCGGATCAACCTTTGGTTGATGGAGTGGTTGAAACAATGCAATCTTTTGTCAACCCCACTCTTTCTTTGGAGAGTGAAGTGATCGAATCGATGCAATCTTCGACCGATCCCATCAGTCATTCGGAGACTGATGCACCTGTCCCTAAAGTCTTTTGCATTACCAGTTCAGATGTTTCAAAAGTGGGGGGCACTTCATCTGTGCTGAGTGAACCCCTACCAAGCTTTGGGATCATTTCTTTTGATTGGAATAGTCTAATTGGGCCTCGCCTTCCTTCTGCCGCACCTCTTAAGATAAAGGTTGATATCGGCAACCATGCGGTTCATCGATGTATTGTAGATGAAGGAGCCTCGGTTAGTATCTTATCCCCTTATGCTTGGAGAGTATTGGTTTTCCTAACCTTGTTACAGCTGTTAATTGGCCGTTGACTTTCGATAGAAGACCTAGTGAACCGTTGGGATTCCTCCCTCAGGTAACTGTTACTTTGAGTGGAAAAATAGTCTTAGTTGATTTTATGGTTTTAAAGGACCCTATGGATTTTTATTTGATTCTCGGGTGTGATTACATATATGCTATGCAGGCTGTGGTATCTACACTCTTTTGTGTGATGCATTTTCCTCACAATGAAAGCATTGTCACCATCGATAAGCTTACATTTATTGATCCCTCTTATTACCCAACTATAGACTAGGTATATCCCTCGCCAGTAGGCACTACCATGTCACAATCAAATATTGTGGCATATTTTTCTTTGAGTCCAATTGCTACTGAGAATAAGCCTCTGAATTCATGCTTACCTTCTCGGGACTGGGTCCTGGTAGTTGATCAAGTGATGACTCCATCTGAATGTTTAGACATGCGTTTTATTTGGGATGATATACTTCCATATGATGAAGTTTTCCTAGAGTATATAATGCAGTCTGCCATTCATTTGGACATTGATCCACTGACGAGCATCCTTCCACCTTTTCTTCAAACTCGTTAAAAATAGTAAGGAGGCTACAAGCATTGCTTTCATCTTCACTTCGAGCTCGTTAAAAGCAGTAAGGAAGTTATGAGCATTTTTCTGTGTCTCCTTTGAGCTCCTTAAAAACATTAATGAGGTCGCGGGTTTACTTTTTTGCGCTCGTTAAACCTTTACGAAAAATATTTTTATAGAGTTCTTTTACGCTCTTGTTAGACTCTTTAAATATGACAATATTTCCAAGTATAGTTTTCATTTCAGACTCGTTAAAGAATTTGAAGCGACATCCGCTTAAGTGTAAGTTTAACCCCTTTTCGTATTTTTGCGGATTATTTACGAAAAAAGAATACTCTGGTCATCCGTGGCTAGAAGAGTTCTCCTCTCATTGTTTTATACTTTTTCGGGGGAGGGGACTAACTGTACGAAAAAGGACCTTTGGAGCCTCTCTTTAGGGTTTTCAGGCTCTCTAAAAATGAAAACACCAAACGAGCACTCACCTACTCGGGCTCGATGTGAAATCCACGAGAGGTTAAATAGAGGATTGTTTAAGTTTTTCAGACTCTATAAACAGGAAAACACCGGCGAGCATTAACCTACTTGGGCTTGATATTAAATCCACGAGTAGGTGTATGGATTTATTTTTTAAGTTTTTCAGACTCCTTAAAATTGAAAACACCGGCGAGCAAGAACAGATCTCGGCTCGATATTAAAATCCAAAGATCAATACTATAGAGTATTATTCTATCTCTTCTTCGAACTCTGTAAACAATGAAGATGGTCCTGAGTCTTCCTCCCATGGGCTCATTAAACTCTTTACATGGTTGGACCTATTGAGTTTTCTTTTCTTCTTGGACTCATTAAAAAAACAAGACGAATATTATTTTATCAAAAAGAATAAGGGATAAGAAGGGTATATCACATCTTTTTCAGTTTCAAAGGTAGTTATGTCAGTCATGTCCTTGAACATAGCACCTACTTGAGTTTAATGTCAGTTGGGTTTTAGTTTTTGGCCTTAGGGTGAACTTGATCTCCAATTTTTTACTCCCTTGGTTGGTTATTCTTCCAACCATATGGAGGGTCTGTTATGTCTCCTACATGGAATACTTATATCATTTTCCCCTCATGTTGAAAACTGCCTAAGTCATTTTTTATCGTGCTCACTGTTCAAGGATACAGCCTATGTCGACCATTCTGCAGTTTACCTTGAATTCATGTGTCGACCATCCTGGTGTCAGTTTGTTTCATCTTGTTACTCGTCCTACTCCACATCAGCTCATACCTGTGAGTGTTCCTCGTGTTGGATGATGGAGGATGCCTTAAGGCCTCCCTTCCAACGGACTTCTTCCCATCGAAATCAACTCATTTTGCTCTGGGAACGAAGTTTAGAGTTTCGGTTAGTACCTTGAGGATTGCAGTCATCAGTGGTAATTTCCCTCGCTATTGAATAAATGGGAATACATCAATGTCTCTTATTTGACGGGTTCCTCAAGTGTTCGGCTTTCAAGTCTTCTTATTCACACTTGTTGGATCGTACTAGGTACCTTGGCCCCATTATCATTATTGATGGAAGCCCTCGCATTTGTTAACGGTATACATACATGACCGGTAATCAAACAATACCCCCCATGTTCGACTTCAGCTCATTTATTCACATGGTTAGGTTTTGTACCTTTGGTTGTTTGGATGAAGACCTTGGGATGTTGATAGAATTACTCCATTATGTTATCACCCAAGTTGCGCAAGACTAAGCCTCACTCATTTTGGCTCTTCATGAGACATAGATCCAGTTTGTTGTTATGGCTATGATCTCTCACTTTGACATGGATCCACGCTTGTATTTTAGTGGCCATGCTTTATATACATCTCCTAGTTATGTATCGGAGATCATGTCGTATCATGCTACACATATATATGATGTCAAGATTGTAATTACTTGCTGACCTTGATCGTTATTTTAGGTACTTTTGTGACTTTGTTCTGCGGTTTCTTGCTCCTCCTCTGACTTGGAATTATAATGTATTTCGGCCATCGCTTCCCTCTGACTTCACACATTAGGGAGAATCTCTTATAGGTCAAATATGCACTTCTCCGTCCGTGATCACATTTAGTTGTCGATCACACAAAAAGACAACTTGGATTGAAGAGTAAGATTGGCCTAGATGATGTATGGACATGGATTACTCCTTTGCAGCTGAGAAAACATTGATTTTACCTACATTTTGACATGAATGCTACTCTACAGGCATAAGAGTAGCATACACCTTCTAGTATACTCTACTTTGCCTCCTGTAGAGTAGCGTACACCTTCTAGTATACTCTACTTTGCCTCTTACAGACTAGCGTACACCTCAAGAAACCTTGCAAACGCTAGTTGTAAAGCATGAAAGTTGCATATTGTGTGCTACTCCACTTGAGGAAACTCACGTACATCTTAAAATGTAATAAAAAATATATTAATTTGACGAATTGGGATTAGTTGAAGTTGGTTTGCAACTTCCCCAACCGCCCAATCAAACTACCTCTCGATCCAAACTGCCTACCTTGTCCCATAAATACAAGGGGGATAGATGAGAGAGAGGAGGAAGAAAAGTATGCATTAAGGGTTGTTATGCTGGAGGAATTCCAAAGTTAGTGTGAAGTGTAGGAGCCCAAAATCTGGTTGCACAAGCACTCTGAATGATTAGGTATAATTGTACTGGTTATTTGCTTTTGACAATAAAGGTTGAAATACTCTTCCTGTCCGAATCAAATGTCTAATGGATTGCATATTTGTTTGGATTAAATGATTGATTGTATTTGATGTCTAAATTGCATTTCAATTTCATCATTATATCAGTCAAGATACGCCGAGGAAGGTATCTTTTGTATTGCAGGTTCATCAAACGGAAGATCGAGCAAAGGATTAAGTGGAGGATCGAGCGAACGCTAGGATCGAACGTCGATAATAAGGTATGCCTTCTAAGATCTTGATCACTTTCCTTTTGTAGAAGCCCATGTAATATGATAAATGTATTTACCTGTCACCCCCTAAGTTGGTAGTGTCCGCTCCTCGCTATAAGGTAGAAATCCTGAACAATAGACTGGTGACTCCGGTGGGGAGTAACCGTGTGTTTCACTGCCCTAGGAGACTTAGTTTTGGTTTCCTCCCAGTAGTTTTTGGTCTTTTTTATCCTCTGAGAGGCCCTGTAGGTCACTTTTACCTGATTTTTCTTGCTTGACTCATATTAGTTTACCTTTTCAAAGCCTGTTTCAGACCTTCTCTGACATGTACGCTAATCCTATATACATACAGTAGCATTTTTACCTGATGTACCCTGCTTTGTCTACTACACATTAGAGTATTTATCTGATGTACATGCCTTTGTCTACTACACAATAGAGTATTTTATCTGATGTACGCTCCTTTGTCTACTACATAGTAGCGTATATTTCCTAGTATACGCTGTTTTATACACTGCACAGTAGTTTATTTTCCTGTAGTGTCCAGTTTGTTGTTATGGTTTGTTTCCAAGCTTTTGGTTTCTGTTCCAGCCTTTTGCTTCGCCCTATTTACTGACCCCTGAATCCTTTGATGTATTCTTTGAGTCGTGTTAGCCTCTCCAATCTTTCTTAGCTTGTTTTTGCTCGTTTGAGTGCTTTTTGAAGTGTCTTCACTGCCTTCCAGCCTTTTCGAAGTTGGTGCACTCCTCTTTTGTTGGTCTAGCTGCACACTTTGACCCTAGTTGCTTGTTGCAGTCATACAAACCTGCGTTCTTAAACGTAAGTTGTTCGTGGAAACAATAGCACGCTTCTTTAGTCTCTTATCCTCTTCTTAGGGTTTGACCTAGTTTGAAGTCCTTAGGGTTGCTTTGGAGAGTTGCTTGGTCTAGTCACTTCCTTATTGTTTTTCAGTTTGAGTTCAAGTGAGTAGAATCCCTCTAGTTTGATTTCTTTCAAGTTTGTGTGCTTGGTAAGTTCCCTTTTTGGTTCGCTTGCTTATATTTTACTTGGCCTAGTGTTTTTTTAGGGTTTTGATACTTAGGAGCAGCCTTGTAGGTCTGCCTTTCCGCTTAAGGGCGTCTCTTTTCCCTGTTTCTTTTGTGCTTTGTTTCCAAGTCTCAAGTTTTTCTTTTGCAAAAACTTGGTAAGTCAAGTATTCCTCAAATATTTGGATTCATTTGTTTGGGCCATTTAGTTGTTAGTGTTACCCACACCTTTGCATTTAGGTCTTACTTGCACTTTTACAAGTTCTTTTTCTTTTACATTTATCAGAAAAGACAAAAAATTATTCAATTTGCTTAGTAGTAAGATTTTGCATTATTTCGTTGTAGCATATTTTGCTTCGAAATATTAAAAGATAATACAAAAAGATTTTGTTTTAGGTTTGATTATCTTTAGTTTTGGAAAACAATGAATGAGAAAGTTTAGTGAAAGTTATTTACTTTCATGTACTTTCCATTTCAGTCACCACCACGCCACACACTTCACTACAACCTTTGAGTAAGAACAACCATTTAAAAAGAAATCCTAATAAAATTAATTAGCAACATTTTTCTTTTTTAGGTATACATGACATCAACTAGCTTAGGCTAGAGTTTCAAGCTTAAATCACCTTAAACTGCTCAAGGCTGACTTCATTACTCAACAATCGTAGTGCGACTTTCTTATAGGTAAATCCATCTGTATCAAAATCTCTTGGGAAACTCTACTGAAACCAAAGCTAAGCACCAGGTTGTGTGAGACTAGAATTGCTGAGGATAGCCCCTCACTTTCTTTTCGAGCATAAACCAGAGCTGTCTCGTGTACTGGGATCCTTTTGGATTTCGGGCATTGTTACCGTGCCCATGCGTTACGGCTAAACTGATGACTGTCACCCCAAAAATTTTCATACTTATGGTAGCCTTATTATTCTGACCATCTAGGACTCTACACAGGTGATGACGGAAGGCTATTTATGTTGTACCTAGGACAGACGTGGGAGGAAACCCTCTACAGAAATTTGGGAAGGAAGTTTGGTGATTCAAACGCTTGCACCCAGAGGACCTGTATGTGGACCTCGGGTAACTGTTATTCATCCTTCATTGGTTACTTCTAGGCCCTAATCATCCCAGACTTCCCTCCGGAAGGCATTTGTTTTCCTGGTTTGGATTACCTAGGACCTTTTTAGTGGTGTGCTATTTGTGTCGTTTGTTTTTTGGCCTTAGAATTTTTGGCCCATTGAGTTGGAAACTATGGAAAGCATTCCGGTGAGCACCAATCGAGGGACCCCTGTTGAAGGGGCTCTTTGTGCTTTTCCATTCATTGGGAACATTGGTACTCCCTTAATGGCTACCTTGAATCTTCCGGGATTCACTATAGGGATACCGGTTTGGTTGTTTTCCACTCCGAACGCCTTGCATGCTCCTGATGCCTCTCAAGTAAGCACCTCACATCAAGAGCATTAGAACCCTATGCCCTCTTCACCAGTAGCATCTTCTTCACCTCTTTCTATCTCATGTGGTGAAAGTAGTAATACTAGTAACCAGTAGTCTAAAAGGAATAGACGGAGGAAGAATAGGAAGAAGATGCCAAAGAAAGGGGGCAGCCAACCATCCTCTGAAATTCATGCTGGGGGCACCCACCCAGCCTCTCGAAGTCATGTTGGGGGCACCCACACAACCTTTGGAGGTCATATTGGGGGAAAACTCTTAGTCACTAGAAATCATACTGAACCTTGCCACCCAGCCTATGAAGGTCATGCTGGGGTCACTTACCCAGCCTCTAAAGGTCATGCTGGGGGAACCTACCCAGCCTCTGGAGGTCATGCTGTGAGCGAACTTTCAGTCACTACAAATCATACTGAAAGAATGTCTTCGACCACTGTTTCTCATGTTGAGGACATGCCATTGATCACTGCTGGTCGTATTAATGACACGTCACCAATTCCTGTGAGTCATACTGGAAATACTGAATCGGCCACTACAAGTCATGTTGAGAACGTTGACATTGTCGAAAAACCTAATAAACAGAAGCTTAAGTTCCCTTGTAAGTTTTGTGAGGGAGACCACATGATCTATTTGTGCCCTGTACTTCCAGAAGTGCAAAGAGTGTGGTCCATAGTTCAAAAGGCTTCTACTTCTGAGAAACTAGCCACTGCAAGTCATGTTGAGGGCACACTATCAGCCAATGCTATTCATGCAGAGAGTACTATTGTTGTAAATGATTCTAAGCTTATAGGACGGAAGCCAAAGTTCCCATGTAAACTTTGTAAGGGAGATCACCTTACTCACCGGTGCCCTGTTGTTCCAGAGGTGCGGAGAGTGTGGTTCATGTATGAAGGATCCTCTGCTCCTGAACTGTCTATAGATTCCCAACAGCCGGATCAACCTTTGGTTGATTAAGTGGTTGAACCAATGCAATCTTTTTTCAACCCCACTCTTTCTTTGGAGAGTGAAGTGATCGAATCGATGCAATATTTGACCAATCCCATCAGTCCTTCGGAGACTGATGCATCTGTCCCTGAAGTCTTCTGCATTACCAGTTCAGATGTTTCGGAAGTGGGGGGCACTTCATCTATGCCGAGTGAACCCCTACCAAGCTCTGGGATCATTTCTTTTGATTGGAATAGTTTAATTGGGCCTCGCCTTCCTTCTGCTACACCTTTTCAGATAAAGGTTGATATCGACAACCATGCGGTTCATCAATGTATTGTAGATGAAGCAACTTCGGTTAGTATCTTATCCCCTTATGCTTGGAGAGACTTAGGTTTTCCTAAGCTTGTTACAACTGTTAATTGGACGTTGACTTTCGATAGAAGAACTAGTGAACAGTTGGGATTCCTCCCTCAGGTACCTGTTACTTTGGGTGGAAAAATAGTCTTAGTTGATTTTATCGTTTTAAAGGACCCTATGGATTTTTATGTGAACCTCAGGTGTGATTATGTATATGCTATGAAGGCTGTGGTGTCTACGCTCTTTCGTGTGATGCATTTTCCTCACAAGGAAAGCATTGTCACCATCGATCAACTTACATTTATTGATCCCTCTTATTACCCAACTATAGACCAGGTATATCCCTCGCGAGTAGTCACTACCATGTCACAATCAAATATTGTGGCATATTTGTTCTTTGAGTCCAATTGCTAATGAGAAGAAGCCTTTGAATTCATGCTTACCTTCTCGGGACTGGGTCCCGGTAGTTGATCAAGTGATGACTCCATCTGAATGTTTAGACATGCGTTTTATTTCGGATGATATACTTCCATCTGATGAAGCTTTCCTAGAATCTATAATGCAGTCTGCCATTCATTTGGACATTGATCCACTGACGAGCATCCTTCCACCTTTTCTTCGAGCTCGTTAGAAATAGTAAGGAGGCCACGAGCACTTCTTTCATCTTCACTTCAAGCTCATTAAAAACAGTAAGGAGGTCGCAAGTTTACTTATTCGGGTTCGTTAAAACTTTACGAAAATGATTTTTGTAGAGTTCTTTCACTCTCTTGTTAGACTCTTTAAATATGACAAGATTTACGAGCATAGTTATCATTTCAGACTCATTAAAGGATTTGAAGCGACATCCACTTAAGTGTAAGTTTAACCCTTTTCCAGACGTTTGCGGATTATTTATGAAAAAGGAATACTCTAGTCATCTGTGGCCATAAGAGTTCTCCTCTCATTGTTTTATACTTTTTCGGGGGAGGCGACTAACTGTACGAAAAAAGGACCTTTGGAGCCTCTCTTTAGGGTTTTCAGGCTCTCTAAACATGAAAACACCAAGCGAGCACTCACCTACTCAGGCTCGATGTGAAATCCACGAGAGGGTAAATAGAGGATTGTTTAAGTTTTTCAGACTCTATAAACAGGAAAACACCGACGAGCATTAACCTACTTGGGCTTGATATTAAAATCCACGAGTAGGTGTATGGAGTTATTCTTTAAGTTTTTCAGAACCCTTAAAATTGAAAACACCAACAAGCAAGAATAGATCTTGGCTCGATATTAAAATCTAGAGATCAGTACTATAGAGTATTATTCTGTCTCTTCTTCGAACTTTGTAAACAATGAAGAAGGTCCTGAGTCTTCCTCCCATGGGCTCATTAAACTCTTTACATGGTTGGACCTATTGAGTTTTCTTTTCTTCTTGGACGCATTAAAACAACAAGACGGATATTATTTTATAAAAAAGAATAAGGGATAAGAAAGGTATATCACATATTTTTCAGTTTCAAAGGTAGTTATGTTAGTCATGTCCTTGAACACAACACCTACTTGAGTTTAATGTCAGTTGGGTTTTAGTTTTTGGCCTTAACGTGAACCTGATCTCCGAGTTTTTACTCCCCCGTTTGGTTATTCTTCCAACGATATGGAGGGTCTATTATGTATCCTACATGGCAGACTTATATCATTTTCCCCTCATGTTGAAAACTACCTAAGTCATTTTCTATCGTGCTCACTGTTCAACGATACAGCCTGTGTTAGCCATTCTACAGTTTACCTTCACTTCATGTGTCGGCCATCCTGGTTTCAGTTTCTTTCATCTTGTTATTCGTCCTACTCCACACCAGCTCATACCTGTGAGTGTTCCTCATGTTGGATGATGGAGGATGCCCTAAGGCCTCCCTTCCAATGGACTTCTTCCCATCGACATCAACTCATTTTTCTCTGGGAACGAAGTTTAGAGTTTCGGTTAGTACCCCTAGGATTGCAGTCATCAGTGGCAATTTCCCTCTTTGTTGAATAAATGGGAATACATCAATGTCTCTTATTTGACAGGTTCCTCAAGTGTTCAAATTTCAAGTCCTCTTATTCACACTTGTTGGATCGTACTAGGTACCTTGGGCTCCATTATCATTATCGATGGAAGCCCTCGAGTTTTTTTACGGTATACATCAATGGCCGGTAATCAATCGATACCCCCCGTGTTCAACTTCAGTTCATTTATTCACATGGTTAGGGTTTGTACCTTGGGTTGTTTGGATGAAGACCTTGGGATGTTGATAGCATTACTCCATTGTAGCTAGGGTGTTCACCCTAGCTTGTGCAAATGAGCACCTACTAAGGATAAGAGAATCCTTAGTAGCAGTTAAGTAAAAACAATAACAACAAGACAGTATATGAAAACAGTAAATTTAAACTAGCATGTGCATGAGACAAATAAAGAGATTAAAAAATGGTTTTTGTATTGATTATACCTCCAACGTGAGGTTGGTGAAGCTCTTGCAGTAGTCCAGGAGGGCTTCTTCCAAGCTCCAGTGTTGTTCCTTCTCCTTCTCCAAAGGGTTTTGGATATGGGCCAAAGGGGCACTCAAATGTGAAAATAGCTCAAAAGGGGTGAGCTAGGGTTTCAAGAGTGATATTGGCAGAGTAAGGCTAGGGGTGACCGTGGATCTAAAATGGGGAGCCTCCATCACCTATTTATAGGTTTTTTAGTGGTGGAGTGCTGACCCATGGTTTTGGGCACCATATGGTTTAGGTCAGTTGTATAGGGTTTTTGCTTCCTTTTTTCCCTCTTTTTCCTCTTTTTTGTATTTTTTATTCCCTTTTTAGAGGGTTTTTGCTATTTTTGGAGGAGTTTAACTTATTTTGGGGGAAAAAGGGGGGTTTTGGCCTTTTGGAGGCTTTTTTAATGGTTTTTTTGGCCTTTTGGAGGCTTTTTAATGGTTTTTTGGGGTTTTGGAGGCAAATATGGTAGGAAATATGGACAAATGAGTCATGTAATGGGGTAGATGAGGTAGTGAGCACTTTTTGGGTGTTAACAGATTGCCCCCTGATGTGTGAGGGCAGGAGCTCATCGTATGGTCGATAGACATCATAAGTCTTTGATGGTTTTCCTGGGATGTGGAGAGGAGAAGAAACGAACTAGAGCCCGGAACAACGGTCCCGAACAAACTGAAAATACATGACCTCAATAATCGATGAGGGATAATCTCAACATATGGACGAGGCGGGCATTCCCATGCTCGTATCAAGATATATAATAATAACAATGAGGTCCAAAAAATGGGGACCTGAAAGATACATGGCCTCAAATAATGAATGAGGAAGAATTTCAATATATGGACGATACGGGCATACCCATGCTCGTATCAAGGTATATAAAAAATAACAGTGAGGCCCAAAAATGGGGGCCTGAAGGATACATGGAGAACCATTGTGTACATCATAAGGGTCCAGAGGGGACACAAAATATGGGACATACTGCTGGGCTGACCATGTCTGAGCTGAAGAACTGATATACTGGAATTACAATAGTGCTGCTGAGTGTGGTACCAGAGGAACTGATGAACTGCTGGGGCAGAGTGACGGGGGGTCATACCCTCAATGGTACACTGGACTAGAGCTGAACTGGGTACTCAAGGAAGCATATAACTGGATGGATTCCGAATACAATCGCCAACGCAACCCGGACATCCACGGGAACATATAACTGGGTGTTCCGAAGTGACTCACCAATGTGCTAGAGTCGGGGGAAATCCGGGGTCTTCGACCAATAAATGAATGGATATATACCATGCACGATTCTCAACGATGCGATCAAGGTGTTGAAGTCGAGCATGTGAGAAACAACCATTCGGAAAGGCACTGATGACTCCTTTCAAAATGGTCTGTAGGCACTCACCACAGATGGTGATGAGTCCAAGGCGTAGGGACCTCTGGGTCTATCCTCTGGAATAGATGGGTAGTCGTCGACAGAGGGAGACCTGCAACTAGCAAGGCAATGATTTTTCCTTGATAGGAGCATGAGGTGGAGAACCAAAGTGTTAGAGTACTAATGGTAGGACTGACATACTATGGGGGTGGGGGATAACTGGGCAAGTAGAGTGGGTGAACTCAAACTTCCTTTGTTCAGAGTATGATGGCGGGGATGATCAGGAAACATATGAAACTGACTGGTGGGAAAGGGATCATAGCTATAATGGATCAAGGATAGTGACTGGGATGCGTGATACTCAAGGTGGTGTAAGATGGCAGGAGACTGCAAAATACTCTGAACAAAGGTGACCTTATTGGGGGTGCTGCTGAGATGATCGATCATGGTGCTGAGGGGCACTGGGGGGACTTCTGCATGGGTTAAGGAACTAGAAGAAGTGTGTTCAAATCGTACTGTTGTGTGGATTTATACGAGCCCAAGATAGTTCATGCTCGTGATTGCTTTCAATTTTAAGGAGTCTGAAAGTGATAAGAAGACTCTGAAATAATGGAATGGTACCGTCGTGTGGATTTGTACAAGCCTAGGACGGTGCGTGATCGTGGTTGCTTTCAATTTTAGAGAGTCTGAAAGCAATAAGAAGACTCCAGGGGGTTGCTTTTTCATGTGTTAGTCTCCAAGGCCCGAAGAAGCATAAAAGGATGCAATGAAGAACTCTTCTAGCCGGTGTGACTAGAGTATTCCTATTTCGTAATTAGTCTACCAGGTCTGGAAAAGGGTTAAACTTATACCAGATAGACGCCCTTTCAGGTACTTTAACGAGCATGAAAGGAAGCAAGATTGCTCGGTGATCTTTTCATTGTTTTAGGAGTCAGAAAAGAGTTTAACAAAAACTCCCTAAGTGCCTTTTTCATAAAGGACTTGTCCGACCCGAAAAAGGGATAAAATTATACCGAACAAAAGGAATGGCCAGGTAAGGAGGAAGTGCTCAATCAAGGAACATCGATGGGAACCAAGAATGAGGGTGGGGGGGAACACTATTGGGCCTCCTTGCGGGATGATGAATGGTGGAAAAATAATGAAATAATTGCAGTATGAATGGAGTGACTGGCTCATGTAGAAATGTGTAACAATCCGATGGCGGCCGATGTGGTGCGTAAATCGAGGCAACAAGGTGTCAGGACACAATGTTGAAATTGTACCGAGTGAGAGCGAGAAATTATCTCAAGCATCATAACGAGATCGAAAAATTGAATCCGACGATATAAAAAGTGTCAAAAACAGAGAGCGATCGAGGTGACACGCAAACCGAGGCGACGGGGGGCATTTTGGAAAAAATACCCAAAAAATATGGGGGTGAGAGTGAGAAATGATCTCAAGCATCATCACGGGCTCGAAAAAATGAATCCGATGATATAAAGTATATCAAAAAATGGGCTACGACCGATGTGGCACGTAAGTCGAGGCGACGAGGTGTCGGGACACAATGTTGAAATTGTTCCTGGTGAGAGCGAGAAATGATCTCAAGCATCATCACAAGCACGAAAATATGAATTCGACGATATAAGGAACGTCAGAACGGACGACGGCCGAGGTGGCACATGGATCGAGGCGACGGGGGGCATTTTGGAAAAAATACCTGAAAAAACTGAGGGTGAGAGCGAGAAATGATCTCAAGCATCATCACGGGCACATAAATATGAATCCGGCAGTGCAAATGGTGCAAAAAAAGGAGGTCATAAGGACTCCGGAATGGTCAAAGGAAATAACTAGGTTAAAAAATGGTTGCAAATAAAAGTGAGCCCACCAAGCCAAGGATGCAGTGGTGGGGAGAAATGATGACCCGTGGGGTAGGAATACTAGGTGTATCAAATCAAATCAAATATACAAGTGACACGTGACCTCAAAAATGGTTGAGATGACGCATGTGAGAAAGTGAGCAGGGTTAATGACCTGCCCCCATGCTATGTGTAGGGGGTTTGTGATTATGGATCACATATGTGTTGGTTTGAACAATGGGATCATTGAAACACTGAGATAGATGTGATGGGGAAGGTTCAAAATGGTTGATCATGCCCCCTATCCCAGGGTCGAGGTAATCTATTATGCCCCCTAACTCAGCGGTGTCAATGTGGTGTTTTATGATAGCGGGGTCAAGACCAGGCATTTCGGTGTAGGACCAGGCAAAGACATCGCGAAACTCTTGGAAAAGTTTTTTGTACTCTCCGATCTCATAATCAGTGCAGGAGGCTCCTAACGTAATGAGTTTAGGAGCACCACTTGGGGCAGAGATATCAATGTGGATTATGGGTGAGATATTGGCCATGTTACCTTCCTCGAAGGCATCAGGAGCGGGAATGGGCTCTTTAAACCAGTCGACTTTGGCGAGGAGGAAATCGTTGGACTCAACCAAAAATTGGGTGGCTGTGGTGGGGGAGGACTCTTCCGGGAGGAAATAGGAACGATGGGGCATATCTTCCCAGGGGTAATCAGGTGCAGTAAGAGCCTCGGGAATCTCCTCATCATTGTGGAAACTTTGGGTTGTCAAATCGGTTGACGAGGGAGTGCTAGTAGAAGAGATCATATAAATGGTATTAATCTCTCTGGATGACGGGGATACTGGGGGGTGGATCTCCCTAATGGTGGGGGGAGCCATCTCAAGGTCCAAGTTATTCATCTCGTAGAGAGCTGCTCTGTAATCTGGGAGATCTGGGCAGTGATGTGAGTAATGGTCGTAAATACCGCATATTGCACAAGGGTGATTGGTACGCAATTATTTATCACGAGGCTTCGGGATAGGGTCGAGTTGGACAACCGGGATGTTGGGGTTGTCGTCAAGCATTTGCATGTGTTCCTCTAATGCGGGTAATTGTGGACATTGATGGGTAGCATGGCCTAACTCATCACACAACGAGCATTTGGGAGGAGCACGAAACACGAGGGTATTCTTAACTGGTTTAGGCAGGGGTAAAGCAGTGTATGGTTGTGGGCCTCTGCCCCTAGTGTGCTTGATAAGAGGGGATGGATTAGTGGATGATGAAGGGGTAGTGACACCGGGAGGTGGTTGACTAGTAGTGGTGATGGGTTGCACCGGTTGTAGGATGACATTTGGTGTCAAAGGGGAAACGAGAGGCGTGATGTACCATACAGGTAATCCTAAAGTTAAACTGGGGAGGCTGACGGTAGCCATCACCGGGGTGCTTACTACTCCCGAAGGGGGGAATAAGAAAGGGATTGTATGGATGGGTGTAACACAAACATGAATAGGTACCAATTGTGGTTGGGGTAGCAAGGGCAGTTGATGGTTGGGTGTTGGTGTATTGTGGGAAAGGGTACATAAGTCAGATATTTTGGTTGCTGGTGACGAAGGTGGAATGGACTGGAATGTCGAGGTCATCGACGTATCTGAGTAAACTCCGGGTCCCACTGAGGAAACCAATGAGGTAGATGCACCACTAATAGGTTGTTCAATCATGGGGAGAACATTTTCGAGTGCAGCGGGGGCATTGGGATCGTAATAGGTGAGTTGGTAAACTTTAACCACGCGTCCGTCATGGGGGAACATCATGGTACGAAAAATGGATGAAGCAACCGCCCACATGGCATACATGTAACTGCGGCCAAGTAAGAGGTTATAATCAAGCTGGGCATTGATGACCTCTATGTCAATAAGCACTGTTTTACCAACCAACTGGATGGGGACATTAGCTAAGAGACATCGGTAGATGACATCATTAACAAGTCATGGGTACCTAAGTCTATCATGGGTTGATCAGGAGCGGCATAAGTGATTTGCTGTTGTGGAGGCGCGTTTCCTTGAGGGGGAGCCAACGACTGAGTGTTCACTACGCCTTGGGTGGGTAAAGGGTTTTGTAACACCAACGGTGGATTCTGAGGTGGTGGGGGGTTGGGCGGTGCCTGAGGAGCCGCATGCCCTTGGCGGTAGGCATCATCGGTCCAGAGTTGTCGAGCTCGCTCCAAATGTGGGCAAGCGTGTGTGTAGTGGCCATAGACCCCACAAATAGAACAAGGATGGTTTGTTCACAAATTAGGATTTTTGGCTTGCTTGGGCAGCCGATCGGGGTTTTGGTTGCCAGGTGCCGCGTTATTATTGTTTGGGGGATTGGGAGGTTGACCGCCTTGGTCTGGAGGGGGGTTGTTCCCACGGTTACGGCCTTTGCCGCAGTTTTGCTGGCTCTGTTGGCGTTGGTTATTTTGGTTGGGCTACGGATTTTGTTGTGCATACACTTGCCCTTGGGTGGCAGGTGGGTTCTGGGGTTGTGCAGGTGCGGGAGCAGGCTGTGGTGGATAATAAGTGGGTGGAGGCGACGCGGGTGCTGAACCTTGTGGGGGTTGCTGATATGCCTGTGCAACGGGTTGTGGATTTTCTACAGGGGCTACCAAGGGCGGATAATAAGCAGGGGGGATTGAGAGGACATAGGAGCTTGCGCGACCTGCGGGTGGTAATATGGCTGAGGTGCGACCGGGGGGGCGTAAGCAGGGGATGCATGACCAAATCACTGAGGTGGACATGAGGGTCCATGGGAATGGTGATGATGTGCCATGGGAGCATACGAATTGGTTGCACCGGAATGGGATGTAGCCTGTGAAAGGTCGGGGCCAGGGCTAGGACGTGCTATGGAAAAGGGTTGGTTATGTGAGGCTATACGGCCAATGATGCCGTCTGCAGCATGGGATTCCCCCAGCGCATTGTGTTGGGAGGAATCACCGCGGGGGGCGTCAGGGATGATGGAATACAGATAACCAGATTGGGCCTAAATAAGGTCAAATTGCTGAGCTTTGAGGATGGCCTCTTCTTCGGACTGGGGTCGCTCGGATGCCACATCCTTAGCAATTACAGGAAGGAGAGATTTTAGAAACGAATCTAAGAAGATACGGTCGTCTAACTTGATTTTGCAGAGGTTGTGGTGTCGATGCCACTCATGAATGTGGTCAGTGATGTGGGTGGCCGTGTTCTATCTACAAGATAGTAGGATCTCAACTCCTGCATCATAGCGGACATGTAACGGAAATAACTACAGGAAGTTCGAGGCGAGTGAGGTAAAGGTGGCATGGGTCCCATGGGGCTGATCGATGTACCACTTAGCTGCATAGCCAGTGAGGGTGCATTGTAACAGACGGAGGCGAATAGAGTCATCCACTATGGAGTTGGAGGAACACCATAGATGGAAGGACATAATATGGTTCTGGGGGTCTTCACGTGCCTTTCCCTCAAACTTAGAGATGTCGAATGGGAGCTTGGTGGGCATGTGAGGCCACACAGGGTCGTGTCTGATGGGATCGTTAGTCAGTCTGGCTAGGTCAGGAAGGTTGAGACTATCCATGAATGACAAACTAGTAGAAGGATGTTTCATACTGGTGGTTGTGACCACATTGGGGCCAATCCCCCAAGTGGAGGGGTTGGGGTCAGCTTGGGAAGTTTCTCCCAGGTGGAGGAACGAAGGTGGTATGGGAAGTTCCTACACCGCCAAGGGTAGTGTGAGCCACTGGTGGAGTTGGGATGGGTATGCTAGCCACTGGGATGGGTGCAGTGATCGGAATGGTGGATGTGGGCCCCATCGAGGGCATACCCAAAGCGGGTGTGGTAGCTGGAGTGGTGGTGGATGCTCCACCAAGGGTACCTACAAAGAAAGGGTTGGAAGTCATGCTAGCCATGGGGCTGTTTGGTGCAGTGTAAGTGGGGTTCTCAGACTCTGCCTCAGAATCATAGGTAAAATAAGGGGCGTCAGTGCTGGGGGACGGAGCTCTGCGTCTACGACGAGTGGAGTCGAGTGATGAAGCTCTGTGTCTATGATGGGTGGTGTCAAGTGAACTGTGCTGCGGGGGCTAGCCCCGGAGGCGCCGAGAATGTCTTGGGGACTTAATGGTGATAGATGGTGTCAAGTCTCTGGGGGTTGTGTCGAGTGAAAATAGCTCAAAAACCCTAATGCAACCGAGTGTGCAGAAGGAGAGCGCAAACATATGGCACTCAGGCCAACAACTAACTCAAAACACTTACTGTAACAGCTGTGCTACAATAAGCGGAGTATCAACAGAAATGGTCAGAATACCAACAAGCAGCAGGTTTCCTAAAAAATAAAAATAGTGGACTCACTAGACCAAAGGGAGGTAAGAGCATGCAAACACCTAACGAAACAATATTCCGACTCAACCAGACATATCCTCTGCAAGGTGATGAAATCCAAGTCAGACAATATGGATAGTAGAGCCAAGTGGCTAAAGATATCCCCCTACCGGGAGGGACACCGGGTAGTCAATCATAGAAGAAAGGCAACTAAGATACCCCGTTCATGACACGTCCATAAAAGGTGAATTTGCAGTTTGGTTCTATCGCTGCTTCATCCCCATACGGGTAATGCATCGAAGACTATGAAAGGTATCCTTCGGTGACTGAATGGATTGCGGTATTCCACTCAAGCCTCCGGAACCAGTCTGGCTACTTCAACCCTCCTAGGGGAGAGGCCCTCTGATAAACTGGTTGTGACCATGCCAAAAAATACTAGGGGATTTTGGTTCCCTAATGGACAACAACTATGTCTCAAGTGTAAGCGACCGAGGGGTGTTATTTGGATGCCTATCCCCCCGATCCTACCTAACTACAAGATTCTTATGTGTTCCCTAAGTGAGGTTAGAATGTTGGTTGTGTTAAGTAGTATTTTAGGGCTCACTTGAATTAGGTGACAGAGTGTGTGCGTGTGAGGTAATGAACCCAAGTAAAAGTGACACGGGGTGGGAAAATTTCTAACTAAAAATAACAATGCATAAATTAAACTTTGAAATGCAAAATTTTCTTTTTTCAATTAAAATGCTGAAATTTTAAAAAATTCTGTAAATGGCACAGAAATAATACTGCAGAAAAAGGCTGTAGGGAAGTATGGCTGCAGATAGGACAGGTGGTTGTGCAGGTGCAGAAAATATTGCAGCAAAGTGCTGGGTTCAAATAGGGAAAAAGTGCAGAAAATAGATCGCGGGTCTGTGGCGAAACTGCGTGGTCGAATTGCGGGAAACAGGTTGACAGTCGCGGGCGGGTTGCAGGGAAATGGCTGAAAGCCGTAGGCGGATCGCAGGAAAATGGCTAAAAGCCGCAGGCGGGTCGCAGGAAAATGGCTGAAAGCCGCAGGAGGATCGTAGGAAAATGGATGAACGCCGTAGGAGGACAGCAGGAAAATCTATGAACGCCGCAGGAGGATCGGAGGAAAAAGGGTAACAGCCGCGGTCGAAGCGCAGGAAACAGGCTGAGAGTTGCGGTCAGATTGCAGGAAACAGACTGCAAGCCATGGGGAGATCGTAGGAAGCAGTCTGAGAGCTGTGGTCGGATCACAGGTAACAGTCTGGAAGCCGCAGTCGGAGTGCAACTGTGGAGAAAAAAGACGCGGTTTACGGCAGCAAACCCGACTGCTGAAAGGGACAGCCGAAAGGGGAAAACAGAAAATATTGCGGAAAACTAAAAACTTTTAAAAACTATAACCAGAAATTCAAAGGAACACTAGTGGAGTCGGCAAAACTGTAGCTAGGGTTTTCACCCTAGCTTGTGCAAATGAGCACCTACTAAGGAGAAGGGACTCCTTAGTAGCAGTTCAGTAAAAACAATAACAACAAGACAGTAAATGAAAACAGTAAATTTAAACTAGCATGTGCATGAGACAAATAAAGAGATTAAAAAATGTTTTTTGTATTGATTATACCTCCAATGTGAGGCTGGTGAAGCTCTTGCAGTAGTCTAGGAGGGCTTCTTCCAAGCTCCAGTGTTGTTCCTTCTCCTTCTCCAAAGGGTTTTGGATATGGGCCAAAGGGGCACTCAAATGTGAAAATAGCTCAAAAGGGGTGAGCTAGGGTTTCAGGAGTGATTTTGGCAGAGTAAGGATAGGGGTGACTGTGGATCTGAAATGGGGAGCCTCCATCACCTATTTATAGGTTTTTTAGTGGTGGAGTGCTGACCCATGGTTTTGGGAACCATATGGTTTATGTCAGCTATATCGGGTTTTTGCTTCCTTTTTTCCCTCTTTTTCCTCTTTTTTGTATTTTTTATTCCCTTTTTAGAGGGCTTTTGCTATTTTTGGAGGAATTTAACTTATTTTGGGGAAAAAAGGGAGGTTTTGGCCTTTTGGAGGCTTTTTTAATGGTTTTTTGGCCTTTTGGAGGCTTTTTAATGGTTTTTTGGGGTTCTGGAGGCAAATATGGTAGGAAATATGGACAAATGAGTCATGTAATGGGGTAGATGAGGTAGTGAGCACTTTTTGGGTGTTAACAGTTTGGAATAAGACCTTGGGATGTTGATAGCATTACTCCATTATGTTATCACCTAAGTTGCGCAAGACTGAGCCTCACTCATTTTGGCTCTTCATGAGACATAGATCCAGTTTGTTGTTATGGCTATGATCTCTCACTTTGACATGGATCCACACTTGTATTTTAGTGGCCATGCTATATATACATCTCCTAGTTATGTATCGGAGATCATGTTGTATCATGCTGCACATCTATATGATTTCAAGATTGTAATTTCTCGCTGACCTTGATCATTATTTCAGGTACTTTTGTGACTTGGTTCTGGGGTTTCTTGCTCCTCCTCTGAATTGGAATTATAATGTATTTCGGTCATCACTTCCCTCTGACCTCACACATTAGGGGGCATCTGTTATAGGTCAAATCTGCACTTCTCTGTCCGTGATCACATTTAGCTGTCGATCACACAAAAGGACAACTTGGATTGAAGAGTAAGATTGGCCTAGATGATGTACGGACCTGGATTACTTCTCTGCAGCTGAAAAAACACTCATTTTACCTACATTTTGACATGAACTCTACCTTATAGGAATAAGAGTAGCGTACACCTTCTAGTATACTCTACTTTTCCTCTTGCAGAGTAGCGTACACCTTCTAGTATACTCTACTTTGCCTCTTACAGACTAGCGTACACCTTAAGAAACCTTGCAAACGCTAGTTGTAAAGCACGATAGTTGCATATTGTGCGCTACTCCACTTGAGGAAACTCACGTACATCTTAAAATGTAATAAAAAATATATTAATTTGACTAATTGGGATTAGTTGAAGTTGGTTTGCAACTTCCCCAACCTCCCAATCAAATTACCTCTCGATCCAAACTGCCTAACTTGTCCCATAAAAACAAGGGAGATAGATGAGAGAGAGGAGGAAGAAAGTATGCATTAAGGGTTCTTATGCTGGAGGAATAACAAAGTTAGTGTGAAGAGCAGGAGCCCAGAATCTGGTTGCACAAGCACTCTGAATGATGAGGTATAATTGTACTGGTTATTTTCTTTTGAGAATAAAGGTTAAAATACTCTTCCTGTCCCAATCAAATATCTAATGGATTGCACATTTGTTTGGATTAAATGCTTCTTTGTATTTGATGTCTAAATTGCATTTCAATTTCATCATTATATCAGTCAAGATATGTTGAGGAAGGTATCTTTTGTATTGCAGGTTCATCAAACGGAAGATCGAGTGAAGGATTAAGTGGAGGATCGAGTGAAAGCTAGGATCGAACGTCGATAATAAGGTATGCCTTCTAAGATCTTGATCTCTTTCATGTAATATGATAAATGCATTTACCTGTCACCCCCTAAGTTGGTAGTGTCTACTCCTCGCTATAAGGTAGAAATCCTGAACAACAGAATGGCGACTCCGCTGGGGAGTAACCATGTGTTTCACTGCTCTAGGAGACTTAGTTTTGTTTTCCTCCCAGTACCTTTTGGTCTTTTTTGATCCTCTGAGAGGCCCTGTAAGTCACTTTTACCTGCTTTTTCTTGCTTGAATCATCTCAGTTTACCTTTTCAAAGCCGTTTTCAGACCTTCTCTGACATGTACGCTAGTCCTATATACATATAGTAGCATTTTTACCTGATGTACCCTTCTTTGTCTACTACATAGTAGAGTATTTTATCTGATGTACGTGCCTTTGTCTACTACACAGTAGAGTATTTTATCTGATGTACACGCCTTTTTCTAGTACACAGTAGCGTTTATTTCCTAGTATACGTTGGTTTATACACTGCACAGTAGGTTTATTTCCTGTAGTGACCAGTTTGCTGTTAGGGTTTGTTTCCATGCTTTTGGTTTTTGTTCCAGCCTTTTGCTTTGCCTTATTTACTGACCCCTGAGACCTTTGATGTCTTCTTTAAGTCTTGTCAGCCTCTCCAATCTTTCTTAGCTTGTTTTTGCTTGTTTGAGTGCTTTTTGAAGTGTCTTCACTGCCTTCTAGCCTTTTCGAAGTTGGTGCACTCCTCTTTTGTTGGTCTAGCTACACACTTTGACCCTAGTTGCTTGTTGCAGTCATACAAACCTGCATTGTTAAACGTCAGTTGTTCATGGCAACAATAACACGCTTCTTTAGTCTCTTTTCCTCTTCTTAGGGTTTGACCTAGTTTGAAGTCCTTAGGGTTGCTTTGGAGAGTTGCTTGGTCTAGTCACTTCCTGATTGTTTTTCAGTTTGAGTTCAAGTGAGTAGAAGCCCTCTAGTTTGCTTTCTTTCGAGTTTGTGTGCTTGGTAAGTTCCCTTTTTGGTTCGCTTGCTTACTTTTGACTTGGCCTAGTGTTTTTTTTTAGGGTTTTGATGCTTAGGAGCAGCCTTGTAGGTCTGCCTTTCCGCTTAAGGGCGTCTCTTTACCTGTTTCTTTTGCGCTTTGTTTCCAAGTCTCAAGTTTTTCTTTTGCAAAAACTTGGTAAGTCAAGTCTTCCTCAAATCTTTGGATTCGTTTGTTTGGGCCATTTAGTTGTTAGTATTACCCACACCTTTGCATTTAGGTCTTACTTGCACTTTTACAAGTTCTTTTTCTTTTACATTTATCAGAAAAGACAAAAAATTGTTCAATTTGCTTAGTAGTAAGATCTTGCATTATTTCGAGGTAGCATAGTTTGGTTTGAAATATTAAAAGAAAATACAAAAAGATTTTGTTTTAGGTTTGCTTATCTTTAGTTTTGGAAAACAATGAATAAGAAAGTTTAGTGAAAGTTATTTACTTTTATGTACTTTCCATTTCAGTCACCACCACGCCACACACTTCACTACAACCTTTGAGTAAGAACAACCATTTAAAAAGAAATCCTAATAAAATTAATTAGCAACATTTTTCTTTTTTAGGTATACATGACATCAACTAGCTTAGGCTAGAGTTTCGAGCTTAAATCACCTTAAATTGCTTGAGATTGGCTTTATTACTCAACAATCGTAGTATGACTTTCTTATAGGTAAATCCATCTGTATCAAAATCTCTTGGAAAACTCTACTGAAACCAGATCTAAGCACGAGGTCGTGTGAGACTAGAATTGCTGAGGATAACCCCTCACTTTATTTTCGAGCATAAACCAGATTTGTCTTGCGTACGTGGATCCTTTTGGATTTCGGGCTTTGTTATCCTACCCATGCGTTATGGGTAGACTGACGACTGTCCCCCCAAGAATTTTAGTACTTATGGTAGCCTTAGTATCTTGACCATCTAGGACTCTACACAGGTGACGACAGAAGCCTATTTTTGTTGTACCTAGGACAGACCTGGGAGGAAACCCTCTACAGAAATTTGGGAAGGCGGTTTGGTGATTCAAATGCTTGCACCCAAAGGACTTGTATGTGAACCCTGGGTAACTGTTCTTCATCCTTCGTTGGTTAGTTCTGGGCCCTAATCATCCAAGACTTACCTCCGAAAGGCATCTTTTTTCCTGGTTTGGATTACCTAGGACCTTTTTAGTGGTGTGCTCTTTGTGCCGTTTGTTTTTTGGCCTTAGAATTTTTGGCCCGTTGAGTCAGAAACTATGGAAATCATCCCGGTGAGCACCAATCAAGGGACCCCTGTTGAAGGGGCTCCTTTTTCTTTTCCATTCATTGGGCACATTGGTACTCCCTTAATGGCTACCTTGAATCTTTCTGGATTCACTCTAGGGCTACCGGTTTGGTTGTTTTCCACTCCGAATGCCTTGCATGCTCCTGATGCTTCTCAAGTAAGCAGCACACATCAAGAACATCAGAACCCTATGCACACTTCTCCAATAGCATATTCTCCTCCTCCTTCTACCTCATGTGGTGAAAGTAGTAATACTAGTAACCAACAGTCTAAAAGGAATAGAGAGAGGAAGAATAGGACGAAGATGCCAAAGAAAGGGGTCAGCCACCCAACCTCTGAAAGTCATGCTTGGGGCACCCACCCAGCCTCTGGAAGTCATGATGGGGGCACCCACCCAACCTCTGGAGGTCATGTTGTAATTTTTGTGAGGGATACCACCTGACCTAGTTGTGCCCTATACTTCCAGAAGTGCAAAGAGTGTGGTCCATAGTTCAAAATGCTTCTGCTTCTGAGCAACCAGCCACTGCAAGTCACGCTGGGGGAATGCTATCAACCAATGCTAGTCATGCTGAGAGTACTGTTGTTGTAAATTATTCTAAGCTTATAGGACGGAAGCCAAAGTTCCCTTGTAAACTTTGTAAGGGAGATCACCTTACTCACTAGTGCCCTGCTATTCCAGAGGTGCGAAGAGTGTGGTCCATGTCTGAAGGATCCTCTACTCTTGAACTGTCTATAGATTCCCAACAGTCGGATCAACCTTTGGTTGATGAAGTGGTTGAACCAATGCAATCTTTTGTCAACCCCACTCTTTCTTTGGAGAGTGAAGTGATCAAATCGATGCAATCTTCGACCGATCCCATTAGTCCTTCGGAGACTGATGCACCTGTCCCTGAAGTCTTCTGCATTACTAGTTCAGTTGTTTCGGAAGTGGGGGGAACTTCATCTGTGCCGAGTGAGCCCCTACCAAGCTCTGGGATCATTTCTTTTGGTTGGAATAGTCTAATTGGGCCTCGCATTCCTTCTGCTAAACCTTTTTAGATAAAGGTTGATATCGGCAACCATGCGGTTCATCGATGTATTGTGGATGAAGGAGCCTCGGTTACTATCTTATCCCCTTATGCTTGGAGAGAATTAGGTTTTACTAACCTTGTTACAACTGTTAATTGGCCGTTGACTTTCAACAGAAGACCTAGTGATCCTTTGGGATTCCTCCCTTAGGTACCTGTTACTTTGGGTGGAAAAACAGTCTTAGTTGATTTTATGGTTTTAAAGGACCCTATGGATTTTGATATGATCCTCGAGCGTGATTACATATATGCTATGCGGGCTGTGGTGTCTACGCTCTTTCGTGTGATGCATTTTCATCACAACGAAAGCATTGTCACCATCGATCAACTTACATTTATTGATCTCTCTTATTACCCAACTATAGACTAGGTTATCCCTCGCCAGTAGGCACTACCATGTCACAATCAAATATTGTGGCATATTGTTCTTTGAGTCCAATTGCTACTAAGAAGAAGCCTCTAAATTCATGCTTACCTTCTCGGGACTGGGTCCCGGCAGTTGATCAAGTGATGACTCCATCTGAAATTTTAGACATGAGTTTTATTTTGGATGATATCCTCCCATGTGATGAAGTTTTCCTAGAGTCTATAATGCAATCTGCCATTTATTTGGACATTGATCCACCGACGAGCATACTTCCACCTTTTCTTAGAGCTCGTTCAAAACATTAAGGAGGCTACGAGCATTTCTTTCATCTTCACTTTGAGCTCGTTAAAAACAGTAAGGAAGTTATGAGCATTTTTCTGTATCTCCTTTGAGCTCGTTAAAAATAGTAAGGAGGTCACGAGTTTACTCTTTCGGGCTCGTTAAAATTTTACGAAAAAGATTTTAACAGAGTTCTTTCACGCTCTTGTTAGACTCTTTAAATATGACAAGATTGCCGAGTATAGTTGTCATTTTAGACTCGTTAAAGGATTTGAAGCTTCATCCACTTAAGTGTAAGTTTAACCCTTTTCCGGACTTTTGCGGATTATTTACGAAAAAAGGAATTCTCTAGCCATCTGTGGCTAGAAGAGTTCTACCCTCATATTATTATTCTTATTATTAATCTTATTATTATCAGCTGCAATATGAATATTTTTCTGAACATCCTTGTGCTGATAAGTTTTTAATGGTAATGATGAAGATTCATGTTTTTCTTCATCTAATAGATCATGAACAACCTTTTGTGACAGTATATTATCATGAAAATAACCAGAAAATTCTTGAGAGTCATGAGAACCAAATATTTCTATAGCGATTTCTTCATTACAAGGCTGATCTTCATCACAAAAATAATGTCCAACATGATTTAAAACAATAGTTTTTTCAACCAAAGATTGATCTTCAAAACTGTTTAAAACATTATGAGATTCTTCCTTGACAACATAATTCTCTAAAACGGAATTAGAAGAAAATACAACGGATAATGAGTCTTCTTCCTCTTTCATAGTATAACCATCTGCTTTATCTACACTACAAGAGGAATCTGCTACTAAAGACTGAATATATAAAGCATATCCCTTGCAGCAATGGTCGAAAAGACACTCGGGTGGATAAATTCTTTTGTAATAGAAATGAAAAGCAACATGAAAATCTTTTAATGAAGAAATGCTAGAGACGGGAAGAGACCTGTACCACTGTCTCGCATCCCCTTCCAAGGAGTACATGAACATTTTCATCAATACATCCTCATGATGTATATTCAGTTGGTCCATATATTGATGAAACTTAATTACATGAAGTGTTGGATTGTCCTCTTCCTTCTCTCTGAACCGTGGAAGGAAATATCCCCACTCATCCATGATAGGTACTGCATTTGGAAATTCTGGAATATAAACAAAGCTAAGAGGAGAAAACCTTTGTGCCAACATAGCAGCAAAAGTCTTTGACATTCTGAAATTATGAAGTTGCTTCTAGATTTTTCAAACATGGAGTCGCCAACAGATCCTTCCCCCGCGAAGTCAGCCGGTGAAAAATTGTAGTCTGAATAATGTAACCAGCCCTTGTTCACCACCAAAGACTGGATCTAATGATGTTAATACCGAAGGAATATTTTTCTTCACTTATGTCCCTGGAAACGGAGCCAAATATGTTTGTGCTAGAATGTAATGACCCTTTTTCAAAATTGATTAAAATGCCCAATTTTCCACTTTTTTTCCCAATTTCGACCTTTGACTAGTTTTATTGTTTTGACCTCCAAATACCCCCAAATGCTCCCAAATATTATGTATGAGTGTATGAATGATATTTAGACTTGAATATTAGGTTCAGTTATTTTTTATGGTCCTCCAAAGACTTCAGAAAACTTTATTTATATTCTAACCAATATATTCAATTTTGACTAGTAATTTGTGTATCAAATCCCCCCGGGGTAACACTGAAAATGGCCTCCCAAATGCCTCTAAACTCCCTCAAATTTCTGAACATAGGTATGTAATTTGTTAAGTGTGTTATTAAGGTCTCATATGCACCATTAATGGATTATTACAACTGTTCTCACCCTCTCCCATTCAACTGCAAAAATCCCCAGTTCGACCCTTGGGGAAATGGCACTATTTCACCTCCCAATACAACTAAACTGAGTAGAAATGCTTCAAATGCTCAAGTAAAGTACATGAAACTTGTAGAATACATCCATGGTAGTATATTTATCACAAATATCATAGAATCATCCATCCATTCGAAATAATAAACATTACAGTGTCATACATCAATGCATTGGGGAAATGGACATTGTTTGCTCATTAATCAATATTTTTGCATACAATCAGTGGGTATTTCGACCTGAGACTTTCTGAATATGAAGAAAAGAGGATATGAAGCTATTTCAATCATAAAAATATCATATGAATCTCTCCCAATGAGTACAAGAGCTCCACCAAAGCACACTCCCTCAAGGAGCATGAATATGCCTTCAAAACTGGAAATGGTGGAGAACAAGTGCTACACTAAACCAACCATGAAATTTTTTGTAGCTGCTACCTGCAAATATAAAATCCATTAAAGCACCATGAAAGACCTGAGTGGCCTCTCCAAACACCAACTTGGATGGGAATCTTTCACCCTCGAAATTGGCTAAGGCAAGAAACTAGTCATCCACTAGCTCTCTCTTCACAAATGCAATTTTTCTCAAATCATCAAAAGACATTCTCCTACTTGATTTCTACATTTTATAACCAACATTATCCTTCTAAGGGTCGAAATCCTCTCAATAGATTCAATAGATTTCTATTTAGGAAATATTCCACATTTGCCACTTGTCTCCTAGTTCCAACCTTCCATCTTCTCCCAAATTCGATTTTGAGTCTCTTTAGCTTCTCCAACTCTCATGAGTGCCTTCCTTGAGCCTATTTTTGGGGATGACATGTCATAGTGGTCAGATGTCATAGGTCATGTCTGCAATTTGTCATAGTTGTCATAGATGCTCCATCATTGGTGTCATAGGGGCTAGGGAATCTAGCCCAAGTGTCCACAAACTCCCAATTTGACACTTTATCTTCCATGGAGGTTACCAATCCTTCGCAATTGGACCTAAGATGATCAATGACATGTGTTATGACTTACAAACTCACCCAAGAGTGTTCATCTTCCCATTAATTCGAATTTACAAGAGAGAGATACCATGTATTATGAAAAATCAAGCTAGTGTGGGTCCCACATCCTCCATATGTCTCCAAAACCATTTGCCACCTAGGATTTCTCTTGAATTTATTTATTCACTCTATTTGTTAAATACTTGAACCCTTCTAATGTCTAAACATCATTTATTAGCTTCCTTATTACCATTCCACATGTGCCCATCCAACCTAAGAAACTAGTAGGATTGATGGGATTGTCTTACTATGAAATTATTTGAATGGGAACATTATAGTCCTCCCCACCCAAGATTGCTTGTCCCCAAGCAATTTCAAATTAGGATGCTTCAAAATATTCTCCTCTTTCAATGTAGCATCTTCACTTGGCAAGTCCTTCCATTGCACCAAATATTCTTTGATAGTTCTACTTCTCAATCTCCTTTCTCATGTCTTCAAAATCCTTTCCGGAACAAGTGTGAGCTGACCTTCATCATCCAAGGGAGGAAGTATTTCTGAAGTGATGATTTGCTGAACAATATCTTTCTTGAGACAAGAGACATGAAATACATTATGGATTTTACTCCCTTCCGGATGTTCCAATTCATAGGCTACCTCTCCAATTTTCCGAATGTCACCTACCCAAATTTCAGAAATTATTATTTTATTAGCAAAATACTTTATGTTAAATTTAATTACAAAGTTTTGTAATTATGATCAATTTTGATCAAGGATGAATGTAATTACTGATTATTATTATTTAAATAAATTAATTAGGAGACAAACACCCAAGGGTACTGTTAAATGAGTGTTCACTGAACCACTAGGAGGAATGGAAGCTGTTGAAAGACACGGGACAGATGGCAGCATTTGCACCACACCACTAGTTGTTGGTTATGGGACAACTACCCCTAAAAATGTGGCATTATCCTCTAGGTGGTGGGAGTGCATAGGCAACTCATTTAATGACCTAGTAACAACTGAAAAGGCCTAGGCAGCCTACATAAGGCAAATTCGAATTGAGTAGGTGGCTCTTACACAATATTTTATGTAGAAATATTTCCTCATGTGCATCAGGTGGTCATTGAGAGATTCGAATAGGGAGGCTAGTTGTGAGTGAAATCATAAGTTTTCATACTATATTTTGCTGAGAAGAACCAGAGGTACCGGTGCAGGTCTTTTGGATTGCTAGCGCTTGAAGATTCTACAAGTTAAGTGCTACTGCAAGTGGAGATCCTAAATTCCTAAGTTTCTTCCTCCTGGTGGTTCAGTGAATAGGATCGGGTGTCCTAAGGTAGGTACTTAACTGTCTACAGGAATTGGGTTGGTGGAACAGTCTTCTTGGGCTGTTTGTTCCCTACAGATTTATCCAGGTTTTACTGTTTCCTACTTGTTCCAATTATTTCTGTTTAAAAGTCTGAATGTTAAAGTTTGATGATGAATCGAATTGATAAACCAATATCTACATTTTTCCACATGCTGTTTTATGCATCGTACTCTAGTGTAGATAAGCAAATTAAGTATAGATGAATAGATAGGCAAACTGCCATTTGATTCGATAGATAAAGTACAGTGATTGAATTATGTTTCATTTTCTGCCCTATAGCTAATAACAGTAGTAGTTACTATACAGTGTCTATTACAGTAAATAATATTCCTTTGTTTTCATGAAAAACAAATGTTGTATATTCCCTGTATAATTACACTGTGTTTTCCTATCCCTATTATTTACATGAGAAACCATTGCAATATGTAGTTCTGTATATCATATTTAGAAATAACTATTATTGCTGCAAATAACTATTATAGCTATGATCATAAGCTAGAAATTACATTCAACATACTTCTCACTCACACACTGTATTTTCCTTGATAAATTCACTATAGGATACTTTATTCATAATCGTTTCAGTATTATTAGAAACTGTAAACAAAAGATTTGCAAACCCTTTTTTTATCTTACTCTTATCATTCTACAATTACAATCATATGTATTATGCTTGCTGAGTGTCACATTATCTATTGTTTTACAAACTGTAGATAGTACTAAACCATAGAATCATATCAACTGTAAAAACCCTAGATCACATTTTCCAGGTTTCCATTATCATTATCAACAATAATATGAACACGATATTTACATCCACATTTAAATTACAGTACAAACCCTAGTTCAACACAAGGGTTATTTTAGAGTTACATAAATAATATCTTTTATGTTTCAAGAACGAAACTAGAATTCGGGCGTTGCCCTATTCTTTCTCTTTTCAAAACAAAAACCATTACATCGTTTACAGATTTATAGAGTTGGAAAACTATGTTTTATCTACAAATTATTGTTTAACTCAATTGTCACGTTTTCCCTACAGTACTCCAATACTTAGCATAAAATACAAACTCTTAACATAAAACGTTTAACTTATAAACAAATTTCTACATTGCCAATATGTAAATTTCAATACATAGAGTTAACGAGCTTTGGCTCTTTTATTTTATTCCTTCAAAACTTTAAAACAAAAACATTATCCAAGTTCGAGGTTCGAACCAACATCGGTTCCAACTCCACGAAGGAAGCAAAACCTTGCACAGGTCGTATTACATTCCAAAACAAAAACTTACACAGGGTTATCCCCACTTTTAAACTCTTGAATTGAGCTTTACAAATCCTTTATCAACAAGGCTCATCATCAAAGTAAAAGACAGAGACGAAGTTTTCTTCTCAGTATTCGTTTCCACTTCTAAACTTAAAACTTTCAAAGTTTCTCGACGGACAGATCACGCCGAAGCTTGACAAAAAACTCAGTCACCTACTGTTGAGAACCACATCAACAAAAACCATTTTAGAGCACCTACGAGGGTTTGAAGACCCGGAGCTTACCAGGATTGGAGTTGTTATCCATTCCCAAACCCTGGTTCGAGCTTGCTCATTTTGATTACCAGGTTCCTGCCACATAAACTTTCGAAGTTAGACTTTTTACTTTTTAAAAATATAAAAACAAACGTTACTAACATTTTCCAACTTGGAGGACACTTACCCTAACCGTCGACAGCCAATCTTTGTCCTCGCATCTGTTAAGCACCGAGATCCTTGTTGGACGAGACCATGGTAACGATATAATGAGTTGCAGGAAGTTATCTTTCACTAAAACACAGAAAAGAAATAACTAAACTATCAAACTCAACAACAGTGCAAACCCTAATCACAACGAGTGTTCATACTACTCCAGCAAAGATGAAAACCTGCAACATTCAAACTCGCCTGTAGGTCGCGAGGTCGAACCCTGTTACATTGTCTTTCAGCTCTACAAACCAACGTTTGTCGGCCCTCATAGATCGAAACAATAGCAAAAACATAAAAACACATTAACTTTCTATTCAACTCTTTACTCGACGCAACGTTAGGGTTAGATCCAACGATCAGGATCAACGTTGATCAACGACTATAAACTTGCCAACGTTTTTGCATTGGAGCGCACAAAAATTACATTAATTGCTCATTCATTGCTCGTAGCATGACTGTGCCAACTCTTGTACACAGTGGACAGTTAGACGGCCAGCTCGGAGGTTCATCAATGAAAAGGAATACGTAGCAACCTTTACAGTCATAGTTTGTCGAGTTACATTACGTGGAAGTGTTGTTATGTCCCCGTCACCACAGCTCTTTGGACAACCATTAATACAGGCCTGCAACACAAACACCAACGCCATCTCTTAACATTTTCCACCCTTCGATCTGTCATTCCATAGTTATTAACTGTCAGTACTCCATTCAATGCAACGATGTGATTTTTCAACATTTGATTCATAACTTTACAAATGTAAATTTATTTGTTAAAATTATATTGCAATCGTTATATTGTTGCCCAAACTTTGATTTATAAACATTACGTGATGTGTTAATAATACCCCAAAGTTTTTATGGTTTCTAAACTATGTCTACAACACATATTATATGTGTTATGTTTGAATATTGATTAATGTTTATATATATATGTAGTTCCAAGCCTAGGTCGCACTATAAAAACATTATGTTATGTTTTATTTTAACATTAAGTTTATATAGTTCCTAATGGTAGTCTCGTAGATTATAATGTTTAGTATTATGATTTTATAATAGTTGTTTTGATAATCAAAATTGTAACAATATGTTACATTTAAATATGGGAATATATATTATGAACGATAATGATATGAAAGCCACAAGGTTAGGTTCATATAAGTTTATAGTTAGATACTGTCATAATCATAGCATAGGTCAGTCAATGTTTAAAGAATGATAATAATAGCATTGTAAATTTCATTTATTTATCGTTAATTATTCATGTCTCGCACTTATGCAATATTAATGAATATATGATTTGCATGGTAATCAAAGGAACCCGTTAATAGATATTTAGCATTTAAACTATTCAATGCTATGTACTTTTTACCATATTTTTCACCTTACAAACAATTAATGTTTTCGAGGTACATTACTACCTCTATACTATGAATACATTCAATCATCTTAAGACGACGGCAAAGCCAGCTGCTACAGCAACAAGGATTACAATGACGAAACTTTCAGTTTGATTATGTTATTAGGCGACGATTTTGTAAACATTGTTGTTTTGCAAGACAATCTTTGAAAACAGTAAATTTAGTCATGAAAATCTTACCTATATGTTTTCTTGAGTCACAACAGTTTTCTAAACATTCTATTTTATTTACGATGTTGATTTTGAACTTTACACGTACTTGAATTTATGCAATCATGGAAATTATTACCTATCATCTGCACATAGAACATTTCAAATGCCTTAGCGTTGCAGCTAAGTAAACTCTAGGGTACCTTGCAGGACACCCTTTTATCAACAAACAAACTGTCAGTATCTTTTCAAGAATAAGTATCACATCACATTAATGACTTGTTAGTTCGTCTATTACCATAATCATGTTCGTAATTTATGTGTTAAGGTTTTCATTATCATAATGCTGCTAAAACAAAAATTAAATTATATTTAGTACTAACGACTTTTTAATTAAAGCTGTCGTAATCAAACAATTATTATTTCTACATCTATAAATTTTGTATTTAATGCCGTTTTCAAAAGTTTTTAATTTTTATGAAAATTGGGGATGTTCCATGTGGTATTAGAGCTCATGTTCGAACTCTAGGCCTAAAAGAGGTCCAAGAACACGCAACATAAAAATTATTATGCATCATAAAATTTTACTAATTGAAATTTTAATTTTGATGTTATTCAGAAATTATTTTAAGTTACAGGTATGGAGAATTCAACTGAAGACAGATTTCAACCAAACAACCACAACTCACGACAACACTATGTAGAAGAAGGTCATGGTGAACTAAATAACAGTTCGTCGGAATTGTTACGTGCTTTTCATGAATTAAAAGCAGAAATCAGATCTGTGAAACAAGACAATGAAAGAATTCTGTAGGCACAAGAACAATTAAATCAAGTGTTGTTTGATCAATGCCCAACTGAGGAGCAAGAGAGAGATAATGAATATATCTCCAAAGTTGAGGATCTGCCTCATGCTAATAAAAATAATAAAATGAGAACTAGTGAGGTGAACAACAGTTCAACCTCATCAGGAGATGCTATTGAAGTGCATAAAAAGAAACGTAACTACACCAGTGATAGCAATGAAGGAGATTCCAAACCCAGAAGGAAAAATCATAAGGAGTATGAGTAGATTTCTGGAGAGTTCAAAAAGATTAGACCTCCAACTTTCAATGGAGAAACTGAGAAGGGCGAGACAGCTGTAGCTTGGCTATCCGGTATGAAGAAATACTTCCAGATCTATAACTATTCAGAGTTCTTGAAGGAAAAAATGGCTATATATAACTTGACCGGAAAAGCGGATATTTGGTGGGAGGACATCAAAAGAGTAAAGGGAATCAAAGATAAAGATGTAAGCTAGAGTGCTTTTAAACGATATTTTAAAAAGAAGTATTTATTTGAACAATACTATGAAGAAAAATCCAAAGAGTTCTATGATTTGAAGCTGGGAGGTATGAACATGAAGGAAATGAACAATAAGTTTCTGAACTTACTGAGATATGTACCATACCTCATAGAAGAGAAACCGAAAATTCAAAGATACTTGAATTGTTTACCTTTCAACATTAAGGACAGAATCGAGTATGACAGTCCTAAGACCTTGGAAGAGGCTATGAGAAAGGCAGTTTTCTGTTATGACACCAATCAGAAAAGAGAAGGAATGTCAAACTGGAAAATTCATAAGCCCAACAATTTTGAACTAAAAAGGAAAAATTTCAGGTTCAGTGGAAATTCCGGATTCCAAAAGAAAAATTTTCAGAATCAAAATTATCGAGGGAACAATTCCAGAAACAATCAACAACAGAATTCTATAGCACCCAGAAATGCACCTAATAATGCCAGGACCAATGTACAAAAGACACCCATCAAATGTTTCGAGTGTCAAGGTCCCCACTATGCATCAGAATGTCCCTTGAGGAAGCAGAAAGCTAACAACATTCACTCTATTCAAACTGAACCTACTGTTGGAGACGTGGCAAAGGAGATGCCCATAATTAATGCAGCACTCAACAATAGGCAAGAAAATCATCAAATCTCCATGGTAGAGATTGAAGGTATGCTACAAAATCATCCTGTTACTGCTTTAATTGACCCAGGTGCTAGCTTAAGTTATATATCACCAGATATTGTGGAAAGTCTCAAATTGAAAACAAAAAAGCTTAGTAAATCTTGGTTAGTTAGACTAGCAACTAGAACAAAAAGGAAATTATCAGATTTTATATAAAGTTGTGCTTTATCCATGAATCATTTACAGACACAAATCAAGTTGAATATTCTACCCTTAGGATCTTATGGTATTATAGTTGGGATGGACTTTTTAGAAACCCATCATGTCATTCTGAACTGTTACGAAAAAAGTTTTACATGTTTAAATAAAGAAGGAAAAACTATAGAAGTAAAAGGTATCCCAAGGAAGGTAACCTTTAGATAGATTTCAGCCATGCAAGTTAAGAGGGAAGTTAGGAAAGGATGCCAGTTGTTTGCAGTAAATGTAGTAAATGATGAGTTTATTGGTGAAGAGGACAAACTGAAATTGGAAGACATACCTGTCCTAAAGGATTTTAAGGATGTATTTCCTGAGGAGATTCCAGGATTACCTCCTAAAAGAGATTTAGATTTTACCATCGAGTTAATACCAGGAGCAGTACCAAATTCTAAAGCTCCATACAGAATGAATATACTGGAATTAAACGAATTAAGATCACAGTTGAAGGAACTGATTGATAAGAATTATATAAGACCCAGCGTGTCTCCTTGGGGAGCACCTGTCATCTTTGTTAAGAAGAAAGATGGAACCTTAAGACTGTGCATAAATTATCTCCAGCTTAATAAGATGACAATCAAGAATAGGTATCCGTTGCCTCGCATAGACGATCTATTTGATCAGCTGCGTGGAGCAACGATATTTTCAAAGATTGATCTAAGATTAGGATATCATCAAGTACGGGTTAAGGATGAATATATTTTCAAGACAACTTTCAAAACTTGGTATGGACATTACGAGTTCGTAGTCATGCCATTTGGCTTGACTAATGCTTCGGCTGTATTTATGTGTTTGATGAATAATATTCTACACAAATACTTAGACAAGTTTGTTGTTGTGTTTATAGACGACATTTTAGTGTATTCAAAAAGTAAAGAAGAACATGATGAACATTTACGGATTATCTTACAAGTTCTGAGAGATCATCAACTATACACTAAGTTTAGCAAGTGTGACTTTCACAAAGACAAAATTCAGTATTTAGGACACATAATTTCGAAAGAAGGAATATCGGTTGACCCCGACAAGATAAGGGCCATTAATGACTAGCCAATTCCTAAGGATGTGTCAGATGTAAGATCATTTATGGGAATTACTGGATATTACAGAAAATTTATAGAATTTTTTTCAAAGATTGCCAACCCCATAACTTCTTTGCAGAAGAAAGGGAAGAAATTTGTGTGGGATCAGAAATGTTTTAACAGTTTTAAGAAATTAAAGGAATTATTGACTACAACACCTATCTTGAGGATAGCAGACCCTAACAAGGATTTTGAAGTTTGTACAGACGCATGCAATGATGGACTCGGTGGAGTCTTGACACAGGAAGGGCATGCGGTGGCATATGAATCTAGGAAGCTGAAAGTACATGAAAAGAACTACTATACCTATGATTTAGAGTTATTGGCAGTAATTCATGCCTTAAAAATGTGGCATCACCACCTTATTGGCAGAAAATTTACGTTATTGACAGATAACATGGGTCTGAAATATTTATTAGATCAGACAAACCTGAATGCTAGACAAGCTAGATGGTTGAATTTCTTAAGTGAGTATGATTTCAAAATTCAGCATATTAAAGGAAAGGAGAAAAAGGTTGCAGATGCCTTGAGTCGTAAGGAAAAACTGAATTTTATTTCAGCCATCAATACTTATTCAACTGATTTGGAAAATCAGATTCTTGAAAAAAGTGAAACAGATGAAGAATACAGAAAAATGAAGGAAAAGACAACAAACAACAGTTCTGAAAATTTTATGGCAGATTACAGCATGAAGGAAAATGGGTTATTATTGTATAAAAACAGATTGTATGTACCAGACATACTAGAAATAAAATTTCTGATATTAAATTAGATGCATAAAAGTCATTATTCTGGTCATCCAGGTTATCAAAAGGCCATTACTATGCTAAGAAAAGAATACTATTGGACCAGAATGAAGGATGAAGTAGCAGAGTACATAGCTAAATGTTTGGATTGTCAGAAGGTGAAGGTTGAACACCAACATCTTGCTGGATTGTTGCAACCGTTACCGATACCAAGTTGGAAATGGGAAGTGATCAGCATAAAATTTATTACTGGATTACCTAAAAATCAGAAACAACATGACTCTATCATGGTGGTAGTGGACAAACTCAGTAAAGAAACACATTTTATACCTGTGAAGACTACTCATAAAGCTCCAGACATTGCAGAAATCTTTATGAAACAGATTTTTCGACTACATGGGATACCGAAAGTAATAATTTCAGATCGTGACTCTAAGTTTACCATAAAATTTTGGAGGTCACTGTTTAAAGGGTTGAATACAACCTTAAATTTCAGCACAACATTTCATCCACAAATGGATGGACAAACAGAAAGGGTAAATCAAGTTTTAGAAGATTTATTAAGAATGTATGTTAAGGATCATCCTGGTAAGTGGGAAGACTACCTACACTTAGCAGAATTTGCTTATAATAATCATTATCATGCATCAGCCAGACTTAGTCCTTTTGAAATTCTTTATGGTAGGAAATGTGATACACCTTTTTCATGGAATGATCCAGTAAATAGAGTTATTTTAGGACCTGAATTATTGTAGGAGTTAGAACTAATTGTGAAACATCTACAAAGACATTTAAAAGTTGCCCAAGATAGGCAAAAGAGTCAAGCAGATTTAAAAAGGACTCATAAAGAGTTCCAGGTTGGTGAGCATGTATTCCTCAAGGTAAGACCGAAAAAGAGTTCTTTGAAATTGGGAAGCTGTGCTAAGTTGGCACCCAGGTATTGTGGTCCTTTTGAAATATTGTCCAAAGTTGGACCAGTGGCATACCAACTGGATTTGCCACCAAACTTAAAAATACATAATGTTTTCAATATATCGTTTTTAAAGAAGTATGTACACGATGCTACTCATGTTGTAAACTGGAATGATGTATAGGTGGGACAAGACGGAGATTTTCCGGTGGAACCGGACTGTATCCTCTGAAGGAGGGAAACTATTCTCCAGAATCACATTACTGGGCAAGTGAAAGTGCAATGGAAGCACCTTAGCCCAGAAGAGGAAACCTGGGAGTTGGAGAGTAGTATGCAAGTAGCATACCCAAATTTGTTTCAGGAACACTCAAGGAGTGATTAACCAACATCGAGGACGATGTTGAGACTTAAGGGGGGGGTGTATGTCACCTACCCAAATTTTAGAAATTATTATTTTATTAGCAAAATACTTTATGTTAAATTTAATTACAAAGTTTTGTAATTATGATCAATTTTGATCAAGGATGAATGTAATTACTGATTATTATTATTTAAATAAATTACTTAGGAGACAAACACCCAAGGGGACTATTAAATGAGTGTTCACTGACCCACTAGGAGGAATGGAAGATGTTGAAAGGTATGAGACAGATGGCAGCAATTGCACCACACCACTAGTTGTTGGTTATGGGACAAATACCCCTAAAAATGTGGCATTATCCCCTAGGTGGTGGGAGTGGGCAGGAATCTCATTTAATGACCCAATAACAGCTAAAAAGGCCTAGGCATCCTACATAAGGAAAATTCGAATTGAGCAGGCAACTCTTACACAATATTTTCTGCATAGATATTTCCTCATGTGCATCAGGTGATCACTGAGAGATTCGAATAGGGAGGCTAGTTGTGAGTGAAATCATAAGTCTGCATACTATATTTTGCTAAGAAGAACCAAAGGTACCGGTGCAGGTCTTTTGAACTGCTAGCTCTTGAAGATTCTACAAGTTAAGTGCTACTGCAAGTGGAGATCCTAAATTCCTAAGTTTCTTCCTCCTGGTGGTTCAGTGAACAGGCTTGGGGGTCATAAGGCAGGTACTTAACTGTCTACAAGAATTGGTTGGGTGGAACAGTCTTCTTGGGCTGTTTGTTCCCTACAGATTTATCCAGGTTTTACTATTTCCTACTTGTTCCAGTTATTTCTGTTTAAAAGTCTGAATGTTAAAGTTTGATGATGAATCAAATTGATAAACCAATATCTACATTTTTCCACATTCTATTTTATGCATCGTACTCTAGTGTAGATAAGGAAATTAAGTATAGATGAATAGATAGGCAAACTGCCATTTGATTCGATAGATAAAGTACAGTGATTGAATTATGTTTCATTTTCTGCCCTATAGCTAATAATAGTAGTAATTACTATACAATGTTTATGACAGTAAATAATATTCCTTTGTTTTCATGAAAAACAAATGTTGTATATTCCCTATATAATTACATTGTATTTTCCTATCCCTATTATTTACATGAGAAACCATTGCAATATGTAGTTCTGTATATCATATTTAGAAATAACTATTATTGATGCAAATAACTATTATAGCTATGATCATAAGCTAGAAATTATAGTCAACATACTTCTCACTCACACACTGTATTTTCCTTCATAAATTCACTATAGGATACTTTATTCATAATCGTTTCAGTATTATTAGAAACTGTAAACAAAAGACTTGCAAACCCTATTTTTATCTTACTCTTATCATTCTACAATTACAATCATATGTATTATTCTTGCTGAGTGTCGCTTTATCTATTGTTGTACAAACTGTAGATAGTACTAAAACATAGAATCATATCAACTGTAAAAACCCTAGATCATATTTTCCAGGTTTCCATTATCATTATCAACAGTAATATGAACACGATTTTTACATCCACATTTAAATTACTGTACAAACCCTAGTTCAACAGAAGGGTTATTTTAGGGTTACATAAATAATATCTTTTATGTTTCAAGAACGAAACTAGAATTCGGGCGTTGCCCTATTCTTTCTCTTTTCAAAACAAAAACCATTGCATCGTTTACATATTTATAGAGTTGGAAAACTGTGTTTTATCTACAAGTTATTGTTTAACTCAACCGTCACGTTTTCCCTAGAGTACTCCAATACTTAGCATAAAATACAAACTCTTAACATAAAACGTTTAACTTATAAACAAATTTCTACATTGCCGAGATGTAAATTTCAATACACAGAGTTAACGAGCTTCGACTCTTTTCTTTTATTCCTTCAAAACTTTAAAACAAAAACATTATCCAAGTTCGAGGTTCGATTCAACATCGGTTCCAACTCCACGAAGGAAGCAAAACCTTGCACAGGTCGTATTACATTCCAAAACAAAAACTTACACAGGGTTATCCCCACTTTTAAACTCTTGAATCGATCTTTACAAATCCTTTATCAATAAAGCTCATCATCAAAGTAAAAGACAGAGATGAAGTTTTCTTCTCAGTATTCGTTTCCACCTCTAAACTTAAAACTTTCAAAGTTTCTTGACGGACAGATCACGCCAAAGCTTGACAAAAAACTCAGTCACCTACTGTTGAGAACCACATCAACCAAAACCATTTTAGAGCACCTACGAGGGTGTGAAAACTTGGAGCTTACCAGTATTGGAATTTCTATCCATTCCCAAACCCTGGTTCGAGCTTGCTCATTTTGATTACCAGGTGCCTGCCACATAGACTTTCAAAGTTAGACTTTTTACTTTTTAAAACTATAAAAACAAACGTTACTAGCATTTTCCAACTTGGAGGACACTTACCCTAACTGTCAATAGCCAAGATTTGTCCTCGCATCTGTTAAGCACCGAGCTCCTTGTTGGACGAGACCAGGGTAACGATATAATTCATTGCAGGAAGTTATCTTTCACTCAAACGCAGAAAATAAATAACTAAACTATCAAACTCAACAGAAGTGCAAACCCTAATCACAACGAGTGTTCATACTACTCCAGCAAAGACGAAAACCTGCAACATTCAAACTCACCTGTGGGTCACGAGGTCGAACCCTGTTACATTGTCTTTCAACGCTATAAACCAACGGTTTGTCGGCCCTCACAGACCGAAACAATAGAAAAAACATAAAAACACATTAAATTTCTATTCAACTCTTTACTCGACTCAACATTAGGGTTAGATCCAACGATTAGGATCAACGTTGATCAACGACTGTAAACTTGCCAACGTTTTTGCATTGGAGCGCACAAAAATTACATGAATTGCTCATTCATTGCTCGTAGCATGACTGTGCCAACTCTTGTACACGGTGGACAGTTAGACGGCGAGCTCAGAGGTTCATCAACGAAAAGGAATATGTAGCAACCTTTATAGTCATAGTTTGCTTCAAGTTACATTACGTGGAAGTGTTGCTATGTCCCCATCACCACAGCTCTTTGGACGGCCATTAATACAGGCCTGCAACACAAACACCAACGCCAACTCTTAACATTTGCCATCCTTCGACCTATCATTCCATAGTTATTAACTGTCAGTACTCCATTCAATGCAACGATGTGATTTTTCAACATTTGATTCATAACTTTACTAATGTAAATTTATTTGTTAGAATTATATTGAAATCGTTATATTGTTTCCCAAGCTTTGATTTATAAACATTACGTGATGTGTTAATAATACCCCAAAGTTTTTATGGTTTCTAAACTATGTCTACAATACATATTATATGTGTTATGTTTGAATATTGATTAATGTTTATATATGTCTGTAGTTCCAAGCGTCTGTAGTTCCAAGCCTAGGTCGCACTATAAAAACATTATGTTATGTTTTATTTTAACATTAAGTTTATATAGTTCCTAATGGTAGTCTCGTAGGTTATAATGTTTAGTATTATGATTTTATAATAGTTGTTTTGATAATCAAAATTGTAACAATATGTTACATTTAAATATGGGAATATATATTATGAACGATAATGATATGAAAGCCACAAGGTTAGGTTCATATAATTTTATAGTTAGATAATGTCATAATCATAGCATAGGTCAGTCAATGTTTAAAGAATGATAATAATAGCATTGTAAATTTCATTTATTTAGCGTTATTCATGTCTCGCACTTGGGCAATATCAATGAATATAGGATTTGCATGGTAATCAAAGGAACCCGTTAATAGATATTTAGCATTTAAACTATTCGATGCTATGTATTTTTTACCATATTTTTCACCTTACAAACAGTTAATGTTTTCGCGGTACATTACTACCTCTATACTATGAAGACATTCAATCATCGTAAGACGACGACAAAGCCAACTGCTATAGCAACAAGGATTACAGCGACGAAACTTTCAGTTTGATTATGTTATTAGGCGACGATTTTGTAAACATTGTTGTTTTGCAAGACAATCTTTGAAAACAGTAAATTTAGCCATGAAAATCTTACCTGTATGCTTTTTTGAGTCGCAACAGTTTTCTAAACATTCTATTTTATTTACGACATTGATTTTGAACTTTACACGTACTTGAATTTACGCAATCATGGAAATTCTTACCTGTCATCTGCACATAGAACATTTCAAATGCCTTAGCGTTGTAGCTAAGTAAACTCCAAGGTACCTCGTAGGACACCCTTTTATCAACAAACAAACTGTTAGTATCTTTTCAAGAATAAGTATCACATCACATTAATGACCTGTTGGTTCGTCTATTACCATAATCATGTTCGTAATTTATGTGTTAAGGTTTTCATTATCATAATGCTGCTAAAACAAAAATTAAATTATATTTAGTACTAATGACTTTTTAATTAAAGCTGTCATAATCAAACAATTATTATTTCCGCATCTATAAATTTTGTATTTAATGCCGTTTTCAAAATTTTGTAATTTTTATGAAAATTCGGGATGTTACACCGAACTATCCTATAAGGGCCATAATACCTTGGTTTTAGCTTTTCTGCTCCATTCTTTTTCAAAGAAGTTTGTTTGTAAGGCTGCAATCTCAAATATACTAAATCATCAACCTAAAATGTCCTTTCTTCTCTATGTTTATTGGCATATTTCTTTTGCTGGTTTTGGGAAACCTGCAAATTGTCTTTCAAGAGTTTTAAGATCTCTTGACTCTCTTCCACCCAATCCTTAGCCCTTGGGGCCCTACTATTAGAAAAGATAATGTCAACAAAAGTGAGTGCATCATAACCATAGAGTGATTTGAAAGGATAAATTCCTATGGACATATGGAAGGTGGTGTTGTAGCAAAACTCACCCAAGTGGAGCCACTTGACCCATGCTTTTTGCTGCCCTCCTACATAATTTCTTAAGTATCCTTCCAACCATTGATTTACCCTCTCTGTTTGTCCATCAGTTTGTGGATGATAGCTGGTGCTTGGAGTCAATTGAGTGCCCACCAATCTAAAAAGTTCTTGCCAAAAAGCACCCATGAATCTACTATCTCTATCACTGACAATGCTCTTGGGGAGCCCATGCAATCTAAATATTTCTTTGAAAAATATATCAGCCACTTGTGCAGCACTAAATGATGATGTAACGGCAAATAAATGAGCAAATTTTTTCAACCTATCCACTACCACATTAATACAATCCTTACCCAAATATTTTGGTAAACCGGTGATGAAATCCATGGAGATACTATCCCATTTTTGCTCCGAAATTGGTAATGGTTGTAATAAGCTTGCTGGACATGTAAGTTCTGATTTGTTTTGTTGACATGCTTTACATTCACTTACATATTTCTGAACATCTTCTTTCAGCCCCTTCCAAAAAAACCTTTTCCTCAACTGTCTATAAGTTTTGAAGATCCACGGATGGCCCGCTAGTGGGGAATCATGAGCTTCTTGTAAACTTTGGTACTTGAGCTTTGAGTTCTGAACTAAATAAATTCTACCCTTATAGTATATCAGCCCATTCAAAACCCTATATTTATCATCCCCTTCGAGTCCATCTAACACATCACAAGCAAATTTGTCTTTAGCATATTCAACTAGTAGCATATTTTTCCAATCCTTGGCAATGTCCATGAGAGAAAAAGAAGGTCTTCTTGACAAAGCATATGCTACTATATTATTCTTTCCTTTGACATATTCAATATCAAAATGATAAGCTTGAATCTTGCTTACCCACTTTTGTTGCCTTTCATTTAGATATTTTTGGGTGAGAAAGTGTCTTAGACTATTGTGGTCAATTTTCACCACAAACTGGCTGCCCACTAAGTATTGCCTGAATTTGGCCAATGCATGCATAATGGCCAGCATTTCTTTATCATAGATGGAGTAAAGTTTTTCATGAGGCTGCAACTTTCTGCTCTCAAATTCTATGGGGTGTTGGCCTTGCTTTAGGACAACCCCTATTCCTCCACCTGAAGCATCATATTCCACAACAAAAGGTTTAGTAAAATCAGGAAGTGCAAGTATGGGACAACTACTCATTACCTCTTTCATTTTTTGGAAGCCCTTTTTATCCTCTTCATCCCACTTGAAAGCATCCTTCTTAGTCAAATCAGTGAGTGAAGAAGTCAACTTGGAGAATCCCTTCACAAATTTTCTGTAATAGGTGCATAGGCCAATAAAACCTCTCAATTCGGTAATATTTTTTGGTGATGGACATTCTAAGATAGCCATGATTTTCTCCATATGTACCTTCACTCCTTCTTTCCCTATAATGTGCCCAAGATATAGCAATTATTTCATCCCAAATTAACACTTTGACAACTTAGCAAATAAGGACTCTTCTTGCAAAATTTTCAACACAATCTGTAACTGCTGCAAATGCTCTTCCCATGTCTTACTGTAAATAAGAATTTCATCAAAGAAAACCAAAACAAACATTCTTAAAGATCCTATTCATACATGCTTGAAATGTGGCTGGAGCATTAGTCAACCCAAAAGGCATGACAAGAAATTCAAAGTGGCCATAATGACATCGAAAAGCAGTCTTTTGCACATCTTCATCTTTCATCCGGCTTTGATGGTAACCTGATCTAAGGTCAATTTTTGAGAAGTATTTGGCCCCATGCAGCTCATCCATGAGCTCATCAATCCTAGGAATAAGATACCTATTCTTGATAGTCTTTTTGTTCAAGGCTCTAAAGTCTATACACATTCTCAATGTTCCATATTTTTTCTTCACTAGCACCACTGAAGAAGCATAAGGGCTAGAGCTTGGTCTAACGAGTCCCAACTCTAGGAGTTCTTGGATGGATTTTTCAATCTCATCTCTAAACTATTTAGGATGTCTATAAGGTGGTATCTGAATGGGAAAAGTACCCTCCTCCAAAATAATGTTGTGCTCAATTCCCCTATCTGGTGGTCTACCATGTGGAAGGTCTCTAAAAAATTTGTCATACTTTTGCAAGAGTCTCTCTATCTCCTTATGTTTTAATTTTTCATCCTCCTCTCTACCCATTGTTTCAGCAAAAGACTCCTCTTCTTCTACTACCTCTTCTTCAACAAAAACCTCTTCAACTACTGGTTCAGGGTGGCGGATTATTCTTTTGACTTCTTGTTAAGACCATCAGGTGCCAAGAACATGCTCTGATACCACTTGTAATGACTGTTAGGATATTCCTATACTCCATCCTAGTCCTTCTAACATTTCTGACATTTTCAGTCCTGCATGCAAAATTAGGGTTTTGCATGCAATTAGGGTTTTGCATGCGATTAGGGTTTGCATGCAATTAGGGTTTGCAGCACCAGCACCTAGCCCTTGCCAAACTAGCCCCAGGAGCTTCTCTCGGATCAGTCTTAGCTCTCCTAGAGCTTAGTGCGCCCTCCTTTCAGTTATTGCATGATAAGGGCGCCCTTCTTCACCTACCAGTCCAGTTTAGTTCAGTTATCTTCAGTTCTTCCTTGATTTAAGGATTAACTGACTCCTAACTGACCTTATCACTCTTTTGGACCTCCAGTGTGACTAGATAGACTGTTTTGACTCCAGTTAGCTCCATGAGCGCCCCCCACTGAGTCTCCTTCACTATATCAGTGCTTCCATGTGCCAGTTACACCAACCACACTCAGTTAGACTCAGTTTGACTCCCGGTTGATCACTACTTGTGCATTGATGACTTCACCGATGATGAGATAGACTCCTAGTTTGGAACTGATGACTCTCCACTGATTATGGATCTGTGCATGAAGGATAATTCGAATTACACCTAGTGAATTCGAATCCTCATACTCAGCATTGTATATTTACCCGGTTACTATTCTGATAAATGCAATGTGTGTAATTATTCTGCCTCTATTGGATCTCTGTTCTATTGCTTCTCTCTTCTTCCTAAATTCTTTCATAGTGAGGTTTACATCATCTCTTTGGATCTTATGTGGGCAATTTCACATGGTATCAGAGCCTTGAGAGTATATTCTACCTCCATTCTTGAGAGTTTTTTGCAGGTATTTTGAAGTTCCAGCAGTTGCAGCAGCAGATTCAGTAGCTTCTATTTTGCACTTGTTCAAGCAATCAAGATGAGCAATTCGAATGATCCTTCTTCTATACTTCTCACTCCTTTCAATTATTTCGAATGGAAAAGGAAGATGATAATACTCTTGCGATCAAGAGGGTTTACTAGAATAGTTGAAGAAAAAGATGTCATACCACATCAAGCTGAAAAGAGAGTCAAGCACCTAAACAAAATGGATGAAGCCTTTGGATTCATATGCCTTCATATTTCTGATGATCTATTGTTTCATGCTGATGGATTGAAGTCTCCATATGATTTATGGATAAAATTGAGGAGTCTTTTTGGCAAACAAGACGAACTTAGAGGCTACATTCTTGAGAATGAATTGGTTTCCCTTCAACCTAGCAATTTCGAGAGCATTCAAGATTTCTTCTCCAAATTTCAGAATTTGGTTTTGCATTGCAAGCAATGTGGCATCACTAAAAGTGATGAGCAATTGATACTCTCTATATTGAGCAAACTTGGATCTCAATTTTCTGTCTTTGTATCTACCTTTCATTCTGTTCGAATGTCCATCCCTGGATGGAAGTTTCCCACCTTAAGTGACTTCATTGAGGCTCTCACTCAAGAAGAGAACAAACTGTTTCAAATGGGTGCCATCAAAACCTCCAGAGATCTAGCTCTGTTGGCTGGTGAATCAAGTGGAGCGAATGATAAAGGGGGACAAAAAGGCAAAGGAAAGAAACCTTCAAGATCCAAGAATGACAAACAAAAGAGACCAAATTGTACCTACTGCAAGAGAGGAAACCATCCTGAGCATGCCTGCATGCATAAGAAGATTGATCTTCTAACCAAGCTTCTTGAACAAAACCAAATTGTTGTTCCAAAAGAAGCAAAGATGTCTGATTCTGGAAGTGGATCTGATGATTGTCATGCATTGATGGCTGGTTTTTCAAAGACAAAAGCTCTCCTCATAGATTCTGGAGCTTCCAACCACATGATGGCACAAGAAGAATCCTTCTCCTCTTTGGATCTCCAAGATGGGCCTACCATTCACATGGGAGACAACTCTCAGATTTCTGCCAAAGGTTTGGGTACAGTTCATATGGAGCATGGTAAGTTCAAAAATGTCTTATTTGTTCCTTCTCTTACAGCTAATTTGTTATCAGTATATCAAATGACTCATACAGGATCTCCAAAACAAGTGATTTTTGGTCCAGACACAGTAGAGATTACAGAAATCTCCTCTGGAAAGGTTATAGCGAATGGGATTGCTAATCATGCCTCAAAGGCATATGAGTTCTCCCACTTCATGCCCTTCTCTCCAACTATCCCTTCAGATTCTGATGAGGATCACAGTGACTTCTCTTCCAGTGACTCCTATTCTAGTGAGGAAGAAGATCAAGATTTTGATGTTGAGATCATAGTTCAAGAAGATTCAGAACCAACACCTATTCTTAGTCCAGATTCAAGAGAAATATGTTCTCACACAGTCCTTGCTACTACTAAGAACACAGTTGATGATGTATTTGCTTACAGAACTACTAGACTTCAGCAGCATGCTAACCTTGCATTATGCCATCCACCTCTCCATGAGAGATTCAGCATGATGATGGGGTTTACTCTTCCATTCCTTGGGAAAACTCATCATGATACATTCGCTCCAGTGACAGAAAAGGTTCCTGAAAGACTTGCTACATTCAACACATTCTCTAGCACTTGCATTCGCACTTTACAGAGGATTAGCTTACCAAGTCTCTTTGCAAAGTTTTCACTGATGAAAGCTTGCTTCTTTTCTGCTTAGAGTAATGGCTCCTTGAGTTATTCAAAAATACAAAAAAAAAAAAAGAAAAAAAAAAAATTTGAGGCAGTATTCTTTTTATCATTTCATTGATTGTATGGGTGACCTTTGGTCCTAGTTACCAGGGCCCAGGATGGATTAAGGGGGGGTGTTAGGATATTCCTATACTCCATCCTAGTCCTTCTAACATTTCTGACATTTTCAGTCCTGCATGCAAAATTAGGGTTTTGCATGCAATTAGGGTTTTGCATGCGATTAGGGTTTGCATGCAATTAGGGTTTGCAGCACCAGCACCTAGCCCTTGCCAAACTAGCCCCAGGAGCTTCTCTCGGATCAGTCTTAGCTCTCCTAGAGATTAGTGCGCCCTCCTTTCAGTTATTGCATGATAAGGGTGCCCTTCTTCACCTACCAGTCCAGTTTAGTTCAGTTATCTTCAGTTCTTCCTTGATTTAAGGATTAACTGACTCCTAACTGACCTTATCACTCTTTTGGACCTCCAGTGTGACTAGATAGACTGTTTTGACTCCAGTTAGCTCCATGAGCGCCCCCCACTGAGTCTCCTTCACTATATCAGTGCTTCCATGTGCCAGTTACACCAACCACACTCAGTTAGACTCAGTTTGACTCCCGGTTGATCACTACTTGTGCATTGATGACTTCACCGATGATGAGATAGACTCCTAGTTTGGAACTGATGACTCTCCACTGATTATGGATCTGTGCATGAAGGATAATTCGAATTACACCTAGTGAATTCGAATCCTCATACTCAACATTGTATATTTACCCGGTTACTATTCTGATAAATGCAATGTGTGTAATTATTCTGCCTCTATTGGATCTATGTTCTATTGCTTCTCTCTTCTTCCTAAATTCTTTCATAGTGAGGTTTACATCATCTCTTTGGATCTTATGTGGGCAATTTCACAATGACCCTTATTAAAAATTTATTAAAATGCCCAATTTTCCACTTTTTTTTTCCCAATTTCGACCTTTGACTAGTTTTACTATTTTGACCTCCAAATCAACCCAAATGATCCCAAATATTCTGTATGAGTGTATGAATGATATTTAGGCTTGAATATTAGGTTAAGGGATGTTTTATGGTCCTCCAAAGACTTCAGAAAACTTGATTTATATTCTGACCAATATATGCAATTTTGACTAGTAATTTGTGTATCAAATCCTCTCGGGGGTAACACTGAAAATGGCCTCCCAAATGCCTCTAAACACCCTCGAATTTCTGAAAAGAGGTATGTAATGTGTTAATTATGTTATTAAGGTCTCATATTCACCATTAATGGATTATTACAACTATTCTCACCCTCTCCCATTCAACTGCAAAAATCCCCAATTCGACCCTTGGGGAAATGGCACTATTTCACCTCCCAATACAACTAAATGAGTAAAAATGCTTCAACTGCTCAAGTATAATACATGAAACTTGTATAATATATACATGGTAGTATATTGATCACAAATATATTAGATAATCATCCATCCATTCGAAATAATCAACATTACAGTGTCATACATCAATGCATTGGGGAAATGGACATTGTTTGCTCATTAATCAATATTTTTGCATACAATTAGTGGGTATTTCGACCTGATATTTTCTGAATATGAATAAAAGAGGATAGTAATCTATTAAAATCATAAAAATATCATATGAAGCTCTCTCAATGAGTACAAGAGCTCACCCAAAGTGCAATCCCTCAAGGAGCATGAATATGCCTTCAAAACTGGAAATGGTGGAGAAGAAGTGCTGCACTAAACCAAACCATGAAACTTACTGTAGCTTCTACCTACAAATACAAAATCCATTAAATCACCATGAAAGACCTGAGTGGCCTCTCCAAACACCAACTTGGATGGGAATCTTTCACCCTCAAAATTGGCTAAGGCAAGAAAGTAGTCATCCACTAGCTCTCTCTTCACAAATGCAATTTTTCTCAAATCATCAAAAGCAATTATCCTACTTGATTTCTACATTTTATAACCAACATTATCCTTCTAAGGGTCGAAATCCTCTCAATAGATTCAATAAATTTCTATTTAGGAAATATTCCACATTTGCCACTTGTCTCCTAGTTCCAACCTTCCATCTTCTCCCAAATTCGATTTTGAGTCTCTTTGGCTTCTCCAACTCTCATGAGTGCCTTAATTGAGCCTATTTTTGGGGCTGACATGTCATAGTGGTCAGATGTCATAGGCCAGGTCTGCAATTTGTCATAGTTTTCATAGATGCTCCATCATTGGTGTCATAGGGGCTAGGGAATCTAGCCCAAGTGTCCACAAACTCCCAATTTGACACTTTATCTTCCATGGAGGTTACCAATCCTTCGCAATTGGACCTAAGATGATCAATGCCATGTTTTATGACTTACCAAATCACCCAAGAGTGTTCATCTTCCCATTAATTCGAATTTGCAAGAGAGAGATACCATGTATTATGAAATATCAAGCTAGTGTGGGTCCCACATCCTCCATATGTCTCCAAAACCATTTGCCACCTAGGATTTCTCTTGAATTTATTTATTCACTCTATTTATTAAATACTTGAACCCTTCTAATGTCTAAACATCATTTATTAGCTTCCTTATTACCATTCCACATGTGTCCATCCAACCTAGGAAACTAGTAGGATTGATGGGATTGCCTTACTATGAAATTATTTGAATGGGGACATTACATAGAAATTGTACCTAGACTACGAAGGTACAAGCTAGAACAAACTCAAGAAAAATAAAGGAAGATGAATTTGTTTTTATAGTTTTATTTTGAAGGTTTCATTCACAAGAAAGGAATAATTGATAATAAAACGCATACAACACTAAATCATAAAGAAATCTTGAAGAGCTGATATATAAAGATATAAAACACATACATAAACCATAAGCATTCATTAAACATGAAACTGGTTCTGTCCACAAATTCATAAGCATTCACATGAATAATACCTTAATCAAGAAATGAAATCACAAATTAGGTGGTCAAACAGGCCGTAAACATAACCAGCAAAAAGAGTTAATAAGTGGCTTATATAATGTATTCAGATCAATATCCAATATTCAAAAAGAACTTACATGAGAGTATATATCATAAGTCTGAGTGTAACATAGCATCCTTAGCTCTAATGCCTTTCTTCTGAACAAAAACCAACCTCTATAGTGTATCTATTTCCCTCTTTTATAATTACAAAATGAAGAAGTTTCATAACCACTTGTTTAGGCCTCGAACTCCTTAACAGTTACATCTAGCAGTTACATGAAATCCAAAACCCTAGGGTCGAAAATGCCCAAAATAACAAAATCGGATTCTGGGGAAATTTGACGAATTTTTGAAAAATGGGTCTCAAATAAGCCTCCATATCTCTCGATCCGGGACACCTGTGTGCACAATGAGAGAGGTTTTTGTAAATGAGTCCATGATGAACAAAAACCTCTCTTGATTTTTAAAAATTCTTCTCCAATTAATCGGAAGACGTGCCGAAAGTTTGTAACTAAAACAATAAATTATTTAATATTTTAAACCTTGAAAAATAGGCCGTAAAGATCAATTTGAATCTTTCAAACCATGACAGCTGTTGCAAAACTGAGAGACGTTTTTGTGAATGAGTCTCTTTTGGACAAAAACCTCTTTTTTTTTTCAAAATTCGTTTCCATCACCTCGTAATCTGTGCTCAATTCTAATGACTAAAACAGTGAAAAACAGACCATGACTGTGCATCTTTCATCATCTTTATGCATTCTGTTGTGATAGCTGGCACTCTGTCTGTCAGTCCGCCTCCAAGGATTGTAATATGAATCTTCAACCATGTTCACATTTTCAATATCATTTGCAAAGTCCTCTCCTAGTGTCCTCTGAACCATGCGCATGGCTCCCCCTGTTTTCAACTCCTTTGGTGATGAATCATCATGAACTTTGACAAATGTTATGATATAAGGAACAACTACCTCGAGGTCTTCGAACATCATAGAATGCAATGTGCCAACACTTTCCATGAATCAACCACGATCCTTCATTATTTCGAATTCCAAGAGTGCCTTAATGTATGCAGTTTAGTTACTACGTTGCGGGAATTTCTCCATATGAAAATTTTGCAAACAAGCTCAACATAGGAGTTAGGGAAAATATTAATAAGTATTTTGAATACCTTTTAAAGAAATAAAACACTTAATAAGCCACTACGTATAACATAAGATAAAGGTAAAATAAAATAAAATAAATTAATACTCATAACATAGAAAATGGAAAGAAAATCTAAACCATTCAACTTAAAATAAAGCAAAATAAAGGTAATAAGGAATGAAAAATTAAGAAAAAATCAAATAGGGACTAGGTACAATTCCAGTCCTAACATCTGGCTCTGGCTGGTGGATGAAATCCTCCTTGTGAGGTTTCAAGATAATGTAGACCTTATGCCTTATTCACTGGGTGATGGAGTCATTTGTATCTCGTTCCCAACCTATTCCAAAACTTGCAACCCTGCTCTTCTGACTGTTAAAAACAAACTGAAACTGCTCATTCCAAACCATACTTACTGCAAAAAAACTGCACACTGAAAACTGATCCATACTTACACTCTACAAACTGAAACTAGTGCTTGAAAAAGGAGCTTATTTATTTACAACTTCTACTTCTAACCAGCAGAGACTATCTTGATCATGTAAAGGAAAACTTCCAATGTAGCCAATTAAGTGTTTGATTGCTGAAGAGATTTTCTTGCTTGCAACTTTGTGAAAAGATGTAAAAAGAACATGACAATCGCATCAGGAATTTCATGAGAAATCTATACCTACTATTGCAATATGATTTTATCCCAAATGTTACAACATTGGAATCTTTTGAAAAGATTGTCTCTATGTAGATGGCTATTGGATCGTGAATAACATGAAACATCTCCAACTGATTAACAAGATCAAGCTGCTCTTTTGATATTCGTACTTCAAGACTAACAACTATGGGCTCAATGATCTCTGCAGTATGCTGGTAATTTTTTGGTGAAAAAGAAAACGGGTTCAACTGCTCATTTATGTTTCCTTCATTGCTTTCTAAAAATTCTGCTTTATATTTATCATACATGGGTTCATTGTTTAAAATTTCTTTTGATGCTGAAACAAAAATCCACTCCAAATCCTATTTATATTCATCAAACACCAGATGATCATTACAAATTTCTGATTCTTGAAAATTAGAGACCTTTTCTTTGTGATGCTCTTCAATATTAGGTTTGGCTTCTGGGTGATAGCTACCATATATCAAATCTATGTCCTCATAACATTGTTGATCATAGATTTTCTGATATAAAACTTTAATACCATCATCATATTCATTAAAAACAGGAAATTCTTCATAGACATCTTGAACCACAAATTCATGAGTATAAGAAACTTCTGATGAAATATCAAAGGTATCTATAATCTTATTATTATCAGCTACAATATGAATATTTTTCTAAAAATCCTTTTGCTGATAAGTTTTTAATGGTAATGATGATGATTCATGTTTTTCTTCGTCTAATAGATCATGAACAACCTTTTGTGACAATATATTATCATGAAAATAACCAGAAACTTCTTGAGAGTCATGAGAACCAAATATTTCTATAGCGATTTCTTCATTACAAGACTGATCTTCATCACAAAAATAATGTCCAACATGATTGAAAACAATAGTTTGTTCAACCAAAGATTGATCTTCAAAACTGTTTAAAGCATTATGAGACTCTTCCTTGACAACAGAATTCTGTAAAATAGAATTAGAAGAAAATACAACTGATAACGAGTCTTCTTCCTCTTTCATAGTATAACCATCTGCTTCATCTATACTACAAGAGGAATCTGCTACTAAATACTGAATATATAAAGCATATCCCTCGCAACAATGGTCGAAAAGACACTCAGGTGGATAAATTCTTTTGCAATACAAATGAAAAGCAACATGAAAATCTTTTAATGAAGAAATACTGTAGACAGGAAGAGACCTGTACCACTGTCTCGCATCCCCTTCCAAGGAGTACATGAACATTTTCATCAATACACCCTCATGATGTATATTCAGTTGGTCCATATACTGATGAAACTTAATTACATGAAGTGTTGGATTGTCCTCTTCCTTCTCTCTAAACCGTGGAAGGAAATCTCCCCACTCATCCATGATAGGTACTGCATTTGTAAATCTTGGAATATCAACAAAGCTAAGAGGAGAAAACCTTTGTGCCAACATAGCATCAAAAGTCTTTTACATTTTGAAATTATGAAGTTGTTGCTGGATTTTTCAAACATGGAGTCGCCAACAGATCCTTCCCCCGCTGAGTCAACCAGTGAAACATTGTAGTCTGAATACTGTAACCAGCCCTTGTTCACCACCAAAGACTGGATATACTGATGTTAATACCCAGGGAATATTTGTCTTCACTTCCATCCCTGGCAACGACGCCAAAGATGTTTGTGCTAGAAATTGTACCTAGACTACAAAGGTACAAGCTAGAACAATCTCAAGAAAAATAAAGGAAAATGAATTTGTTTTTATAATTTTATTTTGAAGGTTTCATTCACAAGAAATGAATAATTGATAATCAAACGCATACAACACTAAATCATAAAGAAATATTGAAGAGATGAGATATAAAGATATAAAACACATAAATAAACCATAAGCATTCATTAAACAGGAAACTGGTTCTATCCACAAATTCATAAGCATTCACATGAATAATACCTTAATCAAAAAATGAAATCACAAATTAGGTGGTTAAACAGGCCATAAACATAACCAACAAAAAGAGTCAATAAGTGGCTTATATAATGTATTCAGATCAATATCCAGTCTTCAAAAATAACTTACATGAGAGTATATATCATAAGTCTGAGTGTAACATAGCATCCTTAGCTCTAATGCCTTTCTTCCGAACAAAAAACAACCTCTATAGTGTATCTATTTCCCTCTTTTATAATTACAAAATGAAGAAGTTTCATAACCACTCCTTTAGGCCTCGAACTCCTTAACAGTTACATCTAGAAGTTACATGAAATCCAAAACCCTAGGGTCGAAAATGCCCAAAATAACAAAATCGGATTCTGGGGAAATTTGACGACTTTTTGAAAAATGGGTCTCAAAGAAGCCTCCATATATCTCGATCCAGGACACCAGTGTGCAAACTGAGATATTTTTTTGTAAATGAGTCCGTGATGAACAAAAAAAATATCTTGGTTTTTAAAAATTCTTCTCCAATTGATCGGAAGACGTGTCGAAAGTTTGTAACTAAAACAGTAAATTATTTAATATTTTAAACACTGAAAAATAGGTCGTAAAGATCAAGTTAAATCTTTCAAATCATGATAGCTATTCCAAAACCGAAAGAGGTTTTTTTGAATGAGTCTCTTGTGGACAAAAACCTCTTTTTTTTCTTCCAAAATTCGTTTCCATCACCTTGTAATCTGTTCTCAATTATAATGACTAAAACAGTGAAAAACAGACCATGACTGTGCATCTTTCATCATCTTTATGCATTCTGTTGTGATAGCTGGCACTCTGTCTGTCAGTCCGCCTCCAAGGATTGTAGTATGAAGCTTCAACCATTTTCACATTTTCAATATCATTTGCAAATTCATCTCCTAGTGTCCTCTGAACCATGCGCATGGCTCCCCTTGTTTTAAGCTCCTTTGGTGATGAATCATCATGAACTTTGACAAGTGTTATGATATAAGGAACAACTGTCTCGAGGTATTCGAACATCATAGAATGTAATGTGCCAACACTTCCCATGAATCAACCACGATCCTTCATTATTTCGAATTCCAGCAATGTCTTAATGTATGCAATTTAGTTACTACGCTGCAAGAATGTCTCCATATGAAAATTTTGCAAACAAGCTCAACATAGAGGTTAAATTTTCAACATAGGAGTTAGGGAAAATATTAATAAGTATTTTGAAGACCTTTTAAAGAAATAAAACACTTAATAAGCCACTATGTATAACCTAAGATAAAGGTAAAAATAAAATAGAATAAAATAATACTCATAACATAGAAAATGAAAAGAAAATCTAAACCATTCAACTTAAAATAAAGCAAAACAAAGGTAATAAGGAATGAAAAATTAAGAAAAAATCAAATAGGGGCTAGGTACAATGCCAATCCTAACACCCTCAATCCAGGTATCCAATATTTAGTTACCACCACTGCAAGTCTTAATCAAGCTCAATTTTAATGAAGCATCAGAAGGAAACCCTGGAAGAGAAAGTGCATAAGGAGTCTTCAAATATGATGGAGGCAACAATATTAGATTGTTTGTAATATTCATTAAGACTAACACAAACAATGCATATCAACTCAAGGCATTGGAAATGGGCTTCTTACTTCCATCACTGAGAAATATGAAAGGTTTATTATGGAGGGAGACTCTCTCATCCTTAAACATCTATTGAATGCCACCAAAATAGAGAAACTGACAACCAACTAGAGGATAATTTTTGGCTTGGAGTCCTTACTCCATGCCATTAATCGAAGTACATTGATCATATCTCTTCTTTTAAAATGAAAATCCAATTGTATAGTACACATATTATAAATAAGGGGGCAATGTAAGAATACCGGGACCTATATGTCACGTTTGAAAACATCACATCAAGCAATCTAAAGGAGGATTTCATGAACAATCAGTAATCAAATATGGTGTTCATGTTTTGAAAGTTAGGGAAGCAAATTATGATTTTATTTCTATGAATACATCATCCATGGTGATTACATCTATCATAGCGGTTACCAAGTGGCGGTGACCATGAATCATGATTTACAATGACATTCCAATGGCTGAGGAAATATGGTTTTTCATGCTTAATGCCTCTCATTTGGAATCTAGGCTTCCAATCCATATGGGAATTCAATTCCTCGTAATCACAATGTTGAATTTGTGTGATCCCTCCTTTGAAATGGCATTGGTGTGTTATCTTTATAAAAATGGAAGAAATGATTTTATACTATGGGTAAGGTTAGTTGATAATTTACTCTACCTTTGCTTCTTAAGCTTGTATGATGAAATATAATATTGGGATGGAGCTGTATATATCCCTATGAGTAAGCTTGATTTTTAGGTAAGTCATCTAGGTATGAATTTTAGTGTCCACTTGCAATTTAGAGTTGCAAAGTCTCTCCCTCAATGGGTTAATATATTCATTGGAACATTGGTTAAAAATCAAGGCTTGCAATGTGTTTTTAGTGATAGTCCTATTGTTCCATTGGCCTTCCTCCATCATCCCAATTCCCTCAATATTTCAAATCCTATAGAGAGGCAGGGTTTTTTTGTAAGAAAGAGTCTGCCTCTAGCATGTTTGATTGTCTTTCCTACAATATATGATAGATCCAATAGTTGAAGGAACTATGACCTCTAGAAGGGATTGACCAAAACCAGAGGAAATACCCCTAGCAACAAGGAACACCAAATAATTACCTAAGAAAAAAAATAGGACATGGAAATTGTGGGTCAATACCACAAGATATTCTCAACAAAAATTAAGGGTGAGGTGGAAGGAAATCAGGCAAAATTTAAAGAAAAATGAAGACATCCAATGGATGAGGAAATGGATGATATGTTAATACAATCAATCCCCAACATTGGATTTTTTAGAAGTGGGGACACAAAAAATTCAAGGATGATTGAGCTATATTAGCATAATAAAATAAGCATTGCCTGAGTTATAGAAGGGAAAGAAATGTAGTAGAAGGCCATTAATGACAAGCTAAAATTCATGGAGGAAAAATATGTTTCCCTAATTAGAGATACATATGGGATAGAGGAATTTGTGGTTGAATAAGTTCCAAAGGAACTAGAGGAACAACACCAGCCACGAGCTAATCAAAATGACACGTAGACAAACTATATCTTAGTCTAGACTATAATACTGAAAATCAAAGGTAGCCTCGTCATATGTCAAGCTTTGTCTAGGGATGTCTATATTTGAGGTATAGTTCTATATATTTTCCATATAGTATAATTTTGTTGGATTTAAATATGGTCATAGCTCCTAATTATAAACTCTGTGTCTTGTATAAATTTATAGGCATATTGCATAGTACCATTAGCAGCTACAAATATTATTGTTTGGCCACCATAATAAATCATAAGATACTCTTTATTATGCAAAATTTTGATAGTATAAGATATATCTAGATGTAGTAGTATCTATCTATTGAATATTATGTAAATTTGGGTATCTTAATAGTAATAAGTAGCTAATTTACAAAAAAAAAAACTTTATGTGTCTAGATAAGCCTCACTAACATTGTTGATAGGATTGTAACTATCATTGCCTAAATTTTAAGATGAAAAAAATTCATCGACATAAGGGATGATTTGGGTTTCTCTAAAAACAAATTCAACAACAAAATTATGAAGAAAAAACTCACAACTGACAATACATGAAACTAGATGAAAAAGTGATTAAGTATGCATGCATCATAGGTGGCCACTTTTTGGCTCATCGTTAATATTATGATTGTAAGAATGTAATAGAACTAGTAGCTTTAGGGTTTTTTTGTGATTCTAAATAATGCCATGCATCCTTTGTTTGAGTTTCTCTCATTGAAATGGAGAGAAAATTAGCATGGAAAAAAATTGATAAGGCTAAAGGTTTTGCAGTAAAGTAAATCTATTTGAATTTTTAGATTGTACTATACCAATTTTTTATATTAATGTTTATTTTCTTAGAAGGCCATTATGTAGTTGGTTAATATTACAGTACTCCATAGGATACACAATGACTATTATAATTTGAAGCTCATGAGATGGGACAATGTTCCATTAGTTATAGTATTGTCCCTCTTAATATCCATATCAAGAGAATTATTTCAGCATGGACAAATTAAATTCGATATGATATAATTGTTAAAGCAAGTTGCATATGTATATTATCATTTGAAATATGCATGATGCGTGACTAGGAAAGGTATCATTTGAAATTATACAAATGATACTTAAACCTCCACTCATTTTAGCATACCATTTTGTATCATTGTGATAGCCACAAAATATCACATCTTTCATAACCATGCACCTGTCAATCTATGTCACCCCCTAAAAATACTTGTCCTGCTCCATTTGACATTAACTCATCTACTTCTAATTGTTGGCCTCATGCATCATCTCCACCTCCTTCCATGGATGTATAATGTACACCAACTAGTCAACTGAGGTAACAAGCAAGCAATTTCAATGTATTTTAGGTTGTGTTTGTCAAGTATATACAATATGGCACATTAACATAGTTTGAACTGCATTGAAATGTACACAATTTATGCATTTCTCGTATCCCTCACAAAGCATATTACTCATAATTAGTATCTCAATGTAAAACCTACTCAGCTAATTACATTAACAAAAAATCCCCCCCAAATCCGTGCACTCAACGTCCTTTTTGAAATACCTATCTTTACCCCACACTTGCTTAAACTATTGCATACAATTGAAGATCCAACTTTCTATATTCTAACTATTGTATAAAATTTAGAATCCTCCTCTTCTTCTCCTTCCACCATAGTGTAATATAAAATATTTTAGAGGAGACTCAATGTGGTTTGTTCTTCCAACCTTTCTAATCACTATTTTGTTGCATTGTTGGCTCATTTTATATTATTCTTCACTAGTATATTTGTTAAATGGTGTTCCAATAAATATGATAACTAGATGTTACATTTTGAATTCCTCATACCAAAATACAATTCATGCAAACTAAGCTAACAAAAAGTGTTTTTCAAAGTATGTCGGTCAATGGGTTAGGGAGTTAAAGGGTTAGCATATGCATATGTCTGAGTTAGAGAGATAGTCTCTATGTATTTGCATATCTTGATGTTATGCACATGTATTTTCAATGTTCATGTCAAATTATGCAAATATTTTATTCCGTGTATTTTATGTGCTTAACTTAGTAGTTTATCATTGTACTATTAGATATACATGTCATATGGATTCCAGTGGATATTCCTTAGACGAGAATATTAAATGTAAGAAAAAATAGGAGAAACAATACAAAAGAAAAGGTAAATGAAAAGTAATCGATGAAGGCTCTAGAAAGAATCCCCTTGTGAGGTGTAATCACATACTTTATGATTTTTATATCATATTTAAAAAATATGTATTTATTTCACAAAGAGTTGTATGTATAATTATAATTGCTTCTCTTTGTTTTCTAAAGTGTCCATGAATTGCAATACTAGCCTGTATTCTAAGAAACAATGTATCAGGGGAATCTAAGCCATCAAAATCACCCAAGGATCACACCCGGCCTAGCCCACACCAACCCTTAGCATGGCTAGATTTTTAGGTGTCTCCTCCCACTACCGTGGATTTTCAAACCCTGGTCCGCCTAACAAATGGAACCCACATACAAGTGAGACTTGACTTATAATTATAATTTTTAATTACTATAGCTTGATTTATGTTGCAGAAAAACTTGATAAGAAAAATTACAATATTTTATAAAAAGTATAACCAATAAAGAGAGATCATACTTAGATATGGATTACTTGCATTTTGTGTAGTGGGGAAATTTTTCCATTTTGTGTAGTGGGGAAATTTTCCATGGGATTAGTTACATTTTTCATGGTACTTATTCATTCTATGATTTGCATATTAACATTTGAGCATATGCCACAGAGATGAGGATTAATAGAGACGAAGATCTATCTCAGCAAAAGATAGAGACAGTGCACTTCTTGTTAGTTTTTCAAAATTTAATTCATTCTGATCTAGGATCTTAACTGAAAGAAAAACATGTACAACATATCAAGCATAAGAGACAAGAGACAAGAGACACAAAACATTTCACCAGGGAAAACCACGAGGGTGAAAAACCCCGCAGCTTCCTCAGAGATAGAATAAGCATCAATACAAGGATCACCATGATCAAACCCAAGAGATAAATATCTACAGTAGCATGCTCCTCCTCCACTTGTGTGCATCCTCCTCATCTCTCACTAATGCGAAGTGAGTGAACAATATAATGTGTAAAATGAGAGAGACACTCTCTCTATTTATACACTAACTTTCACTTGACCTTTACTCAACTAGGTCGGCCTCAACTTAACCACTTAACATAATGCTGACTGGGCCGACCCCCACTAGGGTGGTCTAATAACCCTTTGAACCACACAACTCATACAGGGACGACCCCAACAAGGTGGTCTAATAACCCATCAAATATAAGTTCAGACACTTACAATAATACTTATGACACTTGCAAGTACAACTGACGACACTTCCAATCGGAGGAATAATACATCTCCATTGGGGATACAATAAAGTACAAATACAATATACAAGTGAATATCTTCTGAAGTTACAAATACATCAACACTCCCTCTTAACTAGGAAGGTATTCTCTTGACACAAGTCATCAATACATATATGCACAAGTCTTCAATTCTGGAGCTGGATCATCATCACTGGATCATGGAGCATCATCGTCATTGCTGCTGCTATCTCAATCAATATCCAATCTACTCGTCATAGGAATTTCTACAGAGCCAACCCTTTTTCATGCTGTATGTAGGCCTAGCCTCCATGTAGGTCTTCATCATCTCTGCGAGCAAGCCATCAAGTTGGTACACCTCAGGACTGATTACACTGCCTTTGCAAAACCTGCAAGATCTCCCAGGACTGATTACACTGCCTCTGCAAAACCTGCAAGATCTCCCAGGACTAATTACATTGCCTCTGCAAAACCTGCAAGATCATCTCAGGACTGATTATATGCCTCTGCAAAACCTGTGTACCATACTGTCACCTCATCGTCTTCAGATCACCTCATAGTCCACGGAGCACAACCCAGATGCACATCACCCAACACTTACATTCACCGGCATGGGAAGACACACTTCAAACATACGTGAAAGGATCAACACTTATATCTACACCATGGGAAGACACACTTCAACCATGCGAGAATGGCATCACACTTATATCCATAGCCATGGGAAGACACACTTCAACCATGCTAGGAATGGCACAACACTTATATCGCAGCCATGGGAAGACACACTTCAACCATGCTCAAATGGCACAACACTTATATTGCAACCATGGGAAGACACACTTCAACCATGATCGAATGGCACAACACTTATATCGCAGCCATGGGAAGACACACTTCAACCATGCTCAAATGGCACAACTCTTACATCAACGACCATGGGAAGACACACTTAAACCATGTCGGAATGGCCCCAGCCCTTATATTTGCACCATGGCAAGACAAACCTACCACCATGTGAGAATGGCTCATGTGCATCTGTGTCTCTTGACTCACCACTTCCCCTTGGAAGGAATCTTGATCTGAAGTACACCAAGTCTCTCTTTGAAGTACTCAAACTTCACTCTGGCCAGTGGCTTGGTCAACACATCAACTATCTGCTTGTCCGTTGCAACACACAGGAGCTTCACTACTCCTCTCTGCACCATATCGATGATATAGTGATATTCGATCTCAATGTGCTTCGACCTGTCATGGAACATCGGGTTCTCAGACAACTTCACACAACTTTGGTTGTCACAAAAGATACCAGTAGCACCCAACGGGAGATCAAATAACTCAGACAGTGGCTTCCTAAGCCATACTGACTCACAACTAGCCGAACAAGATACAACATACTCTGCTTCGGCTGTACTTAGTGCCACACAGGACTGCTTCCTGCTAAACCAAGAGATCATACCGGATCCCATACTAAAGCAACACCCCGAAGTGCTCTTCCGATCAATGTCACTGCCTGCCCAATCTGAATCAACATAACCCTCTAGGTTAAACTTTTGATTCGCATCATACTTGAGCCCATAATCAACCGTACCCTTTAGGTACCTCAGAATATGTTTTACAGCAACCAGGTGAACACTTCTGGGATCTGTCAGGAACTGGCTCAATGTGTTCACTACAAAGCAAATATCTGGTCTTGTGTTCGTCAGGTACATCAAGGACCCAATCATCTGACGATACATCATGGAATCAACTGACTCAGATGAAGCATCACACAGTAGCTTTAGGTTCGATGCCATAGGTGTGGCCATGGAATTGCAGTCCATCATCTCGAACCGCTTCAGGATCTCTACTGCATACTTCCCTTGTCCAAGGAATATTCCATTTGCACTCTGCCACACCTCCATACCTAGAAAGTAATGCATCATACCCAATTCCTTCATCATAGCATCGTCCTGATGCATATCATCCAGAGCATCATCCCGATACTCATCACACATGATCATCTTGATCATCGTCACTGCATCGTCCTGATGCATGTCATCCAAAGCATCATCCTGATACTCATCACACATGACCATCCTGATCATCGTCACTGCATCACCCTGATGCATATACATATACATGATCCAACTGATCATATAAAGCATCCAACTAATGCATATCAATATACATGATCCAACTGATCATACAAAGCATCCAACTAATGCATATCCAAAGTAGTAATTGGAGCATCGTCCTGATGCTCATCACTCAGCGCTTACATCCACAACCAAGGGAAGGATCCTCCTCTCACCATGCTTGGAATGGCTCCTGCAAATGTGTCCCATCACTTCTTCCTCGAAGTATCTTCAATAGATAGTTTTCTTTGAATTTTGTTGTTGGAACAAATGTTGTAGTCCTTTTTTGTAGGTACACGATCTTTCCTACAAGAAAAGTTCAATTGCATGATTAGAAACATCTTATATATTTCAGAGCAAATTCTTACTCATAAAGACATATGTCATACAGTCATGCAATTATCTTAGCCAATGTTTCAATACAACATTTATCCATATTCCGTAACTTTCTAGATGCCTTCCATCTCTACCAGAACATTGTTAAGAGTGTGCACAACTCCCAACATGTCAACAAAGAGGTTTCATTATAGATAAGTAGCAATGGAATGTTGTACAGTACCATAGGCCACTTACCCATTACTTGCATATTAGTAGTATCTTGTTCATTAATGCAACTTTTCTAATATGCATAATATTCATCCTAAATCATGAGTATGTAAATGGCTGAACAACATCATTTAAGTAATCATATATATAACAATTCAAATACTTATCTTTGTTTGGTTGTTGGGTGGACTCCCTCTCAATCTTTGCTTCCTTGCAAGAGCGACTGGAGTGTGCTCCCCATTGATCTTTGCTTCCTGGATTACCTGTCCTTGAACTTATATTCATCCTGTAACACTATGCATGCTTAAGTGTGCACTAGTGTCATCCTCAAGATCTCATACATGATCATGCATCCATTAGTATAATCTCAATACTATCAAAACATTATGATCCTATATAAACTTAACATGTATGGTCATGATTATTTCACACACAAGTAATAAGCGTTAGTATTTAAGGTTTCAGGGAGGACTTCTATTACTTATGCATATTATTATTGACCATAGGACTCTTCTGGTTAGTTATATCATCAATCAAAGTAAGAAACATAATATGCATAAACCCTTGATTACTTAAACTTCTAACTTTCAAGAATAATCATTATCATTCATACAAAAGTATAAGATCCTAACACAAGGTAGGATTCTAACTTGATGTAGGAAAAACATACTTGGTTATCATGTTAGCTAGTTATGTCTAACATACCCGCATAATGTCTTCTTGTTCTGTTCAATGACCTGTGCTGGTAACTTGCATATCTCATAGGTTAAGCATTGTAGAACCAAATTATACATACCTCGTAAGTAGAGCTTCATGAGTCTTTGTCTTCATGTCACCATGGTCATATGTTCTTGATCTAGAACTTGATTTGTCTTTCTTGATGTACCTTACATGTTAGCGGACAACATCAACCTCATACAACATCATAGTGCATTAGTACAATCATAAATTTCATAACCCTAATCAAATGAATGTATTCTATCATTCACATGCATTCATACTTTTACTAGGCTGATAAGACAAGTCTAACATTAATCAAGATTGTACTAACCTCAATAATATGAAGACAAACATATCATAAACTTAATCATGAACATGTTTCAAAACGTACCTGTATCTCTTCACGTCATACCTGTCGGGATTGCTTGTAGCCTTCTCATGTAAAACCTCAGCCTCATCTCCCTCTAGAACTGGAACTTCTTCACTTATGCAGGTGTCCAATTCATTCTCTTCTAGGATTAACCCAATCCACTTTGACTTGTTGAAACTGGATCTGGAGCTGGATTAGGGTTTGTCAGAGAAACCCTAAAAATTAAAACTTTGAATTTCAAACTTCTGAATGGATGGAAAGATGTGGCTTGCTGAGCTGATCAAGCTGGTATAATTCAATTTTGAAAACAACAAAATTTGACCCCTCAAAATTGCCTTTGAAATTTCTGGATTCACTGGACAAGACCCCGAACTAGGGTTTGATAAATCCCACCCTTCTTCCCAACCAAAAGGTTCGATCCAAAGCTCTAAACTTTGATTTTTTTGAGGAGCTTCCAGTCGTGGTCACAGACTTAAAAAATTCCAACTTTTGCAGAAGCCCTAATTTCCACCTTTCTGATCAAAATCCTGAACTAGGGTTTGATCAAGCCCGACCTTCTTCCTAACCAAAAAAATCGATCTTGGTCTCTAAATTTTGATTTTGATGAGGAGAATCCATCCGTGGTCTCCGACTCCAAGAATTTCAACTTTCTCTGAAACCCTAATTTCCCACAGCAGTGATGATCCAAAAATGAAGGTGCTCAGAATCCAATTCTGTTTGGACAGAAATATGCACCTGATTGTTTCTGGTGTAACTCAAAAATTACAAATCCACAGGGTCTGAAACTTCGACCTGTGGTATCCTGACATGTCTTCTTTCCAAACTCATAGATTTGGCCTCAAATGGATTCTCTGAGAGAGAGTTATGCCAAGTGTCGCAATGTGACCTGTTTATGGGATAAAATAGGAGAACAAACTTATACGGAGTGCCACGTGTCACTGGTTCAACTTAGGCCTCTGAAAACATTACCTGCGAAACTACAGTCCATTCCCTACCTGTCACTTTTTACGAAATTTCATTTGGAGCTTCCTATCCCAAGTTGCGACCTTTTTTTCTAGGTCACCTGTTTATGACTCAGATCTAGAAGATGCCGAAACCCTAGATTGTACAGATCATAAATCACAAAGTACATCAAATTAGATGTTGTTCTTCGAACAAAAGGTACATGGGGATGTTATCTACGACCTGTAAAGGTTTCAAATCCTGAACCTTCTCCAAAATGGATTTATAGCGAAAGTTCTACGATGACTGGTTTTTGCTATATCAAGCCCTAGCCTCCAATTTGTCGCAAGTGCAACAAGTCTCATAAATGCCATACCATGCCTTCCTTTAGGATAGCTCTGATACCATGTTATTTTTTCAGAATTTAATTCATTATGATCTAGGATCTTAACTGAAAGAACAACATGTACAACATATCAAGCATAAGAGACAAGAGACAAGAGACACAAAACATTTCACCGGGGAAAACCAAGAGGGTGAAAAACCCTGCAACTTCCTCAGATATAGAATAAGCATCAATACAAGGATCACCATGATCAAACCCAAGAGATAGATATCTATAGTAGCATGCTCCTCCTCCACTTGTGCGCATCCTCCTCTTCTCTTACTAATGCGAAGTGAGTGAACAATATAATGTGTGAAATGAGAGAGACACTCTCTCTATTTATACACTAACTTCCACTTGACCTTTACTCAACTAGGTCGGCCTCAACTTAACCACTTAACATAATGCTGACTAGGCCGACCCCCACTAGGGTGGTCTAATAACCCTTTGACCCACACAACTCATACAGGGCCGACCCCAACAAGGTGGTCTAATAACCCATCAAATATAAGTTGCGACACTTAGAATAATACTTGCGACACTTGCAAGTACAACTGACGACACTTCCAACCGGAGGAATAATACATCTCTGTTAGGGATACAATAAAGTACAAATACAATATACAAGTGATTATCTTCCGAAGTTACAAATACATCAACACTTCTTAATGATGATATATAAGTTACTAGTAAAGAAGAGGTTTTTAAATTTGGTAGTGCCACAATTTTCCATAATGAAACATCTAACACTATCACAAGCGAGTGTTCAAATGAATACCATAAAAATTGGGTTGAATTAAGTAGTGATAACATGAAAAGAGCATTACAACATATAAATAGAAGGCAATTTAGTGATAAATAAACCCTTTGAATATTCGTTGAGACTATCAAGATGAGGAGATAATGTATCGGGTGAAATATGTTATAATTAGTCTTATATGTACTTATTGATGGTTTTAGTCCTTCACCTTTTATGTTCCATTATGTATCACCATCGAATTTTATAGGTGTCGTTATTTTATGTGCTTTTGAACAAATTCAAAGACTATATCAATGATCTTCATAAGGACAACAAAGATCTAGATGTAAAAGAAAGACCATCTAATGTTTGACAAAGTTGTCTTAAAAAATTAGGTAAGGATTTATTAAAGGCCAAGAGGATCCCCAATGAGAAGATGACACGATTGGACCCTAAGACACCATAGCAAAAAGCCACAAAAGTAATAAATAATTATTTATTTTGATATGCTTGCATTTATTTATTTTGATATGCTTTTAACCTATTATCTTTCTCTAATGTAATCTTTTAGTACCATTGACCTACTTTCATGCTTATTTATAAGAATTGATAAAATTACCTAGCCTTATATTATTGTATGCATTGGCACGATTAGGTGCAAATAAATTAATAGTTACAAGTTCTTTAGGTCAAGCCGAGATATCCTTTTGTATGTATATCAACATAATCTCATTTATTGTGCTAATATACTAGTTTAATACATGTGATCATTATTACACATGGTTTTCTCTCATTGCACATAGTTAAACAATTATAGTTGTGAGCCAACCAACGAATTAAATATATGCCCTTGAGGAATGGTTATAAAATAATGGTGGAAGTTTTGTTGCCCATGTCCCAGGTAATTAATTGTTAATTATGTGTTTATTTTTAACTTTAATAGTTAAAATTATTCATCATTAATTAAAATATATTATGTTCTTCTAGATTAATGACGACAAGGGTGACTCAAAGGAAGTGAAAGGGTATTGCAAATTGTTTACCCTATATGTTTTTGTTACATCTTTAAATGTACATTTTTTATAAACTCAAACTTATGTTCATTTATTATGTTTATACAGAGTGCAGATGAGGAGGGTTCAGTAGATGAGGAGGGAACTTACAAGAATTAACTCAACTTCCAATGCCAAATTCATTTCATTTCCTTATATGTGTAGATGTTTTCTCCTGCAATGTTGTATAGAAAGTTAATAATTCCCTAGGGTGTTAGTGTACCATTATTTACAAGCCAAAAAATTTACATGTTTATTTCCCAATTTTAGCTAAAATTTCATCATTATCTTTATATATACATGATTTTTTTTGTCCATGGTGTAAAATTTACTAAATGTTAGTGTGGTAAATTTCCATAATTATGTTTACGGATGCATGTTTTTTGCTCTATATACATGATTTTTGCTCTTGTGATTAGTTTGTTGTAAAATAGACTTATAATAATCATATATAATTAAATATTATAAAATTAATAACAATTAATGATTAAACCAATAATTAATATTTAATCAATAAATTAATAAAAAAATTAAAAAAAAAATCATTAATAATAATTACATGACAACTTTGACAATAAAATAACGCAATTTTGGTGTTAATTTAATGCTAAGTGTATCTTCTGCATTACTAAAAGTTGCAAATATAGTGTGCAAAATAAATAATAACAAACACATATATGATGTTAATATGACACATGAATGACGAAATACGACACATGAATTAATATTAATGATGCACATGCAATGCTGACACAATGCAACAACAATGTAAGATGACACTAATAATATGCAAAGAAGATTATAATAAGACAAAAAATAACTAAAAAGTCATGTTTTCCAACATTAAAACAATGTTAATACGACGCACTTTCAACACATTATATGAAATATCAATGCCCACTTCAAAGCATTATGACACTTATACGATGTAAAGAACATGATTATGATGGAAGTGTGATGCAAAAGCACCTCTCTCACATTTCCCCTCATAATATGCGATGCAATACAACACTAGTTCATGACATAATAAATATTTTTGTGTCCTATTAATTGTTGTCATTAAGATGACAATGCATAAAGGGCACATAAAAAATGACAATGCAAATTTAACACAAAGTTTACACAAATCATGATACCCCTGTACCATTGTGTTTTACATTGTCCAAATATGATTTTTTTCCAAAAAACTACTCGAGGAAATTATGTTATAACCCCATATTGTAGTGGTGCTTTCATTGAATCGATGTGCAAGGATATGTTCAATGCAAACCTATCTTATGTTAATGACAACCTAGATTACTTCAAAATTCTTCATGGTCACATGGGCATGGACAAGGTTTCAAAATTCTATAATCTTTTGTATGGGAAAGAAATTAAAGTAACACGTCGATTGGATCCAAAGTGCATATTCAAGAATGTGACCATTCTCTTTGGAAACATGTTTATTCCATTGAGAAAGATAAAAATTAATCTAGAAGAGATTTGATCATGTTAAAGACAAAGAAAGGTCTATGAGAAAAAAAAAATGTAGATGGTCATAAAAATTATTATGCTACATTGTGGATATTCTCTATGGATGACTTAAAACTTGTGAAGAAAGTGATTCATATAATTAGAACACCAACAATATTTGTTTCTTCATTTAGAAAACCATTCACTATTGATTATTAGTTTATGGGTCTCAAGACACATCATCAACATAATTTGTCAAAGGTACATATTATTGATGTGGTTTTGATATAAAATAGTTTAGAATCCTAAATTCAACCCTTATAATATTGTGGCCTTATTCTAATTGATTTGAGAATGCATATTCCAACATATTGATCCAATAGCTACACATCGATGAACTTAAATCACTCAAGATTTGTGTCATGCCATTGAATCGTTATATGTTTTTGTAAGGTTGCTTTCTCAAAAAATTATCTAGACCATCAGTTTGTATTCAATGAATATATAAAACAAAATATCAAGAAGTATTGCGAAATTTTTTTATGGAATCACTAATTACTAACTAGGACAATCTCAAATTTAGGTCAAATTCTTCCAATGAGATACATGCCATAGTCATCCCTAAATTGCACAATGATATAGTAGAATTTGTTTGTATTTTTTAGAAAGAGTTGCATACTAGTTTTACGGATACTCAAGTCCATGTTTTGGTACATTTGGTTGAAGACAAAAATTTAGCTGGTGTTGTAAGTTGCAAATAGATGTTCTTCCTAGAAAGGTTGACACAAAAAAATGCCATCCTCACTTAGGACAACACCTAAGAAATGTGCACCTATCTAGTTTTAGCTAACAATCCTGGAGAAAGGGATTGCTCCTCCCATAAGAGTGTGGATTTCTAGGAGAATATTATGAAGGTTTTAGCAAAATATTTTGTTATGGGTGCCTCTTTCCAACTTTTATTTGCATGCATTACCATATTTATATAATAGTATTTTGAGTTATTGAGTTGTGTGCAATTAGTTAGTGATGATAATATTTTTTCCCAATTCTGAGATAGGTGGATTACTAAATTTATCCAACAACAAAGATAGATTGGAACTGTGTAAACCTATATAAAGCCTCGTGCTTCATCTAAACAAACCAAGTATATGTTATGATCTCTTCTATTTTTTGATTTTAATTGTTATATTTGGATTTTATCTATAGATCAAATTCAACATTTCTCTTTGTTTATTGTTCGGATCTTTGGTTTCTCGTTCATTATCATTTGGTATCAAAGCAGCAAGGTCCATGCATGCTCCTCTCCCTCAACGTGGGTTTTTTTAAGGCCACCCTCCCACCCCACACATTCTCTCTGGAATTTTTCGATCCTCTTGGCTTCGTGCCCACCCCAAAAAAAACAAATCATTGGGTTCCTCGAGGATTTCCCTCCATCGCATCAATAGTCCACTAAGAGGTTTCTCTTATCCATTGAATCCTCCCGACAAAGTCAAATTCAATGCACTTATTCATTTATCAAATTATTTACACTCAGCACCCACCCATATTTGCTCTTCGTGAGGCCACCCTCCCTCTCCAACATCAATCTTGGTTATGGCTCTTTCTCTTCTGATCATACTAAGCATCACACACTTCTAGTTATTCTCATTGAGAAAATCGATCTTTATTGCAATGGGTCCAACCAGATATGTGCCCTAGTATTTTCTTGATATGTATCTCTTCAAGTACATGACTATTCCAAATCCTTATGTATGGTACATATCTCCCTTTTTTTTCATTTTCTCACACACATTCTTTATGTATCTCTCTTAATATTTCCTTCTTATACCATGGCCCGCACATACCTAGTTATTACCACACTCTAGACATACTTAGTTAATACCACACTCCAATGCTATATCCAACCAGTCCTTGATAACCCTTCTCTTCTTATATCACCATCCATGAAGTCCCAACCCATTTCCTTTTTGAAATTATGGTGCAACTCATCCAAGGCACCATCATAATCCCTATATTAGAATGTAATTTGATATACTTCTTACTCAACTCCATCATGCTACCTTCCACCTTCTGCAATATCTCATAACCATCGTACCCTTCACTAATATTTTAGCTAATATTACCTTCCCATCTCCTGAACATCAACCCCTCCTTGCCAAACACCAAAAAACCAATGTCTTGAATGGAAGAAATTTCATTGTCCTTCCAATGCTCTACCTATATGAACAACCTATGGCCTCCTTCCCAACTATTATGTCCCAATACCCTCCTCATTTACACCCTTCACATGTTAGTGATCAATATGGAGCCTATTCCTGTCACTCTCCCTTTGGTTTTCACCTTGTTCTCCCTCCTACCAAATGTCCAATACCCTAACCCTAGTTCCATTCATTGCATCCCAACACTATCCTCCTCCTCCTCTAAACTATGTCATAGAATCCAATGCACATAGCCCAATCCTACACACCATCTGAATGAAGATATATGGAATTGCCTCTCCAAATCATTTCACACTAGCACATTCCAATAAACCTAAGTTTACACTTTTGTCTTTAGTAGTTGACCAGAATCGTCATCATCTAGAAATATCGTTGATCATTTTTGTACGTCATCTTCACCGTATTCCTCAAGATAGCATTGCAAGAAGACATATCCATCTACACATCTGATCACATAACTATATCCCTATACACACTAAGTTATAGATAGTTCAAGTAACACCAACACTTTTCCATGAGACAAAACTATATCTAGGAAAGATCTTAAATAATAACAAAATCAAAATGTATGATACTTAAATCTATACTTATAGATTTTATATGGAAACTCGTATTAATACAAGTCATATGATTAATGAGGTAATTTGGATGGTAACTATTCAATAACATATCCCTCACACTCAACTAATATTTTTAGGGCACAAACCACATGTTATCTCCTTACTCCAGTCGTTATTGATTGCATGCCCTTCGTGCCTATCTATACATAGCATTCGACTAAATGAAAACTTTGATATTGTTACTAGTCTTGTTTTCTTTGTTTGTATTGGTATGGAATTTCACAATACATGGTTCATGCATTAACACCACATCCCACAACTCACATTCAAGATTCCTAGAGGATTATATACCTGTACTCTCACCACCTAGTAAATTTGCATATGTTTAGTTTTTTTTTTTTTATGATGCCAGTGTACCATGAACCTATAGGTTTATGCATGTATTCGGTGTCCACACATTTACCTTGTTAATAAATCTAGGAAGCGGACCTATGTGAAGTTCCATTAGAGGCCTACTTATGGGGTCACATCTTCATGGGATTTTAGTGTTGTTATTACAGATGGGGTGAGCCATAGTCATAGAAATAAGGATCTTTATGATCCTCTTACAATGATAAAATGTCATGAATGGGGACTTATCATCCAGATAAAGGATCCTTCAAAGACATATACATATGGATTTTATAATTTAAATGTTACGGCCAACACTTAACCGATGAATTTTTTCCTCTTTAGATTTTGGAATGCATGGTATTGAACAAACACTACAGAACTTGAACCCAAAATCCGACGAGAAAATCCGACGAAAAGGACTGTGTCATTGGATTTCACCTTCAAAATTACGAAATTTGATGATTTTTTTTTAAATTGATAGAAGGGTCTATCGGATATCCGATGACCCTTGGATATCCGACGAGCTTCGACGAATAGTGACCAATGTTGTCGGATAGCCAACCTAATATTAAGCCCTAGGATGTCAGATATCCGACCATATATTATGGTCCTGTCTGTCAAATATTCAACATCTATTCTCAAACGGTAACTAAGTTCAATTCTTTGTAGATCCGACGAAAGGTTATATTTTAAAACCTATAAATTTTGAAACATTCCAACATGTCTGCTATACAAGCGATAGTTTACAGAATTTTTTTTATTCAGCGGACTATTTTTCGGTGGACTGTTTTTCATTATTTCTATTGTTTTTGTGATTAAAGTGAGCGAAGTGTGGATCTTTATTTTATAATATCGATAATCTTCATTCAAGCTCTTTATGAGAAAATGTCAACTAGCAATATTCCTGATCCAGACGAACAAAATCGACAATTGCTTGCTAGATTGTGGGAAGGAGTGAAAAGAAGGGGTGATGGGAAATGCTATTGTCCATGTAGTCAATGTAGGGGCTTTAAGAGGAGAAGAATTTTGATCACAACAACCAAAAAACATTGTAGGGAACATGGACACGCTGAGGGGGGACATGAATATCATCCATTTGTAAGTTTTGCATTATATATGTTTTTTATTTTGATTGCTTTTGTAAATGTATGTATTTTTTTTTCCTTGAAAAAAAAGCGTAATTTCATTTCATCCAAGGAGTACGAAATTACATTGATCATCTCACTCATCTAGAGTGGAGTATAGTACTGCAGAGACAGTTGTCCAGTAAAGTTCCCAAAATATAACTGCGATGTTCTCACTATGTGAGAAGTTACATTGTTTACAAAACTCAAAGAGTATGCTTCAGCGAAGCCATATAAACAGGTGCAGGATGTTTCAACTCCTAAATACAAAAACAAATTACATATCAATTAGTTCAGAACAGACTTCCACATGGTAATATCTCCAAAATTAGAAATCGGTGCCAAGGACCAAGGACCCAAAACCCCATTCATTCAATGAATGGACGATGATAGTAAACCAGCACATTCCCGTTCAGCGATTCAGTAATCTTCCATATGCCATCCCCCAAGGTAAGTCCCTCCTTGGAGGCCGCATCCGCCTCAGTGTTGTTCTCACGGAATGTGTGCCTGCAAGTAAAAGTATCTAGTGTAAGAGAGGCATTCTGAATTTGATCCAAAACAGAGGCAATCCTCCGGTTGTTGTAGAGAAATGTGCCATTAACCCAATTAACCACATTCAATGAGTCCCCAAAGACGTTCAAATTCAGTAAAGAACGTTCCAAAGCATAAGAGAGCAGCAGCTTGAGGCTGAGAATTTCAGCCCAATTGTTGGTTCCTCTACTGAAACCAAAGGCCATCACAAAGAAATGCACAGGGGATAAGTAAAGAACTGCTCCTCCCCCACAAGAGTCATTTTGATAGGCCCCGTCGAAGAAGCCCCAGGGTTGAGATCTATCAATATCAACAGGAAGAATAGTGCGGGGAGAGGGTGGCTTCCGGACCCATCGAAGGGCTATAAAGATCCCACAGCTCTGTAGTGCCACCTGGGCCGGAGTGCCCAATTTGTCATTAAACAGTCCATTGTTACGCATGAGCCAAAGTCCCCAGTTTACCACCGGAGGGAGAGCTTTGAATGGTTTCAGAGCTACAGAGTTAGTCCAACTTCTCCAAGCTTCATCCATAGAGTTCCCTGCCCAGGGAAGCGCTGTTTTAAAAATGCGAGCAGTAATATTCCATACCTCCTTGGTGAAGTGGCACTGAAGGAACAGGTGTGGTGTCGTTTCCTCACACTGTTTACACAAAATACATCGACTAGGCCCGTGGAAGCAGCGCTTCTGCAGAATTTCCCACGTAGGAATCCAATTTGCCATAGTACACCACAGGAAGAGTCTGGCTTTGGGAGGGCAATGGAGCTTCCAAACCGTTTTCCACCACCATTCCAATTCACGTGGCTCAAGGTTTTCAGATATCCACAGATAACCACTTTTAGGGGTGTATAATCCCGAAGGGTCTCCATCCCAGATTAGTGAATCTTCACCATCGTTCAGAAAAACCTGATCCCTACAGAGAGCTCTACAGTAAATCATCAATTCCTCCACTAGCTTCGCTCTTAAGCCGAGTGAGTCCGGCCTCCTCCAAAGAGGTCTGCCCATCCAGAGGTTATCCCAGTCCGCTAAATGGAAGAGTGTTATGATACCTCGATGTCTCAGTGCATCCATCAGATCAACAGACAGAATATGCTGATCGCTGCATCCGATCCAGGGGTCGCGGTCGATCCGAAACCTATGTCCATCGCCAACCTCCCATGCCAGATTGTGCTCTATGATATCGAAATATTTTACCAGTGCTTTCCAGATGACAGAGCCGCCACGATGCCTCTTGTTAGGAGATCTTATCCAATCCTCCACCGAGTCAGGTTCCACATATTTCCGCAGCATAACCTTGGCCCAGAATCCTTCCGACTTGATCATCCACCATCCACATTTGGCTGCCAGAGCCTTAGAGAAATGAAAAATATTCTTGAGGCCCCAACCTCCCAGAGCTTTGGGAGCAGCAATTCTGTCCCACCTCACCCACGGGGTGACATGAGCATCGTCCTTCCCATTCCACAGAAAATTGAAACAAATCTTCCTTGCTTCTTCCAGTGTCCCTTTAGGGATCCAAGCAAGTGACATCCAGTAGACCGGTATGGCCTCCAGCACCGACTTGACAAGAGCAAGCCTCCCAGCGCGCGAGAGCCACCTAAAACTCCAACTCTTCAACCTCTTTTCCAATTTATCCAGCAACCAGGTCCAATCTTTTTTTAAGTAGTCATTAGGCTTTAAATTGAACCCCAGGTATTTAATCCCATCCGAAAGATTGAGTGTCCTGAAGGGAAAGGAAGTAGTGTAAAAAGTGAGATCCTCCTCCTGCAAAAGCGAGATAGAAATTGTGGATTTTCCATCATTTATCTCCATTCCCGTAGCTGTTGAGAAGAGTTGCAACATCTCTTTAATTTTAGCAGTGTCTGAATAAGAGCCAGAGCAGAAGATCAGGATATCATCCACAAAAAGCAAATGAGTTAGAGAAAGCCCAGGAGCTACCAAAATCCCTTCGAAAACGCCAGACCGTTTGGCATCCAAGATAGCTCTACTCAAGCTTTCCGCCACCAGCAAGAATAGAAGAGGAGAGAGAGGACATCCCTGTCTTAATCCACGGCCCGAGTGAAAGAACTGGGAAGCGGCTCCATTCAGTAAGACAGAGAAAGAGACGGTGGTTATACAGCTCATAATCCAGCGAACAAATCCGATCTCAAAACCAACGTGGGTAAGCATGAGTCTGATATAAAGCCAGCTCACCTTATCAAATGCTTTGGAGAGATCGATTTTGAGAATAGCACCCTTCAGTTTTTTAGTCTTGATGCTATGCATCCCTTCCTGAGCTATGCCTATAGCCTCATGAATTTGACGCCCCTCCAGAAACCTGAACTGCTCTTCAGAGATGTGAGAGGAGAGAATAGGTTTGAGTCTGCAAGCAATTATCTTAGTGACAATCTTGTACACACAGTTGCACAAGGAGATAGGCCGAAAGTCGTTTAAAGTAGTAGGAGTATCCACCTTGGGAATAAGTGCAATGAAGGTGGAGTTAATGCTGGCTGGCACCCTACCAGTTCTTCTCGAGTCTTCCACTAGTTCAAGCAGATCGTTCCCAATGAGATCAAAGAGAGCGATAAAAAATTCAATCGTCCATCCATCGGGCCCAGGACTTTTGTCCTTTTGAAAGCTAGCCATAACCTTTTTTAATTCCTCCCCTGTGATGGGAGCCATCAAGTTCCTGTTATCCTCTATCTCCACAAACCGGGGAAAAAGCTGGGCAACCTGGATCACTTCTCCAATATTCACTCTCTCACTGGCTTTGAAGAGGTCCTTGAAATGAGATATCCCCACCGATGCCATTCCTTCAAAAGTTGACCAAGAGTTACCTTCAGTATCATCCAGACTCCAAATGGTATTGGCAGACCTTCTTCCCTTGGCATAAGCGTGGAAGAATTTGGAGTTCTCATCCCCACTCTCCAACCATAAAGCTCGGCTTTTTAGTCTCCAAGTTTCCTCTAACAGAAGAAGCATACGGTTCCTCAGATTTTCCAGATGTACCAAATGATCCTTTGACTGTTGAGAACTGAAACCTCCTCCCCCTTCCTCAGCAATAGTGGCTAATTCCTCTTCAATATCTCTAAGAGTCTTATCATCCTTCCTCCTTTTCTCTGCTGCCCAGGCTTTGATGGGTTCCTTAAGAGTCCTGAGATTTTCAGCAAAATGGAAGGCAGCAAAGTGAATTGATTCGGTATGAAAGGGTACCCAGTGTTGTTGAATCAGTTCCAAGAAGGTCGAGTCTTCCAGCCAGACTTTATTGAATTTTAGAGGAGCAGGAGGTTTGTGGGGACCATCCTTCAGCTCCAGAAAAATAGGCTCATGATCTGAAATGCCCCCTGATCCAATCCATTGTTGGGCGTAGAAGGTTGACTCCACAAGATGCTCAGAGAGTAGAAACCGATCTAATCTCTTAGCCACACTGTCCAGACCAACTCTCTTATTCCTCCAAGTTGGCTTAAGCAAAACAGGTTCCACATCAATCCAATTGCCTTCAGTAAGCTTCCGAATAAAGAAATTAGTAAGGGGATCAACATTGGCGTTTGGTCCCCAAACCTCAGCATGGCCCAATGAGAAATTTAGATCACCCCCCAAAATCACTGAATCCCCCCTGAGCTGGTTCCTCCGCAGAAGTGAATTCCAGAACAACTCCCTCTCACAGTAAGGTCCATAAATGTTGACAATGGTAAAGGTACGAACCGACTCCAGGAAATTGCAGGAGATTCCCAGAACCGACTGCATCCCCCAGCTGGAAGTAACACAAACCCTAGCTTCATTCCAGCTGATTGCCACACCACCGGAACGGCCCCTAGCATCCGAAGCTTCAAAACACCATCCAGGAAACCAGGCCTTAAGCCTGTCAATAGCCTCAGTACCACCACACATAGTTTCTTGTAAAAGTAGAACATCTGGATGCTCCAGTTGCAGCATCCGTCGCAGAGCTGGTCTTTTGGAGGGACCAGCCAGACCTCGACAATTAAAAGACATAATCTTCATCACAACCCAACCATGTGGGCATTCGCTGCTCTAAGTGCCCTTTCAATTGAAAGTTGAGTACCATTCCGAAGATCCGATCGTGCCCTGGTTTTGGCCTGTGAGATGAAAGACTTCCGTCCCCTGGTTTTGGGTTTTTTTGGTTTTTCCAGCCCTAATCCTCCTCCCTTAGCTTTGTTCATAGAGCGAAGGTAATACCCAGACTCTGAGGAACCAGAATTTGAGGGGGCTTCAGCCAGCATTTGAACTAAGACGGGAGAGTCCTCAACACTACCAGTGGTAGGACAGGGAACCCGGATGATTTCCGTCACAGGTGAAGAGCCAACCTCATTCGAAGGAGGGGGTAGAATAGCTAGAGGCTTAGTAGAAATGTTCAAGTTCTTAAGACCATCCACCCAATCGAAGCCAGAATGAACAAAGTTATTAAAAAAAAGACTGAAGGAAGGGTTTAAGGAAGGAGTGGAAAATGTACCAACAGCCGTGTCGGGGACAATTGCCAGAGCCAGCGAGGAGGCTTCCGGAGCCGAATCAGATGTTAAGACCTGTTCAGTCGCTGCTCCGCCAGAAGGAAGGTGCATCTCCGGGACAATGCTGTCCGTCTCCTGAATGTTCACCACTTCCAGTTCCGTTGCCTTGGTGTTCTCATCCTTCTCATTGGAAGTGGGAGTCTTATCAGCAGTGTGTCCCAAGTCCTTCCCCTCCTGCTCCTCAAAGTTCCCTAAATCCCCTACCTCCTCCCCAGCTGGCCTCCTCTTCAAATTCTTGCCTAACCTCATACGAACAGGCATAGAGCATTCAACTGCCGGATGTCCATACGCATGACATCTTCTGCAACGAAACGACACATTTTCATAGTCCAGAGTTTGAGTGAAACAGTAAGGTCCCCAGTTAAGATTTATACACTCAAATAACCCATCTCGAACATTTATGCTAACCAGGATCCGAGCCACCTTCTGAACAGCAGTTGATTGGAACGAGAGGTCGGATTCCAAATAGTTTCCCAGGATGTTTCCAATGCTCCTAAAGTGGTCTTCTGTCCAGTAATGCAGGGGTAACCCAGGAAGCCGAACCCAGAGTGGGATTGTATCCATTCTCTCACGACTAGCATCAAAAAGCGGGGTCCATGGCTTGAGAAGTAGTGGCGCTTTGAAGATAGACCAGTTCAGGCTGAGCGCCCATGCTGCATGCACTTCTGATTTGAAGTGAAAAGCGAACCATCCTCCAGAGAGTCCAACAATCCTTGGAATGTATCCACAGTGGTCCAACCAGACACTTGAGGCCCACTGAATCACCGATTGAATACTTACTGCCCTGCCATAGACCCTGCCCACCAAAACAGAGTTTGCCATTTCTAGAATCTGTTGGAAACCGATATCCTCCCCCAAAGCGTAATTTGGTGCTCTACCAGAGTTCTTTATCCACTTCCTCCGCGTCTTTGCCCGAGGGTTCAGAGCACCCACAGAATCTACACTAGATCCGGGAACCTTCCCAAACAACGCACCACCCGGGCTAGAGAAGCCTCTGTGTTCGGCCCAGTCCAGCGCCGTAGTGCAATCATCGCCTTGCCGTACCCCAAGCTCATTCAAACCCTGTGACTCTGCAAGTTTGATCGACACCCCACAAAAACCCCGCACCGAAGAATCCAGAGAACCCTCCGATGAGAGCAGAAATTCAGGGAGATCACCAATACCTTCACTAATCGGTTCCGGAGAGGGCTGCTGCGGGACCGATACTCCCCAAATAGAGGCTGCCCTGTTCGTCGCTGCAATGTCTTCACCTTTTCCAGCCCAAAGAGGGGAGTCCAAAACGGAAAGTGCCGGCGAGTAAACCAGAGGAGTCGGAGCGGCGGAGGTAAACAAGCCGACGTTTAGAGGAGAGCCTGCTGAACAACCCCCGTCAAAACCACCTAAACTTTTCAAAAACCGGGCATCGCCAGGTGGCGAACTCCAAATATCGCTGGGGTGCAGCGTGTCGCTACTGTAGTCCACGATGTCAATAGGCTCCATGTCCACAGGGAACGAGAGGCAACCACAGGGGAAGGTAAGAAAAGGCAGTAAAAAAAAAAAAAAAAAAAAACTTACCAGTGTTAAAACTCCCCTAACCTTAACCAGGATACGAGGCTTAACGACCAAGGAAAGCCGTGTCCACGCCTGCCAACTCTGACGGCCTGCAGCCGTCCGCCGAGGTCCTGGCTGACGCCACAGTGGCGTTCAGTCCCCAGCCGCCATCCCGTCAAACCCTAGCCCATCCACCTCTCCATCATCGTCCTTTCTTTTCGTAAATGTATGTATTATTTTAATATTTCTTATATTAACTTTTATCTATCGATGGTTTCAATAGATGGGGACAAACATGAAAAAAAATATAATTTTAATATTTAATATTTATTATAATAATTTTTTCGTGTGTGCATGTTGAATCTAGGGTATAGTAGAATAACTCATTTATTTGTTCGTTAGTGAGACTAACCCACTCACCGGGGAAAGCACTTAGCTCTCTAGATTTGTGACACTTTCCATGATAATAGAAATAATGACTATATTGGCATGTTGTTTCTCTTCTATTTTCTCTATAGAAACCATAGCATCGTTTATCTTACCTTAGTGGACAATATAGGAAATTTTGAGTTATATTTGAGTAGCTTTGCTCAGTAATTGGGTCAATTTTTATGTCTCTTGGATAGTTTGGATGCACCTATTTGACCAATAGTACAATTGTCCATTGTTCTTTTCATCCCTAAAGTAGCGACTAGACCCTTCTTGTTTCCCCTTTTTATCTAACTGTAGAGACCACTCATGAAAATAGTCATTTTTAACCTGTTATTTTTAGTTTTTCTTGTATTTTTCTCTTCTTGTTTGTATTACACTCAAAGGTAATAATAAAGAGTAGTTGATTGATCTATTTGATTGATTGCATGTTTTGTTTACCAAGAAAAATCAGATATTGCTTAGTGTATCAAGAATAAAAGTGAATTTCTCTTCAAGCCTTTTACTTCATTTATTTATTTCCAAAGTAATGATGTTGTTAGATGAATGCATCAACTGTGTTTTTTTATTAAAATATTTTTTTTTTCAAAACAAAACACATGATCAAATTACACCTTTCACTCATGAGTCACATGTTTTCATGAACTTAAGAGATCTTGCTTGAAATCAACACACCTTTTTATGATTTGAAATTTAGTAGTTTAAATATTGCATTGTTTATTATATAATATTCTCTATTAACCATACAAAATTTGTTACATTTTAAATGCATCACAAAAAAAATTACATTTTGCGTTTGAAATTTTTACATTTTGCGTTTGAATTTTGTGAGTATTTTGATCACAGAAGATCGAGGAGCTATGGAGAACCTCACAAAATCGAATTAATTTGCAAAAACAGTGGAAAAATTTAAAAAAGATGATAAATTTACACACAATGTATGCTCAAATCTTTGATTAACTGACTGTCTAACATGTGAAAATGTTAGTAACAGGTTTTTATTACATCCATGAGAAAATCGAGAGCATTAGGTGGCTCAAGCTGAGTGTACAAGTCATCAATGCCAAATTGGCCTCAATCCCCCCTAGGTGGGTCCAACTCAATCCCAATCATCCCAAACAGCCACGAATTTTGGTGGTGAGGTGGCTGAAGCATGCTGGATCAATAATGAGCTCAAGGCAGGCGTGGGTGAGCAAGTAGAGGAGGTTTGGGGGCCCAAGGGAGCATTAAATGCTCCAAATCTAGCCAAAAAAGGGCAAAAATCCACCCTAGCGCCCTTGGTCAACTAAAATTCCTGAAAACAAGGAGAGAGGGCGCACCAGCAATAAATGAGGGCGCACTTGTGGACAAAACTGGAGGCTGGGTGAACTGGTTTGCTTGGAAGTGGGTGTGAACACTCTAAAAGTGGGTTTTTGACCAACTATAGTCACTTAATCCAAAACATGGTTTAATTAAGCACATGGGCAATCAAAAAATTTATGGATTATGGTACTAAGTGTGGTTACTGTTCTAACAAATTTCTTATATTAACTTTTATCTATTGATGGTTTCATGTAATTATAAAGGAAATACATCCTACGGCATATCGTCCAGAGGAAGTGCTTTTAGAACAAGTACCGGAGGAACATGGAGCTATGAATAATGGAGAACTAGTTAATGATCATATTGAAGAAGATGATCATATTGATAACATAGTTGAAGATGATGGTACAAATACTTTGATCCATGATTCATTTAATGTTAGAATGGATGATGATCATGATGATCATTTTGATGATATTCATGATATACCTATTCTTGAGAAGGCATATGAACCCCTTTATGAGGGCTCCAACACAAATCTTCTCCCTGCTATATTGTTGATAATGAACTTGAAGGTTATGAATCGTATTTCAAACATATTAGTCACACGGATGTTAAGGTATGTAATATATTCCATCACATAATATATATGATCGTCTAATAATTTTATTGTTAATTCATAAGTCAAATTAATACAGATGAAATGTGTTTCATTAGTATTATTTCTATATTATACTAACTAGATTTTTATTTTTATTTGTTGTAGCATGATAGGTGAATATTTGTTACCACAGTCAAATATTTTACCTCGCACATATCGATATTTATCTGCCACCATGAAAGAAATTGGAATGCAGTATGAAGCAATTCATGCATGCCCCAATGACCATGTTCTATATTATAATCAACATGAATTTGCAACACAATGTCCGGAATGTCATATCAGTAGATATCGAACAGATCAAGTAACAAAAAAGGTGCCTCGCAAGGTTCTTCATTATATTCCCATTATTCCACGTTTGCAACGACTGTTCAGGTGCAAAAACATAGCGCATTTTTACCATGCATGGAACAGAAGTCAAGACGACATTATTCGAATGCCTCCAGATGGGTCTGCTTTTAGAGATATGGAGGAAAAATGGCCTCACTTTAAAGAGGAACCTCGTAATCTTAGGATTTCTTTGGCAGCAGATGGTATCAATCCATTTGCAGAGATGAGATCCATTTACTCGGTGTGGCCTATTTGTGTTATCAACAATAACATTCCTCCATGGTTGTCAATAAAGAGGGAGCACATAATGTTTTCGATGATTGTTCCAGGGATATTGTGTCTACAGTTTTTTTTTAATGTAGTGGCATCTCATTTGTCGTATTATGTCGCATAATGTCATATATATATATTTATTGTTTTTCTCGTGTGCAATATGGTTTATATATCTAAATGGTACATCTCATAATTATATTTTTTATATGTTCAAATCAATCAGGTAAGTACCAAGTCAAAGATATGAATGTATATATAGAACCTCTTATTGACGAGCTACTAAAGTTATGGAATGGTATCACTATGTATGACGTATCTAGACCAATATGACAAAGGAAATTTCAATTCCATGCAATGCTTGTATGGACAACACATGATGCCCCAGGGTTAACCCATTTTTGCGGTATGTAATTATAAGTTCCACTTTATTTGCATTTAATTTTATGAACTAGTTAATATACTACGCACGCATGTTTTTCTAAATAATTCAGTCATTTTGTATATAATTATAATTGACATAGATATTCCATCTCTTTATGTAGGTATTCCAACAAAGGGGAAATTTGCATGTCCAATTTGTGGTCCTAAGATCAAATCTTGTCATTCAAAAATCTTAGGAAAGGAGGTGTTTGATGAGTATAGGCACTTCCTCTCTAAGAATCACAGGTATAGAACTACCGAAAAACATCTGTTCAATGGCAAGCAAGAAATTGCATTAAAACCGCAGAGAATGACACCTCACTTATGGAAGTTGCAATATAATAGAAATCGTCAAGGTACGTATGAATTATCATATATGAAATTTTATATTGTATTTTTTATATTGTGTGTTATTTATTGTAATTGACATTGATTTATGTAATTTCTTTATAAACTACTGTTCATGATTGTCGTTCATGTGATCATGCAAGCATTAATGGGCTTCCACGAGGAATGAAAAGTTATCCTAGAAAATTTAGTAGGTTGCCCTATTATGAGCACCTACAAGTTGCTCATTTATTTGATACAATGCATATCGGAAAGAATGTGACTGAAACATTATGATGAATATTGGATTGAAGGAGTGAGAAAGAAAAAATTGTCAAAATTTGCAAAGACATTCAAGAAGGAAACCATGCAATGAAAGACGTCATTCAATTTCATAGAAATGGAGAGAAAACTAATATAAAATCACTTCCATGGATGTTAACGGACCAACAAAGTAATGTTGTAAAAGAAGTCATGCGAAAAATTAAATTTCCCACTGGATTTTGTGCGAACATGAAGAATATCATAACAAAGAAAGGTGATTTTGCGGGGGTGAAAACGCACGATTGGCATGTCTTCATGAAGGTAATTATTATGGTATGCTTTTAATTTTACTTTTTTTTCTATTCCAGTGAATATGGTTGGTATTTTTGTTTGTCTACTCTTTGTTTAAAAAATGAAACGATTTGTATATTGTTACAACTTGTTCTACCCCCCCCCCCCTCTCTCTCTCTCTCTCTCCTGGATGGTGATTTTTTGCATGCGCTTAATGTTCGTTTAATTCATCGTAGAACTTATATTTGATTTTTTTTCTCTAATTCATGTTATGTAATACAATGTTTTTTCTTTAATCTCTTGATTGGTTTGTCATGTCACTTGTAAATGGTTGTCATCTAAAGAATTCCATAAATAAGATATAAAGTATTAGAGGAGAGAAATTCCTCGTCTTATGTGTGAAATGCAGAAGCATCTACCTTCGACATTTTTCAATGCGCAGGAACACTACCTCATACACCAAGTTGAGGAGATTGAATTGTGTGGACCTGGGCACTCAAGGTCCATGTGGATGGTTGAGAGGCACTAGAAATTTATGAAGGGTTTGGTCAGACAGCGAGCACATGTTGAGGGTTCTATGATGGAGGGATATATGGTATACCAAAACATGTTGTATATTAGTGAATATCTTCCTATATTAGCATCAAAGCTCAATTTACGTCACATTTGTGATCCAGACTCCAATAAATATTTCGAAGGGGAGTACGCGAAGGGGAAAGGTAGATCGAGGAAGGTGAAAGGTAATATAACACATTTGACTGTTGATTTTTATGTATATATATCATACATATTCTATTTTTATATTTAATATTTTGCATTGATTTAGACTAGTGTAATATTGTTTGTTAAGTGATTATACATATGTATTGAATTTTAATTTTAGTGTCATCAAACAATGGTCGAGAGTGGGATGCAATTCATTTATACATCGCAAACAATCTTGACTAGATGAAGTTATGGATTGAACGATGTGAACAATCTGGTCATGGAATATCACGGGAAGGTGTGGCTTCATTGGTTAAAGCTTCACATCGCAATGGAGATACCAATCTAACACAGAGGGAAATCGATTTAGCATATGGTTTAAAAGATAAGAAAGTAAGCATATTAATCAACCACACTATTTTTTTTTTTTGCAAACATATTGTTGGTGTACACGCTGATTTTTTCCCTGTATGGCATTATAACCATGCACTAGTTAATCGTAAATATTGGATCAATTTATGTGATATTTTCTTGTATGGCTTGTTGTAGGTAAAACACCATAAGGCTATGTGGTGCAATGGTTGTAGATATCGCATCAAAACGTTGGATGAAACGAAGAAAACATCAGATTGTGGGATATCTGCAGTCTTTGAGGTGACCAATGTTTCCTCTAGAAGTGACAGACATCCAGAACTCTTTGAAAATCGATACTATGGGTATCTGGAAGACATTCTTCAGTGTGACTTTAAATCCTTCAAGGTATTTCTGTTCGTTGTCAAATGGTACAGGTGTTGATTGAATCAACGTGATCCTGATAAAACAATTATTGAACATGATAATGGATTTAGCATGGTAAATGGTAAATACAAGGTTGTTTGAGCCAGGAACGGATCCCTATGTTCTTCCAACCCAATGTGAACAGGTATTTTACTCTGAGGTTCCAGGTAGAGCGGGTTGGTCATTTGTTGTGAGAGACGATCCAAGGGGAATGCCGGTAAATTATAACGTAGATGAAGGCAATGAAGACGTTCTCGAAGAAGAAGACGTCGTTGAAGATGATCATGATCAACATGAGTTAGACAATCATGTTCCAGAAGAAGATGTCGAAGATGAAGGTAATGAAGACGTTCTTGAAGAAGAAGACGTCGTTGAAGATTATCATGATCAACATGAGTTAGTTGATCATGTTCTAGAAGAAGATGTCGAATAATTAGTTGAATCAGATGATGTATCAAACAATGTTCATGAATATGATATCGACGATGAAATGATGATCGTAATTGACATCGATGACGATGATGATATGGCCAATCCTTACAATGTTGAATCTGGATCATCGGATGATACAGATGATGACTCGAATGAAGAAGATGATGAATCCCATTGAAGTGTATGAGGTATGCAGTAATATATCTACTCTATATATTTTGATTTAATATTGTGATAGGAATATTGAATTTTATTTCCGGTACGTATAATAAATTAACTGTTTCTTAGTTTTTTTTCCATTTTCCTGTATGTTATAATTAGAAATATTGCTTGTTATAGAGTATGACAAAAAACACATTTAATTTTTTTTTACATAGATATTTTTGTCAGGTTATGGGGAATTGAGAGTGATGTGAGGGGGGGAAGGAGCCATAAGAGCTTCCACCTTCACGTGGTTGGCCTTGTTTAGTAGAGAATATTAAATTATTCTCGAAATAGAGAGAATCTTAGTAAGGAAATGCACAATTATCATGCTAGCCCAAATGGCATGCTTGATCATGACCATCATCTTCATCACTGTATGATATTTGACGTAGCTACCTAGAAATACCAACGACGTTTGTCGTCAGTGGTTTAGCGAGCTCGTAGGATTTTTTTGAAGTCAGAAGTCTGATAACCGACGCCTCTTGCCGTCGGTGGTATGGCGAGGTCGTCAGATTCATCATCATCATCATCTTCATATTCATGATCATCATGTTCATCATCACCATCATAATTATCATCATCATCATCATCATCATCATCATCATCGTCATCCTCAAACATGATTGACACTAACCATTGCATCATCAAAAACCATACCTATATATTAAATAATGTGATACATGGGGCCAACGTTGAATTTTTTTAAATATGTGTTGCCTTGTACTAAAATTTGGCATGGTTAGACTAGACACATGCATTAACGTTGTGGGAGGGTTTCCATACTCAAACATGACTGACACTAACCATTGCATCATCAAAAGCCATACCTATAGATTAAATAATGTGATACATCGGGCCAATGTTGAAATTTTTTAAATATGTGCTGGCTTGGACTGAAATTTGGCATGGTTAGACTAGACGCATGCATTGACGGTGTGGGAGGGTTTCCAGAGTCAAACATGACTAACACTAACCATTGCGTCATAAAAAACCAGACCTATAGATTAAATAATATGATACATGGGGCCATTAACGTTGAAATTTTTTAAATATGTGTTGGATTGGACTGAAATTTGGCATGGTTTAACTAGATGCATGCATTGATGGTGTGGGAGGGTTTCCAGGCTCAAACATCATCATCGTCATCATCATCATCTTCATCATCATTATCATCATGGACGTTGTCGTCGTCATATTCTTTTGAATTCATAAGTATGATATCTGACGCCTCTTGTCATCAATGGTTGGAATTAGTGTGTTTTTCCTTTCAAGATTGCACTAGATCCCTAGGTAAGAAAAAAATCTCCAACAACTAAAACACATTAAGGGAGAAGTCAAAATATCTCATCGAATCAAGACACAATTCATTTTTTTCTCTAGGATGTCTAACGCTTCCTTTTTCCCCTTAGGTGGCATTTACATCAAGAAATTTGTCCATAGATATTAGCTTAGTAGTGTTTAATCTTAGACATACTTGTCTTTACTTCACCCATTCTTGTTGTTCATGATATTTTCAATTTATATTTAATTTCACTAGTCATTTATTGAATGCCATAGACAAGAGAGCTAATAGGAGCCAACACAGGTAAATTGGTGATAGATAGACAACATTTTACCATAGAATTAGATTCCTCATGCCTAATTACCTATAAATGGATTGTTTGCAAGGGATACTTGGCTACCAATTCATGGTTGTTGTGCTTTAACTAAATTTTACAATATTTTTAATAATATAGGTGGAAGACCCTTAACCGTCGTGCTTTTCTCAAGAATCCAAGTTGAAAATCACACTTCTCAGCCTTGATTACCCATAGATAAATTCGTTACACGCATATTATCTGGTGGCATTGGATATTAGCATGATGATGAGATTTATTAAAAATAACATTAATTGACAAGTATTTTTAAATGAGGGGTTAATTGTGATTTATCCTACCATAAATGGTTAAAGACTGATAAGATGACATTATGCAAATGTTGAATAGAAATCACAGTCATACTATTATGTATTACTCAGCCCTACATATTTTAAGTATTTGTTTAGTTTGTTTCACATATTATTAATATATATAATATTAATATATATATATATATATTATATATATATATACTAATATTATATATATATATATATATATATAATATAAAAAAACTACAAAACATTAAAAAACTTAAAAAAAAAAACTTAAAACAAATTTACCTTCTCCCTGAACTCTACTCCCTCTGACACTTGAACCATTAGACCCACGTGAACCTGCATTTGATCCAGCCATTTTCGCCAGTCATTACCAGCCTGTTGATAGCCAGTGCTCAGAGCCGGTCGCCTATAGCAGCTAGCAGGTCGATAGCCAAATGGGTAATACAATTGATTACAGGGGGTGTTGAGCTAGCGAGGAGGTTGCAGAGCTTTTTTATATGAATCATGATTGTCCAGAAGGTTTAGGTTGTTAAGATAACCTTGTTTAACAGTATATTTCCCACTTTTTTATTCCCCCCTACCTATTTTAAGCATTCCCCTTCAAAGCATGACAATGCCTCTGTTGCAAGGCACTCCAAAGAATAGACCTCAAATCTTCTATATGTGCTACTGGCCGAGTCTCCAGTGACTTCCATTGCAGCCTAGATCTCACACCTTTGATAGAGCGGTAATGGGCCATCCTGGTAGTGGGTCATGAGTGCTTTCCGGTGACTTTGAGTGCTTTCCTATAGGTTAAGTGAGGTTGAGGAGGCCGCAGAGGAGGTCGATGAGGTGAAGGTGGTTGAGTAGGTCGAAGAGGAGGTCGAGGAGGTCAAGGTGGTTGAGGAGGTCGAGGAGGTTGAGGAGGTCACAAACAAGGTCAAGGAGGTCGTCGAGAAGGTCGAGAAGCCATAGAAGCTGCAATTCCTGACAAATCAATAATAATCTAATTTTATTTACCATTTTATGTGCTATAGAATTTGGTTGGATGCCAATTTTGTGAAAATGTAAGAAAATATGCCCAAGGCAAGTTTACACACTTGAACCTCCCGAAATTCCTCTTGGGCTCCCAACCAGCTAAGACAACCCTAACATCCATCCCTGGGAAACACTGAGTTTAGTTCAGACTCCAAAACAATATTATACAGATTTGATATTGTCTTCTGAAGTACAAATTGTTCCAAAAAGGTTGAAAAAGCAGTGAAGAAACCCTGAAAGGTCATCATTTCGATCCTTGAGTAGATAGCACTGTAGACCAATTTAAGGAAAATTAGTATTTTCTACTCATCAGCTTCTCAACCTATCACCTTTGCTTATCAATTAGGTCTTCATCAATCAACCAACCAAAAATAAAAGATAGGTAAAAAGGTTTTACTACTGTTGTTGCTGCTGCTCTTCCACTGCTACTATCCTCATTCTGAATGAACCTCTGAAATCATACCTCCATGTACCACCGATATCTTCCTCACAAGCCAGAAATCATAGCACTATCTGCACTACATGAATTCCACTTTGATAAGGAGAGTTTTCTCTTTATTTATATAGGTTTGATCCAGTTTTTATGAGACCAACCTGTCTAGAAAATAATATTTTATTTCAATTTATTCAAATACATTTTTTATTCCAAACCTTGTAAAACTGGGGATGCTTGATGTCCAGAGGAGAGTGTTGATTGTAGATTTACTGGATTATTCCCCCAAAGCATAGCAAGATATCTAGTTATTTCTGTAGAAAGACTTCTGTGGTGGTTGATTGCGGGAGGAATCGGAGAAACCACAGTATCCATAGTTAAAAATCGACGTTTCGAATCCAAAACAGGATCCATCATCAGGACATATTGCCGAGTTTAATGAAGAGCTGAGATTTGATATATAGTAATAAGAAGTAAGAAGTAGAGACAAGCTATAGGTTGGATTACGAGGAATTAGGGTTTAGGGTGAGTTATTGAAATATTAAATTAATTTGCTTAATTTAATTGTAAAAACCCTAAATTTTATTCTTGAGTTTAATATTTTTTTTAAGAGATTATTAATTGTTTGAAGATTATGTGTTAATATTGAAATATTATTATTTTATAGTAGGGTTAATAATCAAGTTATTAGTATTAGAAACATCAAATTAATATATAAATAAATATAGAAATGCATGTATATATATATATAGATCCAAAGGTATGTTTATTAATAAGTTAGGGTTATATTTAAAAGTGTTTTAGGTTTGATTAGTGGGTTATATTTAAAAGTGTTTTAGGTTTGATTAGTGGGTTATATTTAAAAGTGTTTTAGGTTTGATTAGTGGGTAAGTGTTAAGCAATTGTTTAATGTAAACATTTAGTTATATTAAATTATTTTTTATTTTTAATTTTTTAATTTTAATTTTAATTTTTTTTAAAACTTAGAATATTGAATGATTCCAACAAAGGGGTTTAGGAGTAAGTATGAGGGTTGAACTAATAGAAATAATTTAAGTTTTAATATTTAAACCAAAAGGTATTAAATTAGTGGGTGTATTAATTTTTTTAAGAATTTCTTTAATTATTTGCATTTAGGTTTTCACAGGTAGGGTATGTTGGAGACAAGTGTACTCTACGTATGTTTCAGACCTCAGAGCCGGGTCCATCTTCAGGAGTGAGAGTGTCTCAATGGAATTAGCGACTTAGGGTATTATAAATAGACAAGAAATATAATTATTTTAGTGTAGTCAATGTCGGCCAAGATTAATATTTCCGGCTATTTATGGAGGTTCTTATTTCTTAGGTTATGTATAATCGGTTTCCATGCCGCGCTTAGAATTAAACCATCATCTCTATTGAAGTTTCTAGGGTTCTTCTCAATATCGATTGCTTCCCGAATCCGCCTTCTATTGTAATGCTCCTCGATCGCAATTACTTTCATGTCTTCTATGCGTATCTGGTGGTTACTTATATGGGAGTGCTCAACAACCGCCGAGTTCTTGATCCTTCCATGAGTGATGTCCGCGCAATGTTCTTTTATTCTCGTCTTTACTGAGCGACCTGTTTCTCCTATGTACACATCCTCACACGAGCAAGGGACAGAGTAGATTCCTTTCTTTAGCTTAGGATCGATGGGGTCTTTGGTCCTGTCCAATAGATTTCGTAAGGAATTTGGAGGCGAGAAGACAGTCTTGATATTCTTCTTCTTCAAGATTTTGGCTATTTTGTTTGTCGTCCCCTCAATATATGGAAGTATCACCATTCCCTTGTCTCCTTCTTCATCTTCATTTACTCGGTTTTTAATTCCACAACCTTGCGCCTTCTTGATTGCCCTATTAATGTCCTTCTTGGTATAACCATTCTCTTGTAGAACCTTTGAGAGGTGCTGTAATTATTCATTAAGATGGTCCTCATCAGAGACTCTAACTGCCCTTTTAGCAAGAGTATGCAGAATACCGATCTTTTGGGAAGGGTGGTGGTGTGATTCAGCATGTAAGTATTTGTCGGTGTGAGTCTTCTTACGATATACCTGATGTGCAAGAGAACCGTCTAACTTTTTCGTGATTAAGACATCTAAGAATGGTAGACAATTATTCTCTTGAATTTCCATTGTGAACCTTATGTGATCTGATCGACTATTTAAATGTGTGAGAAATTTCTCTAGATTATCCCTCCCATGTGGCCAGATAATATTTGTATCATCAACGAATCTCTTCCACTCCTTCAGTTTCAAAGGGAAGGAGTCAATGGCCATTTGTTCAAACCTCTCCATATACAGATTCGCAACTACAGGTAAGAGCGGATATCCCATCGCAACACCATCTAACTGTTCGTATATTTCTCCATGAAAAATGAAATATGTTGATTTTAGACAGATCTTGACTAAGTTGGCTATTTCTTCATTTGTAATTTCCTTTATGACTTTAATGGCCTCCTCAACTGAAACTTTTGTATAAAGAGAGACTACATCAAAACTTACCAATAAGTCATTATCCTCCACACGAAGATTCTTGATGCCTTCAATGAAATGGGGAGAATTTCTAATGTAGGAGAATGTCTTGCCGACCAGCGGTTTTAGGGTTTTTGCCAAGAATTTTGCTAGTTGGTAGGTTGGTGACCCAATTGTGTTTACAATTGGTCGTAAAGGTGTGCCTTCTTTGTGGATTTTGGGCAGACCATATATCCTTGGGATGATCGTGTCTCTTGGAATAAGTTTCTTCTTGATGTTATCCTCAATCGTGGATTTCTCAATGGCATTTTTAAGTTCTTTTACAATCTTTGCCGTGGGATCCTTCTTCAGTTTTCTGTAGCTGCCACTTGTGGAAAGGTGCTCGTACATCTTGGTTTCGTAGTCCAGCGTATTCATCACAACTGTTGCATTCCCCTTGTCTTCCTTTACTATTACTATTTCCTTGTTTGATATCAGGTTTTTCAACGCTCGTAGTTCATTCTTCGTGATGTTAGGTTTTGGTGGAGTGGCAGTTCTCAGCACCAGAGCGCAATCTAGTCTCACTTCTTCTGCTTCATGTTCCGGTAATGAGTTGATGGAGTCCTCGACCGAGCATATTATCTCCTCTATCGGGATGTGCCTTGGTGCAATGGAGAAATTCAAGCCTCTTTCCAGCACTTTGTGCGTGTCCTCATCCAAGCCTCTTTAATTATTGTAGTTAAATACAATTATTAACTTTATTAAAATATTATTAAAAAAATTTAAGGAAAATTTTTATATTTAATTTTTTAAAAATAGTTATTAATAATGACAAAGGGTTATGAACATTAGGGTTCAAAAAGTTTTAGAATTACTATAACAAGGGGGGCTATTAGGTTAACTATCTGATCTATGTTTTAGGATAGAAGGAAGCCAACTAGTGCTAACCTCGAGGCCTCCATCCCTGTTCAAATTGTTTGGATGTTTGATTATTTCTAGGGATTCTCTAAACTTTCTTTTGAAATAGTGGTTTTCTTTGGCTACGATTTTGGTGTCTTCTAGACAGATTTGATATTTGGTTTTGGAACAATGTTCTGCAAGATCCGATGTACAGATACGTTCATTCCTTATGTCAGCTGCATGTTCTTTTAGTCTAGTGTGGAAGGGACTCCCCGTTTCACCTATATAGCCTATTCTGCATGAACATGGAATGTTGTAGACACCCCTAAGTTGTTTTGGGTCAATAGGATATTTTACATATCTCATTTTTTGTTTAACTGTCTCAAAAGGTTTGAATGAGGTTGTGATATTTTTTTTCTTAAGGGTTATGGAGATCTTATCTGTGACTCCTTGGATGTAAGGTAAGTAGGCTCTTGCGTTACAGGTTTGGGTACTAAGAGTGTTGGTCAAATCATTGGATGTTGTATTATTGTTATGGAATCTATTGTTAGCCTTATCTAAAGCTTTCTTGATAACCCTAGGTTCGTAACCTATGTTCATGAAGACCTCTTTGAGGTGGTCTTTTTCTTCATGGAGATGATTGATGTATGAAATCCTAGGATACTATGGATAATGTGGTTTCTCTGATTTCTCTAGTTATTACTAGAGCACCTTTATATTGTGATCTATTTTAGTGTTGGGGTGATGTACTTGGTGTTTTACTTTGTTGCCATGGGTGATAGCACCTTCATGGTCCTTTTGTTATGTTGTGTTAGTCATCACATGACTAGATGGTGGGTATGGTTTGACATTGTTGTTGTGGTACATAATGCCTAGGTGGAGCACCCTGGCACTTTGCACCTCACTTTGCTTGTGGTTTAAATTTTTCATTATTTTGTTAACATGCTCATTGTTGGGGCTTGAATGATAGTATTAATCACATTATATTTTGAAACGACGATTTTTAACTATGGATACTGTGGTTTCTCCGATTTATCTAGTTATTACTGGAGCACCTTTATATTGTGATCTATTTTAGTGTTGGGGTGATGTACTTGGTGTTTTACTTTGTTGCCACGGGTGATAGCACCTTCATGGTCCTTTTATTATGTTGTGTTAGTCATCACATGACTAGATGGTGGGTATCGTTTGACATTGTTGTTGTGGTACATAATGTCTAGGTGGAGCACCCTAGCACTTTGCGCCTCACTTTGCTTGTGGTTTAAATTTTTCATTATTTTGTTAACATGTTCATTGTTGGGGCTTGAATGATAGTATTAATCACATTATATTTTGAGAGCATGCTCATTCTAGAAATGCTACTTATGTCATAATGAAAGTTCATTAACAAATGCAGGAATGGAAACTTGAATCATAATCCAAATCCAAATCTCTCTTTTGAAAGTCCTTTTATGGAGATTTAGAAGAAGACCTATCCTTCCATGTAGATTATAAAAATTGCAATTAGGTCAAGTTCTCCTTACATGGTTTAATGGTGAAAATTGAAAGCTTCAATTTTCAGACAATTAGAAAAGTTTGGGAAATGTAGAATGTGAGGAATGAGAACGATCCAATCTGATAGCTCGATTAGCATTACGGAATTGTGAAGGGTTATAAAACTATGGAAATAAATAACCCTTTAAATTTTGATTTTGATTTGAAATTGGTGCAAAATTATCTAAAACCATCTAATAGTTATTTTGGATATCAAAGAAAGTTGGCCTACACTTGTCAAGGGGGTTATTGGAAAGTTGAAGACTAAGGGTGGTAGGCCAAATCCATTAGGCCCTTCTTTTCTCCAAGGACCCCTACTAGCATAATTTGTTTACCATGTTTAATTTCTTTGGTATCTCTCGCCAAATCAAAGTAAGTGCATGCAAGATAATCAAATAACTGCAATACTATCAAACTAATGTCCCACCAAGAGATTCTAGGATTTAGAGAGAAGGAATAATTGATCCAAATCAATGTACTAATCAAGAGACATCGATTACATCATAGTGACGACTCATGACAGGATGCCATAGGTCCAATATCATGCAATTATGGAGGAATTTTTTCAAAACTGGTGGGTGAACAAATGATTATATTTCCATTGCTACAATCTACTCACAAAATACAGTATAACACTCCCAATTCCTCTCAAATATGTATATGTAGAATCTCAAACTATATATGGAAAGAGGAAAGAATGCATGATAAAGTTGGCAGATTATGCATGCCACTCTTTCTATATTTTAACTCACTGTCCAAAAACGCATCTTGCATGTTAGTTTCCCAAATTAACATTAGTTGTGGCTAGCTAGGGCCAAGGCCAATTTCAACCATCTATAGCATGCAACTTATGATAATCTTATTGTTTTAAAGTGCCAAACTGTTGGACATAACCTTAGTGTATGTGCTCTAGCTGTTGGTTATTAAATTTTGGTATGTTGAAGGAGGTATTATAGTAGTAGATGAATTTGGTAATGGGATAAAATTCCAAGGGAAGAAATGGTGGTTGCCAGTTGCAAAAGTACCCTTGAATGGGCTATTAGATGAAAAAGGTAAAAAGTTGTTATACCAAGTAGATTGTATAAGCCATATATTCAAAGCTACAAAGTCCATAAATGAATAGGTTCTTTATGAGATGGAGGTTCCTTATGTGTACTAGGATACTCTTCCTAAGGTGAATCATCATTTTTTTGTAGCAGAATACCATAAATAGGGAAACTACATTATGCTTTACACTATCTTGGTGATCCCATGCTAAGTAAAAAATATAGGCACTTATCTTTTACATAGTATTTGGAGGGGATTAGAACTTAAACTCTTCCTAACATGAAAATAACCCTCTCTCAAAATGAGTTGTCTTTCAATGGTCATTGCCTGTGGTGATCACCTTTGATTCTTTATGTAGGTAATTAATTGGCCAAATCATCTTGATTCTTGTCCTTAAGGATATTTTGGTGAGACATTCACTCAACCAATAATATATTTGATGGCCCATCGAGGGATTGAATCCCATGGGATAAGATAAAAAGGAATTTTTGTTGGCTAATGTTAATAATATTATTATGGTTTGCATATAGAGGCACATCCATGAATATTTAGTGTTAAAAATTGAACTTCTAGCACCTCATGCATGAGGTTGATATTGGAAATGGGGTTCAACCACTACTCTTCTCAAATGCAAGCTAGTCACGGGATACAAATGAATGTACAATAAGCTTGTGATTGAAGATTGTTTGAAAAATATTTAGGCAAAAATTCAAGCAAAAGACATGGTTATTTCACTTGAACCAATTTTTTTGTCTAGATTTTAGTGGTGGGAGTTCTCCTTTTGGATAAAATGCTCACATACTCGGGAATGCAAAACCTGCGTTGTCCACAATGTGGTCATGCATAAAATTTGGAGTACATTTTTTAGATCTGTCCCTTTGCTCGAAATGCATGGACCTAGGTAGATTCTATCCATAAACAATATTTTCCTGCTTCATTAACCTATTGCATTACCTTCTGCAATTTCCTACCATGCACCATTGAATTTTAGGACACCTAGATGCCCTTCCAAAAAATCCCTTCTTTTGGATATGGAGAAAATGAAATGATTCTAAGAACGCAACAAGGATGATTTGGCACTTTTATGTTTGGCAGTTTTATGTTTTTAAGTCCTGTAGAAGTCTAGAATCACATGGTTTTGTCAAGGGTTTTATATTTTTGTATAAATTTGAAGATATGGAAGGCAGAAAGTATGAAAAATACGCAGTTAGTTCTTTGTCAAAGGTCAATGTTTTTTTAACTTGTAGTTAGGACAAGAGAGGTCTGAAATATTATTTGTTATCATCATGTCTATGGTTTAGCATTAAAGAAGAAATTTTTGTAATGCCTAAGTAGACTAAAAAACTCAATTTATACACCTACGTAGACTCTACATTGAATCCCCTCAATTCTTGAGGTTTTCATATTTTGGTTACTATGCACAATATCACAATGTCATGCTTAGGCTTGCTAAGGTTTAAACAATGTCATGCATTTTACTCATTAGAATTAGAAGAAAGTTATTGTTGGATTCATTTAATTTGAAAGAGTAGTTATAGTTTGAAAGAACTCTCTCCTTACCTTAGCTAGTATTCATTGAAAGGAAAGGCTTATTTTGATTCATACTCATTTGCATGGTTTGAGTCAGTCATCACACCATGAGTTGCACTTCCATTACCCGGCTAAGTAATACAACAACCATTAAAATTCATCTCCCTAACTCAACACACCTTAACCTCGCTTGAGGATAAAAAGAATTTGGTAGTTAGGTAGGACACCGGGGATAGGCATCCAAATAATTCCCCCTTGTCATTTTCATCTGAGACATAGTTGTTGTCCTCTAGGGTACTAAAATCCTCTAGTACTTATTGACACGGTCATCGACCAGTTTGTGGGGGGCCCTCCCGTTTTTTTGGGGGTAAGCCATGAGGACTGATTTTGGATGGACTTTGTGGAATGTCGCACTCCACTTAGCGCCTAAGGACATCTATCCATTGTCTTCCTTGTATTTTACCATATAGGTGATACTTGGGCTCAAAGACATAAGTGCCAGTTAATCTTCCATGACTTGTCATGAATGAGGTAGCCTAGTGACTCTTCTTCTAGGGCTCTTTTACCCAGGATCCCTTTCGGTAGAGGGATATCCTTCCACTTTGATCTCTCATTTCGTATTGTTCGACTTGGATTTCATCACCTTGTGGAGGATACGATTTGTCGAGGTATCCAACTCCTAGTTAGGAATTTTGCTTGCTATTTCACCTTTTTAGAGGGTATTTTTCTTTTTAGTGTTGCTTGTTGGCGTTCTGGCCACTTTTGTTTCAGCTCGCTTACTGTGACACTGGTCCCAGTATAGTTTTTTGAGCTTGCTTTTTTGGCCTGCGAGCCTTGTCTTTTCCTAGCTCCCCTTCTGCACAATCGATTGCTTTAGGGTTTTTGAGTTCGTACACGGTCAACTACCAATTATCTGATGATGTGTGATGTCCTATTCTCCTAGGTATTTGAGATGGTTGAGTTAGATGGTCTTCTCAAGGGATTGGACAACCCTTGATGGAGCCACTAACGCTTGACCTTAGGATTAGTCTAGAGGACCACATGATAAAATCATCCATGTGGACCTTTCCTTTTACAGTGATGATGGAATTTCAGGTTATATGGAACACTAGTACATTTGAGAGAGAGATGATTGGTTGTACCCCACCTTGGTTGATCGACTTTTTGTTAACACCCAAAAAGTGCTCACTAGCTCATTCACTTATTCACATGACCCATTTGTCCACTTTTCCACCATCTGAGCCTCTGAAGCAAACAAAAGGTCACCAAAAGACCTTGGTACACCCCTTTTTCCCACTCAAAAAGATTATTTTTCCTAAAAAGCATAAAAAACCCTAAAAAAGGGTCAAAAATTTCCAAAATATTAAAAAGGGAATAAAAATATTAATTTTATTCAAAAAAGGGAAAAGGAGGGAAAAGTACCTAAACCATGTTGGTCAATACCATTCGATTTCCACAAAACCACAAATGGTATTCCCCACCACCAAAACCTATAAAAAGGTGGTAGGGGATCCTCATTTCACATCCATCCATATTCCTATCCTCATGCTGCCAAAATCTCCCTTGAGTTTTGGCCATTATACCAACCTTGGAGAAAGGACCCATTGGAGATTGGAGCTGCTCACCATTGGAGCCATTCAAACAACCTTCATCACTTGGAGGTATTGTTCTTGCAAGCATTTGCTTGCCCCATTGTCAATACAAAAATTATTTTTTATCTTTCTTGTTCTTGTTCTTTAATTCAAAATGCACATGCTAGATTAGTTTAGTTTAGATTTAGTTTATTGTTATTTATTTCTATTGAAACTGCTGCTACTAGTTAGCAGGTGCCCATAGCACTAAGCTTGGTTGCAAAACCAAGCCAACAGTTTTTGGCGACTCCGCTGTTTTTTGAATCTTTAGATCTCATTTTTTGCTTTAAATCTTACTTTTTGATAGTATTTGGTAGTTTAATTCATAGATCTGCCACCCTAGACAGCAGATCCATTGCTGTTCTAGGTCTTGGCCCATTTTTTAGCCATTAACAGCCCGAAATTCTCAATTTTTGGCGTCATTTTTCGGCATCCGCGTACGGCTTTCGCCTCGCGGATTTTTTCCCAACAGTCACGTGGCTCATCGCGACTGCGCGACTTTTTTTCGTGTGGTTCACCGCGGCTTTGCGGCCATTTAGCGCGCTGCACATCGCGGCTTCGCGGACCTTTTCCGCACTGCACATAGCGATTGTGTGAAGAAATCCCGCGCTGCACATCGCGGCTTCGTGGTCAAATCCCGCGCTGCACATCGCGGCTTCGCAGTCAAAACCCGCGCTGCCCATCGCGACTGTGCGACAGAAACCCGCGCGGTCCATCGCGGATTTTCTGTCAGAACCCGCGATGCTAATTTTTTCATTCAGATGAATCGTTTAAAAAATTAATTTCTTACTGTACTTTCTGCCCACATAGCACATTTTCCAGTATTAGAAATTCTGCATATTTTACAGCCATCGAAACATTTTACTATTTAGAATGCACATGTGAAAGAAGTCTTTTTAAAAATTTTCATCAATTGAAAGAAGGATCTATTTTTGCATTTTATCTACATTTAAAATTTTTTGCTGTTTGCTTCTTTAATATTTTGCCCATAGCAATTATTGAAAACGAAATCCATTTATTTCGAAAAGAAGTTATCTTATTTGCTTTCCTGTTTGAAAGATCCTTTGTTTTTCGAATAGTCCTTGAAAAGCATTTAATTTCCATTTATTGAAAAAGTCATAAAATTTGCTTTTGTTTTCAAAAGATCCTTTGTTTTTTGAATACTTAGCATTTCCTTTTTTCAATTTCAGTTTAAAATACCACACGTGCACCCAATCAAACACTAATTTTAAACTGAGCCTTAAAACTTACCCTAATTTCAACCCACTTTTAACCCCACTTGGGGAACACTAAAAGAACTTTGTAGCTAGGTAGTATTGAGGGGATAGGTGTTCCAATAACACCCCTCAGTTCTTACATCTGAGACATAGTTGTTGTCCTTTAGGGAGCTAAAATCTCTTAGTATTTATTGGCACGGTCACAACCGGTTTATGGGAAGGCCTCTCCCCTAGGAGGGTTGAAGTCGCGAGGATGGTTCCGGAAGCCTGAGTGGAATACCGAAATCCATTCAGTAACCGAAGGGCTACCATTCGCAGTTCTCGGGATATCCCTGTATAGGGGTATTGCGATCAAGGACCAAACGACAGATTTACCTTTTCTCGACATGTCATGAACGGAGTATCCTAGTAGCCATTCTTTAGGATTGATTACCCGGTGTCCCTCCCGGTAGGGGGATATCTAGCCGTGGACTTAACACTCAATATTGTCTGACTTGGATTTCATCACCTTGCAGAGAATATAGTTTGTTGATTCACAATACTTTTAGTTAGGTGTTTGCATGATTCAACCCACCTTTGGTCTAGTTACACCTATTTTTTCTAGAAGCTGTTTGCATGTTGGTACTCTGACCGTTTTTTGCATCCCTCCACTTATTGTAGCACAACTGCTAGAATAAGTGCCTTTTTTGAGGTTGATTTTTTGGCCTGAGAGCCTTCATTTTTACTCCCCTTCTTGCACCCTTGGTTTCATTAGGGTTTTGAGTTTTTTATACATTACCATTTTACACATAAGATTTTTCCACAAAAAATTATTTTCTCACCATTGAGAATTTTAGACGCTCTCGTCGTCTACAGGGCTAACTCCTAGAGTTCAGTCTACTTGGATCGCCACGTCACCAACGCCGAGCCTTATCCCTTGACTCGACACATCGTCGGTCATCCAGACAGTCATCCGATTCTGACACGCCTCACTTCACTTCTGATTTTGAGGCAGAATCCGAAAACCCCACTGAGTTTTTTCCAACCAACATTATGGCTAGAACACCTTTTGACCCACTTTTTACCAACACCATAGGAGAGACGTCTACTGACCCTTCTACTGCGATGCCATACATGGCAACACCTACCCCCCTAGGTATGCCTAAAATGGCGGACACTCCACATTTAGGAATGCCCAACACAGGGCCACCTCCTGTTATAGGAATCCCCAACACATGACCACCACCTGTTATGGGTATACCCAACATAGGGGTCACACCCCCTCTGATTCCCACAACCCAGATTCCAGGAATCGCCACTACTATTCCTAACCCAAGTGTAACCCATGTTGCACTTGGAAGCGCTGGCCCACACCAGACCACACCTATTGGAGGACATATACCTTCAATCCCTAGCATACCTTTAGGCGTTACTGGACCCCTACATCATACCACCATGACGAGGCATGTCCCAGTCCCAGTCACCACATCTGCTAGCTTACCGTACATGGCAAGTCTGAACTTGCTAGGCTTAGCCAGGCTCACCAATGATCCTATCAGACACGATCCTGCGTGGCCTCACATGCCCACCAAACTCCCCTTCGACATCCCTAAGTTTGAGGGCAAGGCAGGTGAGGAACCCCAGAACCATATCATGTCCTTCCATCTATGGTGTTCCTCCAACTCCATAGTGGACGACTCTGTCCGCCTTCGTCTATTACAGCGCACCTTCACTGGCTCTGCAGCCAAGTGGTATATCGAGCAGCCCCATGGGACACATGCCACCTTTACCTCCCATGCCTTGACCTTCCTGCAGTTCTTTTAGTTACCTGTCAGCTATGATGCAAGCGTCGAGATCCTACTGTCTTGCAGATAGAACACGGCCACCCACATCACTGACTACATTCATGAGTGGCGTCGACGCCGAAGCCTCTGCAAAATCAAGTTAGACGACCGTATCTTCCTAGATTGGTTTCTAAAATCCCTCCTCCCTCTCATTGCGAAGGATGTGGCATCCGGAAGACCCCAGTCTGAAGAAGAGGCCATCCTCAAAGCCCAACAGTTTGATCTCATTTACGCCCAGTCGGGTTATCTGTATACCATTATACCAGACGCCCCTCGGGGCGAGTCATCCCAACATGATGCGCCGGGGGCATCCCATGTCGCTGATGGCATCATTGGTCGTATGGCTTCGCATCCCCAACCCTTTTCCATTGCACATCCTAGCCATGGTCCCGACCTTTCGCGGGCTACATCTCTGTCTGGAGCAACCAGTTCATATGCTCCCATGGCACATCACCACCATACCCATCGACCTTCATGTCCACCTCAGTGTTTTGGTCATGCACCACCTGCATACGCCCCCCCAGCTGCACCTCAACCAGTGTACTATCCACAGCAAGCTGTGGCAGCTAACCCAACACCTCCAATAGCTCAGGGTTACCAACAACCCCAGCAGTTCACTGGATCACCTCCAGCCCCATAGGATTATTATCCACCACAACCTGCTCCCGCACCTGCGGCGAACCAAAATCCTCCCACTGCTCAAGGGAAAATGTACACACAGCACAACCAGCCCCAGAACCAAAACAACCAGCGCAACCAAGGTGCGCAACAGAACCGTGGTAGAGGTCGTAACCGCGGTAATAACCAACAACATCAGCAAGGTCCTCCACCTCCCAATCCTCCGCAGAATAACAATGCTCCTCCTCCCAACCGCAATCTGGATCGAAATCCTAAGCATCCTAGAAATAAAAACCTCTAAACAAACCACCCTTGTTCTATCTGTAGAGTCTATGGTCATTACATGAATTCTTTCCCACATTTGGAGCGATCTCGGCAACTATGGACCGACGATGCCCATCGTCAAGGGCAAGCGGGTCCTCAACCGCCACCCAACCCTACACCACCTCAACATCAACCCTTGGTGCTGCAAAACCCCTTTCCAAACCAGGGTGTAGTGAACACTCAGCCGTTAGCCCCCCCTCAGGGCAACGTGCCACCACAACAGATTACTTATGCAGCCCCTGATCAACCCATGTTCGATTCAGGTACTCACCATTTGTTGATGATGTCGACTGTCGATGCCAACCTCCAAACCCGTCGGAACCAATATGGCTCCACGTCTGAATCCCCCCCCGCCGATAAGAACACTAACGTTACTCCCACAGATCAAATGTTATGTATACCTCCGGCTCCACTTGATGGCGCTTCCAAAGAACCTCGCTTCCCACTTCGTCGTATCAACAATAATCCCAACTCTCGGGCTGCGTCGAATTACAACATCGTAGACGACTTAGCCCAGTCTCCTGCAACCATGTCTGCTTTAGAAGTTTTGAAAAACTGTCCTTCGCAGCGCAAGACTTTACTCTCTGCCATTGGCGCCATTGACCCCAATGATTCATAGTTGATCGCATTCAATTCAAACCAGTCTGAACCACGCCTGCCTTCCTCTTTAGCATTCCAAGTTTCCGTTTCTGTTCGGAATCTTGTCATCCATCGGTGCATTATCGATGAAGGGGCCTCCACATGTGTCATGTCCACATTCATTTGGCAGAAGTTGGGATCCCCTACTCTCCAGCAGTCCACCACTGTGTTGCGAGCCTATGACGATCGTTCGGCACAACCCCAAGGTGTTTTAGCCAATGTCCCCGTCCAGCTGGCGGGTAAAACCATCCTCATTGACATTGAGGTCATCAATGCCCAACTAGACTATAACCTTTTACTTGGTCGTAGCTACATGTATGCCATGCGGGCTGTTGCCTCATCCGTATTTCGCACCATGCAGTTCCCCCATGAGGGACGCGTGGTCAAGGTCGACCAGCTCACCTATTACGATCCCAAGGCCCCCGCCACACCTGAAAATGTTCTCCCCATGGTTGAACAACCTGTTTGTGGTGCAACTACCTCATTCATTTCCTCAGTAGGACCCGAACTTTACTCCGAGGCGCCGATGACCGCTACATTCCAGGCCATTCCACCACCGTCACCGGAGACCCATGTTGTGAACCTCTGTACTCTTTCACAGAATACACCAACACCCGGTAATCAACCACCTTTGTTACCCAAACCACCATTGGTCCCTAGTCACATTGGGGTTACACCCATCCACACAATCCCCTTTCTATTTCCTCCTTCGGGTGTAGTAAGCGCCCCGGTTATGGCTACCCTTAGTCTCCCCGGGTTAACATTGGGATTACCCGTGTGGTATATTTCGCCTCCCGTTCCCCCACCGACACCAAATGTCATCCTGAAGCCTGTGCAACCCATTGTCACTTCTACCCAACCACCTCTCGGTATCAATACTCCTTCATCATCGACGAATCCCCCTCCACTCATCAAACACACTGGGGGCAGAGGCCCACAACCATACACTGCGGTACCCCCACCCAAGACAGGTAAACCTCCCCCCGTATTCCGTGCTCCTCCAAAATGCTCGTTGTGTGATGATTTAGGCCATCCGACCCATCAGTGTCCATAGCTACCTACATTACAGGAACACATGCAAATGTTGGACGACGACCCCAACATCCCGGTGGTCAAACTAGATCCAAACCCCATGCCTCGGGATAAATCACTGCGTACCAACCACCCATGTGCGATATGCGGTATCTACGGCCACTACTCCCATAACTGTCCTGACATCCCAGATTACAGAGCAGCTCTCTACGAGATGAACAATTTGGACCTTGAGACGGCACCCACCACCATTGAGGAGATCTTCCCTCCCGTATCATCCTCATCCGGAGAGATTAACACCATTTATATGATCTCTTCGACTACCACTTTCAAACCAGAACCCCTTGATTTGTGGTCTGACTACTTCAATACTGACGAGCAAATTTTGAAAACCATCCTCCAGCGCACTGTAGACAAACACAAGTCAAATTGGCACCACATGCTCTTCTCGGCACTATGGGCATACCGCACATCGACTAAAACCGCCACCGGTTTTACCCCTTTCCATTTAGTTCACGGTGTCGAATCCATACTCCCCATTGAGTGCCAGATTCCAACCCTACATATGGCTGTTGAACTCCTACCGGACACTGCCCCGATTGAGCAATGCTTACTACTCCTGGAGCAGGCCGATGAAGATCGGCGCACAGCCCTTCAAAACATGGAAGCAGCCAAGAACCGATCCAAATTGAATTATGACAAACATGTCCACCCAAGAACTTTTTCCGAAGGGGACCTTGTCCTCGCCTACGATCAGGCTCATGACAAAACCGGGAAAGGAAAGTTTGTGTCCATGTGGCAAGGCCCATATATCATACACTCTTGCCTCGGACAAGGGGCATACATTCTGACCGATTCAGAAGGCAACCCCCTATGCAACCCACGCAACGGGTTGTACCTCAAACGATTTTACCCATAATACCAGATGGACACCACTGTCCACTGAAGAACTTCATGACAGTTCTTTCCTTTTCCAGTTTTCACCAGCTCCATTTTTTGACCATTTTTTGGGTGCCCTCGTTGCCTCGATTTGTGTGCCACATCGGCCCTCGTCCGTTTTTGACAATCTTTATATCGTCGGATCCAGTTTTCCGCACTCATGATGATGCTTGAGATCATTTCTCGCTCTCACCTCCAGAGTTTTTGGGCATTTGTCCATGCCCTTTCGTCGCCTCGGTTTGCATGCCACATCCACCGTTCTCCATGGTTAACCATCTTTATATCGCCGGATTCAGTTTCCCACTCTTATGATGATGCTTGAGATCATTTCTCGCTCTCACGCCCATACTTTTCGGCCATTTTTTGCAAAATGCCCTCTCATTGCCTTGGTTTGCGGGCCACAAAACCGCAACCCCCTTTTGACAATCTTTATGTCACCGGATCCAGTATCCCACACACATGATGACACTTGAGACCTTTTCTCGCTCCCATCCATTTTTTTCGGTATAATTTTATCCCTTTTTCGGGCCGAGCAATCCCTTTTACGAAAAAGGCACTTAGGGAGTTTCTGTTAAGCTCTTTTCTGACTCCTAAAAAAATGAAAAGATCGCCGAGCAATCTTGCTTCCTTTCATGCTCGCTAAACGTATCTGAAAGGGCGTCTACCTAGTATAATTTTACCCCTTTTCCGGACCTCGTAGACTAATTACGAAAAAGGTATACTCTAGTCACATCGGCTAGAAGAGTTCTCCATCTGCATCATTTTATGCTTTTTCGGGCCTTGGAGACTAAACTCACGAAAAAGAACACCAATGGAGTCCACTTACCGCTTTAAGACTCTCTAAACATGAAAGCAACCACGAGCAATCACCATCCTGGGCTCGTAAAACCAACAGGTCAGTAGTCACAACCACTGCAGAGTCTTCTTATCGCTTTCAGACTCCTTAAAAATGAAAGCACCAATGAGCACGAACAGTCCTGGGCTCACAAATCCACAGGACAGTACCATTTCAGAGCACACTTTTATCCCTTCTTGGAGCTCAATAAAACTATGAAGAAGGACCCAATGGTGCTTCTCGGTGCCACAACAGATCACGTCTACTCATATGGCAGCTTCCCCATTTTGGTCGCCTTTGTTCAGAGTATTCTGCAGTATGTCACCCTGAGAACCCCACGAAATCACCCATCAGCTTGATTCCCCCCCAGAGTCAATGCATACCTTTCAGTCCTTAAAAGCAACGATTCCCACACCTATAATTCAGTTCACAACGCTGCTAGGTCAACCATGTCATCATGCTTTGAACAAAGGAAGTTTGAGTCTACCCATTGACCCCAGTTACTTCCCATCCCCATAAGTATGTCAGTCCTACCATCAGTACTACCACACTTTAGTTCTACACCTCGCGCTCCTATCAAGGAAACATCATTGCCTTGTTAGTTGCTGGTTTCCCTCTGTCGACGACAACCACATTTATTTCCAGAGGATAGACCTAGAGGTCCCTGTGTCTTGGACTCATCACCATTTATGATGAGTGCCTACGAATCATTTCGAAAAGAGCCCTCAGTGCCTCTCCAAATGGTTGTTTCTCACATGCTCGACTTCAACACCTTGATCGCATCGTTGAGACTCACACAGGACATTGGTTCGTTCACTTATTAGTCGAAGACCCCGGATACCTTCTGACTCCTCCACATTTGAGAGTCTACCTATGGATACAACGAGTTACACTGTTCCTATAGATATCCGGGTTGCGTATGGCGACAGTATTCAGATGTACCCCAGTTTTATACTCCCTCGAGTATACAGTTACAGATACTTCCCAGAGATGGCTCACAGTCATTATGTCCCTACAGATGTTGGACACCTTCAGTTCCAACAGTTCATCAGTTGTTCCAGTGTATCAGTTATTGAGATCAACCATGTCATGATCATGAGTACATCCCAAAATAATGTACCCTCTGGACCATTATGATATACCAATATATTTTTTATGTATTAGATCCCTCTTCTTGGGACTAATTGTTATGTATATGTCTTGATACGAGCATGGGTATGCCCGCCTCCTCCATTATCAGAGATTATCCCTCATTCATATTGAGGCAATGTAATATTTGTTTATTTTTTGCAGCTTCCATGGGACGTGGATCTAGTCTCCAATCAGTTTTTTCTCCTCCCTACAACCCTAGAAAAAAGACAAAAGAACTATGATGTCTATCGGCCATACGATGAGCTCCTGCCCTCACACATCAGGGGGCAATCTGTTAACACCCAAAAAGTGCTCACTAGCTCATTCCCTTATTCACATGACCCATTTGTCCACTTTTCCACCATCTGAGCCTCTGAAGCCAACAAAAGGTCACCAAAAGACCTTGGTACACCCCTTTTTCCCACTCAAAAAGATTATTTTTCCTAAAAAGCATAAAAAACCCTAAAAAAGGGTCCAAAATTCCCAAAATATTAAAAAGGGAATAAAAATATTAATTTTATTCAAAAAAGGAAAAAGGAGGGAAAAGTACCTAAACCATGTTGGTCAATACCATTCAGTTTCCACAAAACCACAAATGGTATTCCCCACCACCAAAACCTATAAAAAGGTGGTAGGGGCTCCTCATTTCACATCCATCCATATTCCTATCCTCATGCTGCCAAAATATCCCTTGAGTTTTGGCCATTATAGCAACCTTGGAGAAAGGACCCATTGGAGATTGGAGCTGCTCACCATTGGAGCCATTCAAACAAACTTCATCACTTGGAGGTATTGTTCTTGCAAGCATTTGCTTGCCCCATTGTCAATACAAAAATTATTTTTTATCTTTCTTGTTCTTGTTCTTTAATTCAAAATGCACATTCTAGATTAGTTTAGTTTAGATTTAGTTTATTGTTATTTATTTCTATTGAAACTGTTGCTACTAGTTAGCAGGTGCCCATAGCACTAAGCTTGGTTGCAAAACGAAGCCAACACTTTTGGTCCTTTCATTTTGTTGATAATATTTTTGTGGTGCCTTGACTTTTACCTTTTGGGTCTTTTACTCATCTTGAGTTATCTTTTGATTTGTACCACCTTTTATGTTTTTGGTCTTATGGCCGGTACTATGGTAGTTTGTCCACATTTGAGGTACACCCCCTTAGTCCAAATGGTTATGAGTCTTTATACTTACTTCGTACCACCCTCCAAACCTTAGTTAGGAATATTGCTTGCTATCATACCTTTTAGAAGTCCTATTTGAGTTACAAGAGGTAGTTACAAGGAGCTATTACATATATTTGACATTATTTGACCTTCCATCTCTTTGGCATGTCAAATAATAGGTAGTTACAAGGAGCTATTGCAATATATATTTGACCTTATTTGTACCTTCCCCACAATGGTTGATTTACTTTTGGTCCTTACACCTTCTTGTTTATTGGTCTTTTGGTACCATGTCCTTTCATTTTTTTGTGGTACCTTGCCTCTTACCTTTTGGGTCTTTTACTCATCTTGAGTTATCTTTTGATTTGTTTGCCCTTTTATGTTTTTGGTCTTATGGGTATAACTATGGTAGTTTTTCCACATTTGAGGTAGTACAACCCCTTAGTCCTAAGGGTTATGAGTTTTTATACCCACTCTTTTCTTTTTGACTTGTACCTTACTTGTTGGTCTTTGTACCCTTTGGTTGGTCCTTGTACCGTACTGGAGGCCGTGGATCTCTTTGGCCTCAGTTTGCTGGCTGTCAGCTCATCTTTATTGTGATTGTATTGAGCCTTTTGACTATCATTGAATTTCTTTGATTAACTGTACCATAGCCCAATCATCTCTCTCTCTGGTTTGTACTAACCCTATAATAGGGTCACTTGGTTCCTAGAGTTGACTGGCCTCTAAGAGGCACAATCATTTATGAAAGTAACTCTTCTGAGTATATTACAGGAAACGTCTACACCTAGGTAATCAAATATGTGTTGGTAAGACTTAAGTAATCAAATTGTTGGTAATCAAATATGTGGTAAATCATTTGTATTAAGTAGTTAAGACTTGTCATGTCAGACAAAATTGTTGGTAATCAAATATGTGTTGGTAAATATTTTTAAGAATGGTGGAACTACTCGATTGAACTTGTGAGGAAAATTATTTTGGAGAATAAGTGTCCTGACTATGGGACAACAAAAAATATATATTCAACAACATATGAGATATTCTGGGCACTAGGTGGGAAAATAATTATACACCTTTAATTACCAAGTACTATAGTGATGAGTGACTTAATGAAAAACATTTAAATTCCATAATTTAATAGGATATATTAGGACAAAGCCATCCTTGAGAGGTGGATAATGGATTTGTAGATTTTCCACTAAACTTGAGAGATTTATATGTTACAACATGATAGGGACATGGGACTAAGAAGGTATATGATTAATGGGCAACACATGGGGTAGCATACACTCTTTTACAATAAGTCATCACAAGGTTCCTTTCTTAGGTTAGATCATCCTTTTGTTACTAGAGGAATTGGTGCACATATTAGAATGTGAACACTTTGAAAAATAACTGTCTTGAATATAAGGAAATTTTGCAAGATGGCAAGCATTGTTTTCCTGTTATAACTATATTGTTCATGAGCACATTTTTGGGAAAGCAAATAGAATTCCTGACTTTTTAACAAGAGAATATTTGACACAGAAGTATGCTGTTAATTTTGAACAAGCGAGCATGAAGTAAGTGAGCTTGAAACAAGCAATCCTGGAGCAAGAGAGCCCAAAGAAAGCGAGTGTAGAAGGTCAAAGCGGAATCCAGTGGGCCCATAACCCACAAGTAAATATGGAAATCTTTGCTTGGACCGAAGGAAAACATCAGATCTATAAAATTAATGATAATATGAGTTGGTCTGATTATATGCAAACATGGAAACCTAGGTGGGAGTTGATACATACTGAAGTATTAGATGCTAACTTACAGGGATCTGATGCTCTTATTAGACTAATGCCAGAACTCAATAGAATGCCTATGGGATCCAGTATTGTACCAGAGATGATTTACAACAACTCCCTGAGAAAAGCAGTTGATGCAAGCAATAGGTTAACACACCTCTACCATGATCTTAACTTAATCATGATAGAGGTCTCTACACATCACCCCAGGATACAACTAGACCATCAATACTACTGTATTAACCAGATACGTTCTTTGAAAGCATGGCCATATCAAGATGCTAGTCTCCGGTTTCCAAGTACTACCCACACTTATGAAAAATATAAAAAATTATGGTGGGGATTCTTGAGAAAAGAAAATACAGATAGAACATATTATACCATGCTAAAGTTTGGACATCAAAGTACACATATCCATGAGGATCCTCCATTCCACGGCCCTGATTAGATGAGAGACTAGTGGTAGTCATTCGGCATCAACTACATAGCATTAGAACCAGCTATTATTTATACTCTAAAACATGACGTTGGAGAATCTCTCGAACAAGTCAAAGATATTTTGCAGAAAAAGATTACTGAGGATCAAATCCTTAAGTACTACATTAAAAAAAAAGAACAATGTCTTGTCAAAACCCGCATAGAAGTCCACATAGATCAGAATAGACGCGTGGTCCTGAGGTCTATTCATTCAAAGGCATGGGATACTCAATCCAAATTTTGAGAATTATATGGTCCCCCGTACTCCGATGATTTGTAAATATCTCAAAAGTATTTTTATATGAGTGGGGCATGTCCATTCAAATTTCCATAATAAGATTCCATTCGGCTAAGAGAGTGGGCCTGTCCTCTGTAAGTTTTAGGTAGAGAACCATTTGAGGCATTCGAGTTTGGTCTCTATCTACTCTGTGTCTGAGTCTGAGAAAAGGTGTATGCTCTGCAACTAACCTTTGTGGTATTAGATTTCAACAAAAACCTTGTCTCTCCTTAAGTCTAGCGTCTGTTAGGAAAAGGAATAACAAGAGTATGCTCGGTGGCTGGCCCTCGTGGTATCAGATCACACCAGAAACCCGATACTTCCTTAAGTATAAATCTTGAGGAAGTATGCTTTGTCTCTTGGCCGAGCGCTAAAATAAGACATCAAAAAACTCTTTGATTCTTTGTAACTATGCCATGATAGTATAAAGAAATCCCTACTTTTCTCTGTGTCAATATGATTGAAAATTTATGTTATGCAATTAATACCATCAGTCAAGATTACGAGTAATTGTCCAAAGGAAGCATTAATTGGGAGCAATGCTGAAGAGGTATTCACGTATGTTCATAGAAACATTTATCTTATATATATAAGGACAAGGGAAGAGTGGTGAAAGGGAAGGACATAGATGGAGGTATTTCCTATCTTAGAGGGAATCCTCTAAGAAGACCATGCTTGATTAAAAAACCACCCATGTGTTTCCAATATTCAATGAGTTCATCCTTTTCCTTAAGAATATTTCAGTTTAGATTTTGAATAAGATTATACAAGTTTCACAACATTATATAAATATTGTTTTTGAATATTTGTGAACACTTATTAACCACCTCAAATATCTTAGTTTTGAAAGTCATAAAAAAATTTAGAAGTTTTCTGTAATGGTTAGTTATTTTTATTTTATATTATTATTGCTAAATATAAATATCTTACTAAATGTGAGTGTAATTCAATTACCAAGGTGATGAACCCAAACTGATGGGATGAGAGAGACTTTAGGGCCATGCCAACAAAGATAGTTAGATGGTGTGATATGGGACTCACGACCCAAAGGAGAAGTAAAAGACAGCTCATAATTGCATGAATTTCTACTCCTAAGAAAGATAAAGTGATACTCTTCCTCATCACTTGAATGCCTACATTTTTAGAAAGGGAATGCGGTACAAGTCACCTTATAAAAGGCACTACACGTCACCTTTTAAGAGGCGCTATGCCTTGCGGTCCTATCTAAACTTTTTTCCCATGGTGTAGGTAGAACCAAACAGGTATTTGTCATACTTGTCTTCCTCGAGTGAGGGGAGTTTAGGAAGGCTAGAGGAAAGTGAGACATCCAGTAGGTATACAAGAGTTTTATCAACTAGATGTCAAAAGACTAGAAGAAAATTCCATAAACGCATGGAATTTTTTCGTGCTCAAGGGGGGTCATGTTCCTATGATGATGAGACAATAGGCGACGTCGAGGTGCCCTTGAGGTACAGACATTTAGTGAAACAATGGGTACCCAAGGATCTTCCTCAACCGAACACAGATTTTTGTGTGAACGAGAGGATATATCGAATTGCACCGTCATCATTACATGGTTTGGGGTTGTTTTGCATGGATGGCATAAAGGTCGGTTACGGCACATGTACATGATTGATGGATTATGTTGGACCCTATTACAACTACAAAGATTGGATGTGCCTGGTACAATATACAAGAATTATGCGTAGATATGAATTGTCAGCAAACTATTTATAGTTGAAAGACAAAGATCAAAATAAAGGAGCAACGTTGTACATTGATGGAAGGCCAAAGGCCATGGGGAATATTGCGGGGTTTATAAACAATACACAACCAGGGTCTACAATTAAGCAACCCAACTGTGAATTTGAGGGGTGTGAAGGAAACCGTGTTTTTGTATGTGCCATTAAATCAATATCTGCAGGGGAAGAGTTGCTTATTAATTACAATTTGAATCGAGTAGATACAAACATGGTTACTATGGGAGTGGTACATATAACAATTTACCCAACCTTATATTAATGAATTTAACATCTTAAGGATTTTTCGTTAGTTTATTTCGTTTAAATTTTCTATATTTACTTCGCAGGCTAGTGATCGGGGAAAATTCCTGCCAGTAGATGGTCAGAGGACTACAACTTCCTTGAGGGAGCAAGTATACATCTCTTGTAATAGTAAAAATATAATAAGAAAAAAGAGTTTTTTTTTGCTTTGTTTTTTCATTAGTAGATTAGTTTGGTTTATATAATGTTATCTATATTTGATGCAAAATTGTATAATTTAAATTATACGTCAAGATGTTTTGTTATTATATTCTTTCATTGAGTATTTTCATTTCATTTAGGTAATTTTCTCTATGTTTTTTATTTAGGGTTCTGTAAAGGGCAGCACCCAGCTATTAGCAGATCGGGGGCAGGTCACCTATGACCATTGATCCGATGAGTGGATCACAATCCTCGAGGTTGCAGGTATAATTCATTGGAATTGTACCAATTAATACGTAGCATAATGTTTATTTGTTTATGCATTTTTCGTGTGTATACTGGTTTTGTTATTATAATGTTTTCTACTTCTTTTTTGCAGGGGCCAGATGATCGGGGCAAGTCCACAGCTGTGGATCAGACGACACCATCATCTAGGCATCATGTAAACCTAGTTGTAATTTTAGGAATCTATCATGATATATATGTTTTGTTAATATAATTTTAGGAATCTATCATGATAGAGCTTAGTAGTGTTTTATATATTTTTGTTGTAGACCAATGAATTGTTGTATGAAACAACATCACAACATTCAATAGATCTTGAAGTGGCTGAGCTATTAAAAGATGTTGAAATAATTGGTTCATCTACAAACCCAATTAAGATGGTACAGAACATATTGGAAAAACTTAGTGTGGAGCTTATGCGTCTGCTATTCCAAATTCCGTAGACAGACCGGATTCAAGCCAGGATTGCAGTGTTGAATAAGAGAATGGAAACCTTGCAAGTAAGTTGCAGAATCTTGAATCATAATATAATTCATTTATAACTTTATAATTTTCACTTTTATATGACAGTGAACTTATAAAATGTGGTTTGTATTTACAGAATTATCTGAGACCACACACTAGTCGTCAAGGCAGTGTTGGCCCCAGTGCTTCTCGTCGCTTAGTAGTGTTTTATATATTTTTGTTGTAGACCAATGAATTGTTGTATGAAACAACATCACAACATTCAATAGATCTTGAAGTGGCTGAGCTATTAAAAGATGTTGAAATAATTGGTTCATCTACAAACCCGATTAAGATGGTACAGAACATCTTGGAAAAACTTAGTGTGGAGCTTATGCGTCTGCTATTCCAAATTCCGTAGACAGACCGGATTCAAGCCAGGATTGCAGTGTTGAATAAGAGAATGGAAACCTTGCAAGTAAGTTGCAGAATCTTGAATCATAATATAATTCATTTATAACTTTATAATTTTCACTTTTATATGACAGTGAACTTATAAAATGTGGTTTGTATTTACAGAATTATCTGAGACCACACACTAGTCGTCAAGGCAGTGTTGGCCCCAGTGCTTCTCGTGGAGAGACGTTGCATCATGATGAGAAAACGACTCCACTTTCATCAACTCCTTCCCCATTATTATCAACTGAATAGTCGGAAACACATTCCGCAAAACCCCGAACCCCAGCTATGAGCACACTGACCACTAGTGACCGACGCACACGAGATCGTCCAGAAGAAGGGGTCGACACCGAGCCTCCTAGTATTGATATTGTCGAAGCTGCATTTCCAGGATCTTCCCGTGTCATTAGCACGTGAACAATCGAGACAACATTTTTGGTGGACGAAGATCTCATCCCAATAAAGATAGAGAATATCTCAGGTAAATATACGTTGAGCAAGTTAGTGTTTATAATTTGATTGTAATATACCGATAAAACATTTTTTTCCAACTAATTATGATCATGGCACGATCGTTTTGCAGGAAATGATGTTTTTTATAAAAATATGAATGATTTGTACTTGGAGATATTCAGGACCACCATCCTCACAAGGTGGGATAGACAACCAAAAAATTTAAAAAATGAGCTCACTAATCGGTTAGTTGGCCTGTTCGAAAACGAGACCTTCAATCAAGCCACGGTCCTGAAAAAGGCTGGACAACATATGAAGATTGTCCGAGACCAATATAGGTTTCACCTAGAAAAAAACCCTAGGTATGAGCGCCCTCCCATGATTCCAACGAGAGAGTGGAAATATCTAATGGATGATGGAAAGGAGAGGGGCCTGAGAAAATAAGGAACGGTAACACTAGGCACAGGGAGGTATGCAATACTTTCCACAATGTAATTCTAAACCTTATTATTATTGATTTCTATATCAAATTTGGAAAATCTAACGTATTTCAACACTTGCATAGGCTGACAGACACATCAAAGGCCACAAAGGCAAGACTGGAAAAAATTGGTCAGCACAAGCTTGGGCCTAGTTATTATTCCAATTTGGCAGCATGATTTGTAAGTTTCGAAAAACCAATAATGCATCCAAATAATAAATTGCAAATTATTTTTCCTTTTATTGCACCCCAAAATGTAAATTAACAACGTTATGCAAATATGCAGGCCGACCGATTCAAAGAAGTGCCCACTGAGGAAGACTTCAAGCTTGGCTTCTAGCATAGATTTGGAGCTATTGTTGAACACTGAAAAAACGTTTATGGGAAAACAAAGGCTTCTGGTACTGATCCATCTAGTGCACATGTATATAAAATCTATATAGTTTAATGAATATTTATTACTTGTGCAATCTATTCGTTATAAATAATTGACATAAAATATTGCAATCTATTCGTTATCCCCTTAATGTCGAGGAGGGACAACAACAAATCGAAGATCATGCTTCGAATCCTGGTAATTAATTTATTCATATGCTACGATTCTATATATAGCATTGCAGACGGTGAACATTAATTATAATTCTCCATATTTCAACTGTAGAGCATGTAGAGGGTCACACTCTACAGGTTGAGCCTAGACAGGAAAATGAAGAACATGATGTGGCCACAACAGGTAAAAAACACCTTTGTAATGTTTTTTTAATTGAAATATTTTTCATTACAATAAAAAAATATATCGATGTAACATTTTCACATTGTTGCAGCAAATTCGAACCCCTTGCCGCAAAGTCCACGTCGCTAGCACTCTAGGATGCATACATCACAACAAGCTGATGAATAACCAAGAACTGGAGGACAAGCTCCAAAAGATGATCTTCTTAGAGATTATGTACTAAAGAGAAGAAGAATTAAAAAGAAGTGACTGAAAAAATATTGTCTAAATATTTTTTATAATAAAATGTCGTCCATGATTTTTGGCCTCATGAATGAATGAATGATTTAATGAATGGTTTAATGATTCAGTGTAGTAAACTGTTACCTTTATTGAATGTTATATTTTATTGAATGAATGGTTTATTGAATGTTATCTTTTATTGAATGAATGTGTTCACTAAATGAAACAATGGTTTAATGAATGTTAGCCTTTATTGATTGAATGGTAGATGTTTGTTTATGATGAAATATGCATGAATTTGCACATAATTTTTGTTTTCAAGTACATGCATTGGGCATGGGGAATTGAGAGTGATGTGAGGGGGGGGGAGGGGCCATAAGAGCTTCCACCTTCACGTGGTTGGCCATGTTCAGTAGAGAATATTAAATTACTCTCAAAACATAGATGAGCTCAATGTATGGCTACAGTGCTTCCTTTCTACAACCCACTCGCGTGTCATCTAAATTTTGACAATTTATTGTATTTTGTTGTGATGTTTGGTTGCTCCTAATAACTAATTTAGAGTTTCCACAACTTCAAAGGCTGGGTAAATGATGCACTGGAACCAATATCCTTACCCTTCTCTTTAATTTTGAGTGAGATGCAATCATTGGAGAATCATTTCCATGTCATAAGAAATTGATCCTATCAAAAGAGGGCATACCACACTTCATTTAGTTGACTTGTTGCAAGATGGAATATGCTTGTTGGGATCTTACAGAACAAGAAAATACCTAAATTTGACTTGGTTATCATTTACTTCCAAGATGGATTGTATCCAAGTCTAATAATGAATAGATACTTGCACACCAAATATGGGAATGAATTCTAATTGAAGATTTTGAATTAGAGCTAGAACCATAGCCATAACTAGTAGAACAGTGAGCTGGAGCCAAAGTTATAGCTAGGAGCCAGAGTTAGAGCCATGTTCCAGAGAAGAAAACAAAAGGTATATTGATCTAGAGTTGGTTTCATTTAAAGATTTAAACAAACAAAAATCCTCTCAATAGGGAGGTGAGATCTAAAATGGATCCAAAAAACTTGAATGGCTGTAACACTCAATACATATAAACAATTTAGACTATTAATGAAAGTAGAAAACAAGGAAATACAATGCAATAATAAAGAAAGAAAAAAGAGAGATAAACAAATAATAATAATAATAATAATAATAGGAGAGAATGTTGGGAATAAGAAATGGAAGGGACACGAACATTTTTTCTTCCCATTACCCCCATCTTGGTCTATATCTTATTGAAATTCCACTCACAAAGGTGTTTTTTTCTAGCCAGTAGGTGAGGACACACAAGAGCCCAACTATGTAAATTATTGGATGGCCATAGAGCCATGAGATGAATTGTAACTAGTGATTGTTGAAATAGAGGTGACATACACATGTAATTTCCTTGAGCTAGAGGTGGTACCAACCTCACCTATCAAAACACATCATTGAGAAGATAGCTACAATTTGTGGGTGGTCATATGCAAGCTAGTAGGATACCTCTTGTTTCCTAGAGGTCATACAATTGGTCATTGTGGCATTTGCTTAGTTGGTTGGATTGTGTGTTGATTGGTAAGTCTATTGAATGGTAACCATAAATTATATCATCATTCCTTCATTCCATTGTTTTGTCATCTTATGGTTCAAATTATATGAACTTATCTTGGTTAATAATTTTGGCATTATTTATATTTGTCACATTCCCATGTTCACATGAAGTCAATTCATATCAATATTAATACTTAAAAAATCATTGTATGAGGAGGTATTGCATATGACATTTCATTTATTGTCAAGGAAAAGAATCATCTATGATACTTTATCATCTCATGAGTACATTATATAAATAAGGAAGTATGAATTAAATACTAAGTATATACATCATCTTCCATTTAAATCCTCATCGCATAGTGATAAGTAAGGATTATTATGCATGCATCTCCTCACATTATAATATCATTTGGGTCAAAGCGCAGAGACAACCATAAATTATCAAATTTGTATGCAAAGATTAAGAGACAACTATAAGTAAGTCTTATATTAAATTTACCATATAAGTCTTTAATTGGCACTATCATCTGAGATTTGACACGTTGGATTGTTGTGATCTTCTTATCACTCCTTACCAATGTGATTGTAAGGCTTCTTTGATGGTGAAGTCCATAATTTTAAGTCTTCTTCCTCATTGTCATGCCTTTTGGTAAGACAATAAGGAGGGCAGTGGCCTGCATCAACATGGAAAACAGTTTCGACATAGAGGTAGATACATTAATTCTTTCATTAGATAACTTAAATTTCATGCTAGTGACTACGAATTCACCGAATCGTGGATTGGTTAAAAAACACATCAAATTATAGAGCCTCGAGCTATTAATTACTCATGTATCTAGAATTTTCGCAAATTGAACCATTAACAAACTTATTTTGTTGTTATAGTTCAATATAAAAGGCAGATTGTCGAGACTTAAACATGCAGCGAGTATTAAGACCCACCATTCAAATTTGATCACAACATAATAGTGTATTTTTTTTTAAAATTACACTATTTTCATTGGATATTTGAATTCCCCCTCTACGATATCCGACGTTCTTGCCATACCACCGACGGCTAAGAACATCGCATTTCATCCATTTTTACATGGAACTATCGTCGGATATCTAACTTCCCCCTATCAGATATCCAACATTCATGTCATACCACCGAAGGATAAGAACGTCAGATTTCGACCATTTTTACATGGAACTGTTGTCGGATATCCGAATTCCCCCTCTAAGATATCCAATGTTCTTGCCATATCACCGACGACTAAGAATGTCGAATATCGGCCCTTTTTACATGGAATTGTCGTTGGACATCCGACTTCATGTAAAGTGGTAGTCATCGGATATCCGACCACCTAAAATAGGATCTTTTTTCGGATATCCGACCACCTGAAAAAGGATCTTTTTTCGGATAGGAGACGAGCGCATTGAGAGAGCTTCTATCGGATATCCGACAGGTAGGTGTCAGATATCCGACAAGTAGGTGTTGGATATCCGATGATTCATTTTACTGTCAGATATCCGCCAAATTTGGACCGATGTTTAAACAAGAAGAAGGTTGTCTGATGGTTGACAACTGGATGTTGAAAATCAGACATATATGCCGTCGGATTTTGGGTTCAAAAAACCTAGTGAAAAATATTAACCATTTATTTGATAAGAATGAACCACTTGCCACATGGATATTCTCATATATTGGTACTCAACAACATCAACATGGATTAAACTATATGATGCTACCAACTAGTGCACATGAGTGTACCCATCATCATGAGGGATGAAGAGGTAAACTACTTTCCATCAAGGTTCGATCCAGTTAGTCATGTTGAGAGTGTTCACTTTTCTTCCCATCCACATTCTAGCACACGTACAAAGTGCATATATTGAAGGAGAATATTTTACAACACCCTAGAGAGTTATATTGTTCATTTGTACTAAACGAGGCTCCATCCAAGGATAGTGTCTTAACAACTATGTGGTCAAGTACCAATGGGACTATCTATCAAATTTTGAAGGGTAACATGTTCTAAATGCAACTTTTCTACCAGATCATTCCTTACTAGCCACTCTTTTTGGACTATGCCTAGAATACACTTCCATTTCAACACAAGTGTTGTCCCTTACTATATTTTTTTCTTCAAATATGTGCCCAAACAATGGCTCAATTGAAAGCATGTATTTTTTTATACCTCTCTCTACTACTATCCCATATTTTTCATATCATGTTGCATATAACAGATTGTTTGAAGTTGTTTATTTTTTTCTCATAGTAGCTTCTCACATATCACCCTCGATTCTAGGTAATTCCCTTGTTTTATCTTTATTATCCACTTGTGACATATTTATATTTCCCTTGTTCAAGGACAAAGGAACTTCTTAGAAATGATGTCCATCATGCCCATCATTGCATACCAAGTACACACTTGCATACATTTTGTAGACATATCCAACCTTATTGAGAAGGTCACTTATTACAATCATCCAATAATATCCTTAACACATATTCTATTTTTTTACACTATTTATTATGTAGAGCATATGCAATCTCTCAACTCCAATCATCTTGTGCTCACTTCTTTTTTCTAGTGTTGGTCTCTTATTCACATGCATACTCTACATCGTCATCCCAACACATTCATATTTGGAGTATAACAACACCTTGGCCCTCTCATTTTCCAGCTCACGCATGGCCTCTGCATCTTCTCATCAATATCCCTTTCATCATTCATACCCATTCTTGCACACTAGCTCAGTCTACCTTCTATAAATTTGCACTTACATCCAGTCGACACATAGAGCACAGGGATTTCTCTTCTCATTTGAGCAATTATACTAGATCCATACCTTCTTTTAGCATGACTTGTATCTTCTCTCCATCATATATAATTATTGCAGTATCCATTAGGATAGTTATTACAACATTCTTCCCCTACCCTAGTGTTATTCCTAATCTAGGAATAAATTCAAGCCAGTTTCAATCTAAATAGGGAGGCACTAATACAAAACAAGGAAGTCCTCCCTTGGCACAATTCCCAAGGAATATTATTGATGTCTTAGCTGGATAATTATGTATAGGAACCTTTTTTCATCCTTGATTTTTGTGCATGAGAATATTTAAATAATAGTATTGTCAGTTATTGAGCATCATGCAATTAATTAGTTAGTTTCGTTTAGATAATGATATTTTCTCCTAGTTTTGAGCTAGTTGCATTATAATAATGTTTGACTATGTCCAAAAATTGAGGCAGATTGGAGCTATGTAGACCTATGTAAAGGATTATGACCCATCAATGCAAACCAAGCATATGTTTTGATTTCTTCTATTTTCCAATTTTATTTGTTATATGTGGATTTTCTCTAGAGATCATATTCAACATTTCTATATTTATTTTATTGTTTAGATCTATGGGTTCGTATTCCTTATCAAAAGCACATGAAAAAAATTAAGGGGCTTGTGAGGAAAGAGCATATACTAAAGGATACATGGCCCAAGGGTACATTATTAATGAATCTTTCTTCGTTATGCCTAAGTTACTAAAACAAATGCATGTAGATGCTCCACTCATCTAAGATGGTGACCATGAGGGAAAATAATTAGAAAGGAAAAACTTGAAATAAAAGGAGAAACATGGGTTCTAAGACGTAATATACTTATTTGACATGTATAAACAAATCCCTTGTTCTAAATTTGTTTGGAATGGTCTATAATATAAATTGGAACTCCACCACTTACGGGGGAAGGAATCTATAGAAGAGTGCCTACACACTTGCTTCTCTAGGCCTAAACTAAAACCTTATAGAGCCCTCCCCATTTTGGTGCATAGGGGAATTTGACTATGAAGGAATGGACAAGTGTTTAAGGATAAGGAATTATTGGTCTTTTAGGTTTCAACCCAAGTTCTAGATTCAATATCCCATTTTCAAATTCCTAGGAATTTAGTTGCTCCTAGGTAGATTGGCAATCTATAGATTGACAAATCCTACCCTTCGATTTTTTTTATGGAGCTTGCCAGGGACCTAAGTTTGTTTGTAGAGTGGGAGTTCTAATTTTCTCTCAAAATCTCATTACTACAATGTTAATGCTAATATTGGCAGAGGGACCAATAATTATGGGGAAATTATAAGGAATTCATGGCTTTGAAGGTCCTTCTTAACTATGCTTCAGTTCTAGTTTTGAACAAGCTTTAGATTTATGTGGACTCCAAGCTTGTCATTGACTAGATGAATGGGAAGATAAAAATTCAAGACATACAACCATAAATGTGAAATAAATCAAAGTCCTCTAATTCTCTTTCATTCTTACATATTTATCATGAACACAACTCTATGCAGGATAATGATCTATCTAAAGAAGGTTTGGTTGCCCATGTTGGTCAGATTGTCATTCAGGATATTACGGATGGACAAGTTACTATTAGAAACATGGAGCTCAACTTTTAATGATGCAATGAAATGAATTTGTCTTTCTATTGGTCTTCTTTTATCTTTTGTGAAATTGTAATTTCAATTTCAAGACCTTCTTTAAGCATGATTGTAATTAATTTTGGGTTTTAAGGCAATATGTTTGACTAGAATATTGAATGATGAGCTTGGGGAATAGGCGGAATACTTATGTTCACCTTTTCCAAACTATTAATGGAGGATATTCTTTTCTTTACAGTATTAAAGGAAGGAGCTGATAATTTTAGAGCTAACTATTGTAATTGTGGGCTTATAGTCCTAAAGTACAACCAAGCTATGCACAACACTTTTGTGCATGTAATTCATATTTAACCAAGCACTTTTGGGAATGATTTATTTTGATTGACACATTGTTAACACCCAAAAAGTGCTCACTAGCTCATTCCCTTATTCACATGACCCATTTGTCCACTTTTCCACCATCTGAGCCTCTGAAGCCAACAAAAGGTCACCAAAAGACCTTGGTACACCCCCTTTTTCCCACTCAAAAAGATTATTTTTCCTAAAAAGCATAAAAAACCCTCAAAAAGGGTCCAAAATTCCCAAAATATTAAAAAGGGAATAAAAATATTAATTTTATTCAAAAAAGGGAAAAGGAGGGAAAAGTACCTAAACCATGTTGGTCAATACCATTCGGTTTCCACAAAACCAAAAATGGTATTCCCCACCACCAAAACCTATAAAAAGGTGGTAGGGGCTCCTCATTTCAGATCCATCCATATTCCTATCCTCATGCTGCCAAAATCTCCCTTGAGTTTTGGCCATTGTAGCAACCTTGGAGAAAGGACCCATTGGAGAATGGAGCTGCTCACCATTGGAGCCATTCAACAACCTTCATCACTTGGAGGTATTGTTCTTGCAAGCATTTGCTTGCCCCATTGTCAATACAAAAATTATTTTTTATCTTTCTTGTTCTTGTTCTTTAATTCAAAATGCACATGCTAGTTTAGTTTAGTTTAGATTTAGTTTATTGTTTTTTATTTCTATTGAAACTGCTGCTACTAGTTAGCAGGTGCCCATAGCACTAAGCTTGGTTGCAAAACCAAGCCAACAGTTTTTGGCGACTCCGCTGGTTTTTGAATCTTTAGATCTCATTTTTTGCTTTAAATCTTACTTTTTGATAGTATTTGGTAGTTTAATTCATAGATCTGCCACCCTAGACAACAGATCCATTGCTATTCTAGGTCTTGGCCCATTTTTTAGCCATTAACAACCCGAAATTCTCAATTTTCGGCGTCGTTTTTCGGCATCCGCATACGGCTTTCGCCTCGCGGATTTTTGCCCAACAGTCGCGCGGCTCATCGCGACTGCGCGGCTTTTTTTCCGCGCGGTTCACCGCGGCTTCGCGACCATTTAGCGCGCTGCACATCGCGGCTTCGCGGACCTTTTTCCGCGCTGCACATCGCGACTGTGTGACGAAATCCCGCGCTGCACATCGCGGCTTCGTGGTCAAATCCCGCACTGCACATCGCGGCTTTGCGGTCAAAATCCGCGCTGCCCATCGCGACTGTGCGATAGAACCCCACGCGGTCCATCGCGGCTTTTCTGTCAGAACCCGCGATGCTAATTTTTTCATTCGGCCGAATCGTTTAAAAAATTAATTTCTTACTGTACTTTCTGCCCACATAGCACATTTTCCAGTATTAGAAATTCTGCATATTTTACAGCCATCGAAACATTTTACTATTTAGAATGCACATGTGAAAGAAGTCTTTTTAAAAATTTTCATCAATTGAAAGAAGGATCTATTTTTGCATTTTATCTACATTTAAAATTTTTTGCTGTTTGCTTCTTTAATATTTTGCTCATAGCAATTATTGAAAATGAAATCCATTTATTTCGAAAAGAAGTTATATTATTTGCTTTCCTGTTTGAAAGATCCTTTGTTTTTCAAATAGTCCTTGAAAAGCATTTAATTTCCATTTATTGAAAAAGTCATAAAATTTGCTTTTGATTTCAAAAGATCCTTTGTTTTTTGAATACTTAGCATTTACTTTTTTCAATTTCAGTTTAAAATACCACACGTGCACCCAATCAAACACTAATTTTAAACTGAGCCTTAAAACTTACCCTAATTTCAACCCACTTTTAACCCCACTTGGGGAACACTAAAATAACTTTGTAGCTAGGTAGTATTGAGGGGATAGGTGTTCCAATAGCACCCCTTAGTTCTTACATCTGAGACATAGTTGTTGTCCTTTAGGGAGCTAAAATCTCTTAGTATTTATTGGCATGGTCACAACCGGTTTATGGGAAGGCTTCTCCCCTAGGAGGGTTGAAGTCGCGAGGATGGTTCCGGAAGCCTGAGTGGAATACCGAAATCCATTCAGTAACCGAAGGGCTACCATTCGCAGTTCTCGGGATATCCCTGTATAGGGGTATTGCGATCAAGGACCAAACGACAAATTTACCTTTTCTCGACGTGTCATGAACGGAGTATCCTAGTAGCCATTCTTTAGGATTGATTACCCGGTGTCCCTCCCGGTAGGGGGATATCTAGTCGTGGACTCAACACTCAATATTGTCTGACTTGGATTTCATCACCTTGCAGAGAATATAGTTTGTTGATTCACAATACTTTTAGTTAGGTTTTTGCATGTTTCAACCCACCTTTGGTCTAGTTACACCTATTTTTTCTAGAAGCTGTTTGCATGCTGGTACTATGACCATTTTTTGCGTCCCTCCACTTATTGTAGCACAACTACTAGAATAAGTGCCTTTTTTGAGGTTGATTTTTTGGCCTGAGAGCCTTCATTTTTACTCCCCTTCTTGCACCCTTGGTTGCATTAGGGTTTTGAGTTTTTTATACATTACCATTTTACACATAAGATTTTTCCACAAAAACTTATTTTCTCGCCATTGAGAATTTTAGATGCTCTCGTCATCTACAAGGCGAAGTCCTAGAGTTCAGTCTACTTGGCTCGCCATGTCACTGACGCCGAGCCTTATCCCTTGAATCGACACATCGTCGGTCATCCAGACAGTCATCCGATTCTGACACACCTCACTTCACTTCTGATTTTGAGGCAGAATCCGAAAACCCCACTGAGTTTTTTCCAACCAACATTATGGCTGGAACACCTTTTGACCCACTTTTTACCAACACCATAGGAGAGACGTCTACTGACCCTTCTACTGCGATGCCATCCATGGAAACACCTACCCCCCCTAGGTATGCCTAATATGGCGGACACTCCACATTTAGGAATTCCCAACACAGGGCCACCTCCTGTTATAGGAATCCCCAACACAAGACCACCACCTGTTATGGTATACCCAACATAGGGGTCACACCCCCTCTGATTCCCACAACCCAGATTCCAGGAATCGCCACTACTATTCCTAACCCAAGTGTAACCCATGTTGCACTTGGAAGCGCTGGCCCACATCAGACCACACCTATTGGAGGACATATACCTTCAATCCCTAGCATACCTTTAGGCGTTACTGGACCCCTACATCATACCACCATGACTAGGAATTTCCCAGTCCCAGTCACCACATCTGCTAGCTTACCGTACATGGCAAGTCTGAACTTGCCAGACTTAGCCAGGCTCACCAATGATCCTATCAGACACGATCCTGCGTGGCCTCACATGCCCACCAAACTCCCCTACGACATCCCTAAGTTTGAGGGCAAGGCAGGTGAGGACCCCCAGAACCATATCATGTCCTTCCATCTATGGTGTTCCTCCAACTCCATAGTGGATGACTCTGTCCACCTCCGTCTATTACAGCGCACCTTCACTGGCTCTACAGCCAAGTGGTATATCGAGCATCCCGATGGGACGCATGCCACCTTTACCTCCCTTGCCTCGACCTTCCTGCAGTTCTTTCAGTTACCTGTCCACTATGATGCGGGCGTCGAGATCCTACTGTCTTGCAGACAGAACACAACCACCCACATCACTGACCACATTCATGAGTGGTGTCGACGCCGAAGCCTCTGCAAAATCAATTTAGACGACCGTATCTTCCTAGATTGGTTTCTAAAATCCCTCCTCCCTCTCATTGCAAAGGATGTGGCATCTGAAAGACCCCAGTCTGAAGAAGAGGCCATCCTCAAAGCCCAACAGTTTGATCTCATTTACGCCCAGTCGGGTTATCTGTATACCATTATACCAGACGCCCCTCGGGGCGAGTCATCCCAACATGATGCGCCGGGGGCATCCCATGCCGCTGATGGCATCATTGGTCGTATGGCCTCGCATCCCCAACCCTTTTCCATTACACATCCTAGCCATGGTCCCGACCTTTCGCCGGCTACATATTAGTCTGGAGCAACCAGTTCATATGCTCCCATGGCACATCACCACCATACCCATGGACCTTCATGTCCACCTCAATGTTTTTGTCATGCACCACCTGCATACGCCCCCCCAGCTGCACCTCAACTAGTGTACTATCCACAGCAAGCTGTGGCAGCTAACCCAACACCTCCAATAGCTCAGGGTTACCAACAACCCCAGCAGGTCACTGGACCACCTCCAGCCCCACAGGCTTATTATCCACCACAACCTGCTCCCGCACCTGCGGCGAACCAAAATCCTCCCACTGCTCAAGGGAAAGTGTACACACAACACAACCAGCCCCAGAACCAAAACAACCAGCACAACCAAGGTGTGCAACAGAACCGTGGTAGAGGTTGTAACCGCGGTAATAACCAACAACATCAACAAGGTCCTCCACCTCCCAATCCTCCGCAGAATAACAATGTTGCTCCTCCCAACCGCAATCCGGATCGGAATCCTAAGCATCCTAGAAATAACAACTCCAGAACAAACCACCCTTGTTCTATTTGCGGAGTCTATGGTCATTACACGCATTCTTTCCCACATTTGGAGCGAGCTCGGCAACTCTGGACCGATGATGCCCATCGTCAAGGGCAAGCGGCTCCTCAACCGCCACCCAACCCTCCACCACCTCAACATCAACCCTTGGTGCTGCAAAACCCCTTTTATCCCCCCCTCAGGGCAACATGCCACCACATCAGATTACTTATGCAGCCCCTGATCAAACCATGTTCGATTCAGGTACTCACCATTTGTTGATGATGTTGACTGCCGATGCCAACCTCCAAACCCGTCGGAACCAATATGGCTCCATGTCTGAAGCCCCCCCCGCCGATAAGAACACTAACGTTACTCCCACAGATCAAACGTTACGTATACCTCCGGCTCCACTTGATGGCACTTCCAAAGCACCTCGCTTCCACTTCGTCGTATCAACAATAATCGCAACGCTCGGGTTGCGTCGAATTACAACATCGTAGATGACTTAGCCCAGTCTCCTGTAGCCATGTCTGCTTTAGAAGTTTTGAAAAACTGTCCTTCGCAGCGCAAGACTTTACTCTTTTCCATTGGCGCCATTGACCCCAATGATTCACAGTTGATCGCATTCGATTCAGACCAGTCTGAACCACGCCTGCCTTCCTCTTTAGCATTCCAAGTTTCCGTTTCTGTTCGGAATCTTGTCATCCATCGGTGCATTATCGATGAAGGGGCCTCCACATGCGTCATGTCCACATGCATTTCGCAGAAGTTGGGATCCCCTACTCTCCAGTAGTCCACCACTGCGTTGCGAGCCTATGACGGTCGTTCGGCACAACCCCAAGGTCTTTTAGCCAATGTCCTCATCCAGCTGGCGGGTAAAACTGTCCTCATTGACATTGAGGTCATCAATGCCCAACTAGACTATAACCTTTTACTTGGTCGCAGCTACATGTATGCCATGCGGGCTATTGCCTCATCCGTATTTCGCACCATGCAGTTCCCCCATGAGGGACGCGTGGTCAAGGTCGACCAGCTCACCTATTACGATCCCAAGGCCCCCGCCACACCTGAAAATGTTCTCCCCATGGTTGAAAAACCTGTTTTTGGTGCAACTACCTCATTCATTTCCTCAGTAGGACCCGGACTTTACTCCGAGGCGCCGATGACCGCTACATTCCAGGCCATTCCACCACCGTCACCGGAGACCCACGTTGCGAACCTCTGTACTCTTTCACAGAATACACCAACACCCGGTAATCAACCACCTTTGTTACCCAAACCACCATTGGTCCCTAGTCACATTGGGGTTACACCCATCCACACAATCCCCTTTCTATTTCCTCCTTCGGGTGTAGTAAGCGCCCCGGTTATGGCTACCCTTAGTCTCCCCGGGTTAACATTGGGATTACCCGTGTGGTATATTTCACCTCCCGTTCCCCCACCGACACCAAATGTCATCCTGTAGCCGATGCAACCCATTGTCACTTCTACCCAACCACCTCCCGGTATCAATACTCCTTCATCATCGACGAATCACCCTCCACTCATCAAACACACTGGGGGCAGAGGCCCACAACCATACACTGCGGTACCCCCACCCAAGATAGGTAAACCTCCCCCCGTATTCCGTGCTCCTCCAAAATGCTCGTTGTGTGATGATTTAGGCCATCCGACCCATCAGTGTCCACAGCTACCTGCATTACAGGAACACATGCAAATGTTGGACGACGACCCCAACATCCCGGTGGTCAAACTAGATCCAAACCCCATGCCTCGGGATAAATCACTATGTACCAACCACCCATGTGCGATATGCGGTATTTACGGCCACTACTCCCATAACTGTCCTGACATCCCAGATTACAGAGCAGCTCTCTACGAGATGAACAATTTGGACCTGGAGACGGTACCCCCTACTATCGAGGAGATCTACCCTCCCGCATCATCCTCATCCAGAGAGATTAACACCATCTACATGATCTCTTCGACTACCACTACCTCATCACTTGATTTGACAACTCAAAGCTCCCGCAATGATGAAGAAATTCTAGAGGCTCCTACTGCCCTTAATCATCCTTGGGAAGACACGCACCATCGTCCATACTTCCTCTCGGAAGAGACTTCATCCACCACCGCTACCCAACCCGCGGTTGAGTCCAAATATTTCCTTCCTACTAAAGTCGACTGGCTAATGGATCCCATGGCCGATATTTCTCCCGTCGTCCACATTGACATCTCTGACCCACTTGGTGCCCTTCATACCTTTACATTAGGAGCCTCCCACAGTGAGCATGAGATCAGAGAATACCAACGACTGTTCCAAGAATTCACTGATGTCTTTACTTGGTCAGATACCGAAATGCCTAGCCTTGACCCCGCTATTTATACGATCTCCACTGGATACCCCTCGGTCCAGTTGGCCCCTTCCACTGATCCCGTTCACACCCATGTTCCACTCTGCTACGTCGGTTTCGTCGATGGTGCAAGCCGTTGGTCCGCCAATCTGGCCTCCGCAGCTTGGGTAATATATTCCCCTTCGCACGAGTTGATCCACATCGACGGAATGTGTTTGGGTGCCGCTACCAACAACCAGGCTGAATATGATGCCGTGACCGGTCTCTTGGCCACAACTCTCCAAATGAGCATACGTCACCTTAACGTTTTCTTGGACTCACAACTCCTAGTTTCCCAACTCAACAATGATTACCAGGTATGCGATCCCTGTCTTTGAAAAAAATTTTGTGCACTAAACAAATGATTCGACAGTTTGAATCCATTACATTCACACATGTCCCAAGAAAACTCAATAGTGTAGCAGACCATATGGCCAACAATGTACTTGACTGGCACATCAATCGCATCATACCATAACTAAATAATGCATCCACGTGCATAACATGTGCCTCCACGGGCATATACCAAAACAAAATGTGCATCCACATGCATAACATGTGCCTCCACAGGCATATACAAAAAACCAAATGTGCATCCACGTGCATAACATGTGCCTCCACGGGCATACAGAAACTCAAACATGCCTCCACGGGAAAACATAAAGACAACAAGTGCATCCACGTGCATACACGACTATATACCAGCATCGAATATATACATATATATACATCATCGTATAGTCAGAACATGTCATAGGTGCCCTCAGCACCCAATATACAAAAAGATACATCAGCCGTACAAAAAGAGTTTCCCCATATGCTCATCAACATTTGGGGGCAAATACATATCATCTAGTCATGATGATCCCTGGGCTCCTTTGGCGCCTCCTTCGCTGGCCCCGCCGGATCATGGCGAGCCCGAACTCTCCGCTCTGCTGGCCCTGCTGGATCATCCCGTAGACAGATCCTCATCTCAGCCGGCGCTACCGGCTCATCCCAAGTACCACCCCTGTGCTCTGCCACAAAAACCGTTGTCCTCAACAGGAGCGACCACCACTTAGGCGGCGCACCGAAGCAACGCTCCACGACATCCCGGTCCAGGTCTCTCCAGCCATCCTCGGGGAGTCCAGCTAGAATCATGTCGAATGTCTGTCTGACACCCTCTATAGCATCGTCTCGAGGGCCAACCCCTCGCCCACGAGCCGCAAATCCTCCACCACGTGGAGGTGGTACTGCTGCAGGTGGATGAGCGACCACCATCGCCCGCCCCTGACGAGCCACGTAGTCGGCTGGTGGTACAGGCCCAACATCTGCACAATGCAAATAAACCATCATATGCATATCTAACTATAATCATAGACAGATAAATCAAACAACACATGATATAGTATAAATCAAAAACACAAAACATACCGTCTAAACTCTAGGCCTGTCCCGGGGCACGAGGCATCTCTGGGTCGCCTCGATAGTCCATGCCGGCATATGGGAAATCCTCAATCAGCAGGGGCATCTTCTCCCACTGCTCATAAACCTCCTCCGTAAAGAAACCGCGAACAACACCGCCGCCATGAGGCATCATCTGCCCCCACCGCACCATGTGAGGCTCACTCACCAGACCATCACGAATGGGCACCCGTGGTCGCAAGGTTGACACCCGCTCGAAGAAAAAACAACATAGAAAAGAGGCATAACAGAACTCACCTCCCTCTCGACTGGCCTTGTCCAGATCTCTCCGGACACCAGCCAAAAACATCTGCCCCCAGGCATAATAAGTCCCCCAAAGAACAGAGTCCACCAACATTGTTTGTCCCCCAGACAAACGATGTGGCGCAGCAGCACCCAATATCCGCAGAACACATGCCCCAATAGCCCGCATATCCCACTCACGTAGGGATCGCAGACTAATAGAACTGTTTTGCAAAATGGCATCATCAACACAAAAGGTCTGCAGTAGATCCTCCATATCCACACCTGGCGGGATCCTCGGCAGAAGATCTCCCACCTCCCCCAAACGAGGCAACCCAGTCAGAAAATAAACATCCGTGAGGGTGATCTCTAACCTCTCACCCCCAATAATAAAAGCACCCTCCGCTGGCACCCACCAACTCACTAACTTGTTCAGGAGCCGTCTCACTGAACGAATAGGTGGGATCTGAGCGAACTTCAAGAGTCCGCTCACCGCTAGAGTCTGCCGCACCCCCGGATCAGTCTGAATCCGCAGCATCAGATCATCATCTATCTCCCGCTCTCGCCATGAGGCCAATGGTCTCCTCAACATCCTGCCAAAAAATAGAAGAAATTTTTAGCCCCAGCAAAATTTTTTTTGCAAAAAATATCATCGCAGCTTTTCCATTAAAAACCGCGATGACCATCGCGACCTTTCCATTAAAATCCGCGATGATCATCGCGGCCTCCAGTCAAGAACCCGCGATGAACATCGCGGATATTTGCTAGACAGCCGCAATGAACATCGCGGATATTTGCCAGACAGACGCGATGAACATCGCGACTATCTGCCATGAACTCACGATGAACATTGCGGGTTCCAAACTCACAGTCGCGATGAACATCACGACTGTCAGCCTAAAACCCGTGCGGTTCATCGCGGGAAGAGACCCGAAACCTGCGATATTCCACGTTGGAAGGTCAATGTGGAATTTCACGGCCTTCGGGGGCCCGCTGCTAACAAAAAATGACATAATTGAAAAGGCTAAGGCGAATCGGGTTACCTGAAACTCGCAGAATCGAAAACCAACGGTCAAATCTCCTAGAAATCGAGAAAGAGCTCTGACTGCTCTGCCAAACTCGCACGTAACAATGACACGTCATATGGGCCCCACGCCCTATTTATAGAAATTCCACCATTTTTCCAACCGCCATTCCGGTCTCATACGACGTCCGTTTCTCAAACCGTTGGTACCATTGGAATCAGCGCAGCGAGAACTTCATGACAGTTGTTTCCTTTTCCAGTTTTCACCAGCTCCATTTTTTGACCATTTTTTAGGTGCCCTCGTCGCCTCGATTTGCGTGCCATATCGGCCCTCGTCCATTTTTGACATGCCTTATATCGACGGATTCAGTTTTTCGCGCTCGTGATGATGCTTGAGATCATTTCTCGCTCTCACGCCTAGATTTTTTCGGGCATTTTTACCATGCCCCCTCGTTGCCTCGGTTTGCGTGCCACATCGGCCGTCATTTGTATTTGACGAGTCTTATATCACCGGATTCAGTTTTCCGCACAGATGATGATGCTTGAGATCATTTCTCGCTCTCACGCCTGGATTTTTCGGGCATTTTTTCCATGCCCCCCCTTGTCACCTCGGTTTGCGTGCCACATCCGCCTTTCTCCATTTTTGACAATCTTTATATCGTCGGATCCAGTTTTTCGCACTCGTGATGATGCTTGAGATCATTTCTCGTTCTCACCTCCAGAGTTTTCGGGCATTTGTCCATGCCCCCTCGTCGCCTCGGTTTGCGTGCCACATCCACCGTTCTCCGTGGTTGACCATCTTTATATCGACGGATTCAGTTTCCCGCGCTTGTGATGATGCTTGAGATCATTTCTCGCTCTCACGCCCATACTTTTTGGCCATTTTTTGCAAAATGCCCTCTCATTGCCTCGGTTTGCGGGCCACAAAACCGCAACCCCCTTTTGACAATCTTGATGTCACCGGATCCAGTATCTTGCACACATGATGACGCTTGAGACATTTTCTCGCTCCCATCTATCCATTTTTGTTCGGTATAATTTTATCCCTTTTTCGGGCCGAGTAATCCCTTTTTACGAAAAAGGCACTTAGGGAGTTTCTGTTAAGCTCTTTTCTGACTCCTAAAACAATGAAAAGATCGCTGAGCAACCTTGCTTCCTTTCATGCTCGCTAAAAGTATCTGAAAGGGCGTCTACCTGGTATAAGTTTACCCCTTTTCCGAACCTCGTAGACTAATTACGAAAAAGGTATACTCTAGTCACATCGGCTAGAAGAGTTCTCCATCCGCATCATTTTATGCTTTTTCGGGCCTTGGAGACTAAACCTATGAAAAAGAACACCAATGGAGTCCCCTTACCGCTTTCAGACTCTCTAAACATGAAAGCGACCACGAGCAATCACCATCCTGGGCTCGTAAAATCCACAGGACAGTACCATTTCAGAGCACACTTTTATCCCTTCTTGGAGCTCATTAAAACTACGAAGAAGGACCCAATGGTGCTTCTCGGTGCCACAACAGATCACGTCTACTCATATGGCAACTTCCCCATTTTGGTCGCCTTTGTTCAGAGTATTCTGCAGTATCTCACCCTGAGAACCCCACGACATCACCCATCAGCTTGATTCCCCCCCAGAGTCAATGCATACCTTTCAGTCCTTAAAAGCAATGATTCCCACACCTATAAGTCAGTTCACAACGCTGCTAGGTCAACCATGTCATCATGCTCTGAACAAAGGAAGTTTGAGTCTACCCATTGACCCCAGTTACTTCCCATCCCCACAAGTATGTCAGTCCTACCATCAGTACTACCACACTTCAGTTCTACACCTCGTGCTCCTATCAAGGAAACATCATTGCCTTGTTAGTTGCTGGTCTCCCTCTGTCGACGACAACCACATTTATTTCCAGAGGATAGACCTAGAGGTCCCTGTGTCTTGGACTCATCACCATTTATGATGAGTGCCTACGAATCATTTCGAGAAGAGCCCTCAGTGCCTCTCCAAATGGTTTTTTCTCACATGCTCGACTTCAACACCTTGATCGCATCATTGAGACTCGCACAGGACATTGGTTCGTTCACTTATTAGTCGAAGACCCCGCATACCTTCTGACTCCTCCACATTTGAGAGTCTACCTATGGATACAACTAGCTACACTGTTCCTATAGATATCCGGGTTGCGTATGGCGACAGTATTCAGATGTACCCCAGTTTTATACTCCCTCAAGTATACAGTTACAGATACTTCCCAGAGATGGCTCATAGTCATTACGTCCCTACAGATGTTGGACACCTTCAGTTCCAACAGTTCATCAGTTGTTCCAGTGTATCAGTTATTGAGATTAGCCATGTCATGATCATGAGTACATCCCAAAATAATGTACCCTCTGGACCATTATGATATACCAGTATATTTTTTATGTATTAGATCCCCCTTCTTGGGACTAATTGTTATGTATATGTCTTGATACGAGCATGGGTATGCCCGCCTCGTCCATTATCAGAGATTATCCCTCATTCATATTGAGGCAATGTAATATGTGTTTATTTTTTGCAGCTTCCATGGGACGCGGATCCAGTCTCCAATCGATTTTTTCTCCTCCCTACAACCCCAGAAAAAAGACAAAAGAACTATGATGTCTATCAGCCATACGATGAGCTCCTGCCCTCACACATCAGGGGGCAATCTGTTAACACCCAAAAAGTGCTCACTAGCTCATTCCCTTATTCACATGACCCATTTGTCCACTTTTCCACCATCTGAGCCTCTGAAGCCAACAAAAGGTCACCAAAAGACCTTGGTACACCCCTTTTTCCCACTCAAAAAGATTATTTTTCCTAAAAAGCATAAAAAACCCTCAAAAAGGGTCCAAAATTCCCAAAATATTAAAAAGGGAATAAAAATGTTAATTTTATTCAAAAAAGGGAAAAGGAGGGAAAAGTACCTAAACCATGTTGGTCAATACCATTCGGTTTCCACAAAACCACAAATGGTATTCCCCACCACCAAAACCTATAAAAAGGTGGTAGGGGCTCCTCATTTCAGATCCATCCATATTCCTATCCTCATGCTACCAAAATCTCCCTTGAGTTTTGGCCATTGTAGCAACCTTGGAGAAATGACCCATTGGAGATTGGAGCTGCTCACCATTGGATCCATTCAACAACCTTCATCACTTGGAGGTATTGTTCTTGCAAGCATTTGCTTGCCCCATTGTCAATACAAAAATTATTTTTTATCTTTCTTGTTCTTGTTCTTTAATTCAAAATGCACATGCTAGTTTAGTTTAGTTTAGATTTAGTTTATTGTTTTTTATTTCTATTGAAACTGCTGCTACTAGTTAGCAGGTGCCCATAGCACTAAGCTTGGTTGCAAAAGAGATAAAGTGACAAGTGAATTCCCCCCTCATTATGCATAAGAGATAAAGTGAAAGATGCAATCTACCATAGATACACAAATCCTTGCATCAATATGTTTACCTTCATTCTCCTCAATCATGGCCATGAAATACAAGAGATGACAGTGAGACAAGGGATGGACCTTTAAAATAGGGAGGAATATGGAGCTTTGGTACAAAATAATATTTTACCGTTAGTCTTGTTGGAATAATTGTTTATAAATATTATTGATTAGTAGTAAGAATATTATTAACCTATGATTCCAAGATCTAGTTGAATTTGAATTTCAAAGCATATCACCACTCTCAATAGAAATAGATCATATATTACAACAATGACTAGAGCATGTCACCTCTCAACAACAAAGATAACATTTGGTACAACATAGCTTAGAACAATGACTACAAGGAAGTCAGCTTCCCATGTTTCCTTTGATGCAACACTTGCATCGTCTAACATGTGTGCACATGAAAAGTAGATGAGATATATGCCTACATTAATGCCTAAACACCAAGGGTGCCAAGGGTAGGTACCTAACACAAATGCATGCACCATGCTTGAACATCTAATAGGAATCAAAACCACGTGGGGCTTCTAGGAAATAGGAAGGAATTTTTTTACCGGTGATGATGGTTATTAACCTCATCAAGAAGGAGGTGTACAACTTTCACGAAGTATTCAAATTTATGTGGCTGGCATGATTTTCCATGGCATAGAAAAATATTTCATTGATATGTGTAAAATTTTATATGAATAGTAGGAGTGGATGTGTTATTCCTCTATGTCTTGGTAGTACTAAACCCTAACTAACAGCATTATGTTCAAAGGCTATTCTATGGATCCTCTCCCAACATCAAATCCAAAAAGGACTTTTTTACACTTGGAATATGAGCTGGCATTCTAAGCTCCGGCATCTACTCATATCCTTCCCTCCAACACCCATGCATCGGTTAAGTTTTGTCAAGTTGTTGGCCCTTCTTGAAGTAGCATTGTCTCCATCAACTTCAAAGTTCAAGCCTTTGGATCTCTCAAAACAAGGGATCGTCGGCCAATTTAAAATATTATGGCTATCTCCAAGGGTAATGAAGATTTGGATGAGCAAGAATTAGAGACCCCTTATCAAGGGTGATTCGTCTCAAAAATTGTGTGGAAGAGGGTATTTTATATTCCCATCTAAAAAGGAGAATAGAGATCTGATCTTAAGGAATAACCAACACTTTACGCGGTCATGAGTGATGTATTTGAATTGATGGAATCTAGCCTTAAATCCAGAGAAATACATTCCTTATGTCATCCTTGTATGGGTGTGTCTCCCTCAACTCCCTTTGCACTGTTGGAGTGACAAGGATCTAGTATCTATAGGAAATATTATTGGACATTTCATTGATATATATGAGTCCAAACTATCAATGTTCACCTATGCAAGCATATGTGCCGAGGTTGATTTGGAAAAGGGTCTCCCATAAGCAATCAACCTCTCAATGGATGGATGGGCTCATACCCAAAAGCTTGTCTACAAACAATGTCCCTTCAAATGCATGATTTTCCATGAATATGGCCACTTCATCAGAAATTGTCCCAAAACTCCAGTGCAACAAGAAGCTCTTGACAAAGAAGTAGATTGGAAGCAACTAAGGAAAAAAAGGAAAGACTACAAGAAACCCCAAACCCTCTTCTTATTTGTAGATAGTCCTAATACTATCTCAAAACCATCAGTTTCAAATATTATCTCAGTCATATCAAGAAGGGCCTAAAGTGCAGCAAATTAAAGAAGCGCCAATAACAACAACCAAGGCATGTGAGCAATTTGTCTTGTAAGATGAACTCTCGAAATAAACCAACAAATCATGGTTTCCCTCTATTCCTATTATAGAAATTGTGTCATCACAATTAAAAAATATGGCTACTTCAAGTGGGTTCATCACTAGGGGAAAAGGAAAAACACTAGTTATAAGAGGAGGGAGGGAGACTCTGAGGAGGAATACATCACTTCAAAAAAACCTAGAAGGAATACAAAGAAAGAAAAAAGGGAAGAAATAATAGCAAAGGAAAAGATTCTAGGACTCCAACAATGTTAGATGGAACATGAAAAATTGCAGCTCAGTAAATCCCATGGAAGAAGAAATCGAAAGATGAAGGCAAAGAGGTCCTAACCAAATCCAATGGATAAAGAAAATGGTCTCCTAGAATTGCAGAGGGTTAGGGAATAGAAGGAAATGGGAAGCAATAAAATACATCATCTTTGAAGAAAATCCCTCCCGCCTGTTCATCCAAGAGACCAAGATGGGGGGGAAAGGGGCAATATGCACAATCTCAAAAGTTTGGAGAAATGGAGAAGAGCATGCAGTAATCACCCAAGGGGCCTCAAGATGGATTGCCACTTTTTGGGACTCCAAATTGTATATAAAACTAGAAATAGAGGAATCTCAACATTGTTTGTTGGTTGGATTGGAAAATATCCAAACCAAAGAAACAATAAGGATATGCAATAGAAAGAGTTAACAAATGGGATTATAGTTATCAAGAACTTCAACACTACTATCATCCAAAAGGAATACAAGGAGGGTTACTTGGTCCAAGATCACTTTGGGTAAAGCATGAAATACATCATAGAAAATTGGGACTTGATATATATAATTCCAAAAAAAGGAACATTCGCTTGGTCAAATCGTGGTCAAATCCCGAGCTTGGCCTCAGACACATCATTGCTCATTTGGATTGATTTCTCTTACAAAGCTCCTTTTTTCTAAACAAAATATCAATATATTTGGAATACTTCCCTCTATTATTTCTGATCACAATCCCATCCTTATTTCCATTTCAAAAGTTAAAAACTTTGGTTTGGTCCCATTTTTATTTAACCCCTTGTAGCTCAAGGAAGATGATGACATAACTCTAATTCAAGCAAGATAGAGCAAGTATAGGGTTCATGGATCACCAACCTTCATTTGGGAATACAAAACAATGTTGGCCAAAAGAGATTGTAAACAACTTTCCAAAACTCGGTTTAAATCACCAATGGAAAAAAGAAAGGAAATCCAATAGTATTTGGAGAACCTCCAAGAAAGAATGGAACAAAGAGAAATCACTAGGGATGTGATTCAAGAGGAACAAAAGCTAACTTGGTCCTTTCACTTTTTGCATCGACTTGAGGAGGATCAATGGCATCTAAAATCCAAAATCCTTTGGTTAAAGGTTGGGGACATGAATTTCCATAAGCAAGCTAGGGGCGCCTTAAAAAAAAAATTGAGAGATCTGAGACTTCAATGGTAATTAGTTTTCCAAATTTCAAGCGATTTGAGATGAATCATATAATCATTTCAGGGATATCTACACTAAGAAGGGTAGAAAAACTATATAGACAAGGGAATTAATGCTCTAGAACATTCCCAAAATCATGAAAAATGAAGTGAACCTCTATCCAGAAAATGAGATCATGGAGAAGGAGGAAATCATGAAGAAATATGGAGCTTAGATCTAGATAAGGCATCGAGATCGGGTGGATTTTCAATACAACTTTTTAAGGGCATATTTGCCTATAATAGAAAAAATATTTGCTCCACATCCTGAATTGTACAAGAGAAAAATTTAAAATAGGGGGAGCAACTAACTCTTCCTCCATAGCCTTGGTTCTGAAAGAGAAAAATCCTCTTCACTATCCATGTTTTGGTCCATATCTCTATGCAATGCCACCTAAAAAATCCTCAAGAAGATTATGGATAACAGGTTCAAAGTTTCCTAAACTTATCTCATAAAACCAAGGGGGGTTCATGGAAAAACGTCTTATTTCTGACAATATTCTCTCAGTAAAAGAAGTTATTCATTCTAGTGCAAGTTGTGGTGAAAAAGATATGGTAGTAAAACTTCATTTGGAAAATGTTTTTCATAGAGTTAGACACAAATTTTTGTATGCTACTTTGGGAAGGTTTGCCTTCTTAGGATGTTTCATTATTAGGTGGATTAATGCTTGCATAGGGAGACCTTGGACAACCCCATTAGTAGATACAAGATCATCCTCCTTCTTTCAAATATCAATAGGCCTTTGTTAGGGATTACCCCTATCCCATTTCCCATACATTTTGATGGCCAAATCACTTGACAAGAATCTCAATAAAGAATGGGAGGAAGGGAATCTCAAAGGGATACTTATTTCCAGAGGAACTAATCCAATAAATTATTCCCAATTTGCAGATGATACCCTCTTTTAGGAGGTACCTCAATTAATAATGCTTGCACATTCAAATAGGTTTTCGATCCTTTTGTGGAATCCTCTGAACATCAGGTTAACGGATGTAAAATCTAAGGTCCTTAGTTGGAATATTTTTCAACATTTCCTACAACAAATATTGAGAATATTTGGCTTTCCTGGGTATTTTCGATTCAGGACATCATGCTTCTCTAATTGAGTAAATCTATGAAAGAAGAAACATTTATTGTAGAAGATTATGAACTTACTTTTTCTAGTTGTAGTAGGATTGAATGTTAGACTATTGTGGTCACTAACGTATATCATGTACATTAAGTTCCAATTTGTTGTTTGAACCCCAACCAACCAAAACTGACAAGAAGGTTGAATTATAGCTAATAGGTTTGCTACATAATATATTAACAGTGACTACACTATTGTTGAGGATATCCTTGAACCCAAAGAGATATTGTATAAATTTTGTGATTTACCTTAGAAGCATCCAAGAAAAACAACATTACTAGCTAGGATTGATAGTTTAAGAAAAAATTGGCGTGAGCATCTCAAACGTCTAAATATTTGAAGTATGAACTGATGGTGAAGTTTAATATGGATAATGGAATACCAGGGTATTTCCTCCTAATGGTGTTCGTAAATGGTGTGTACTTGGGAAGGATATATATGGAATACCTACGGTATTTCTTCCTAATGGTGCTTATAAAGGGTGTGTGCTCGGCAAGGATCTTGAGCAGGGATAGTTTTAAGAACCACCCCCACATTTATATGTATAATAAATGGGAGAGTATCCCTGATATAAAGGAAATTTGAAGGCTATTTTTTCAATAATATAATATGTATATAAAAAAATTGGCTAATATTTCATTCTATTATAGAATCTTGGTGAATCTTTCACTAAATTATAAGCTATTGTAAAAACTTGGTGAATCTTTGTTCGAATTATAAAACCTTTTAACATCTTGGTGAGTATTTTACTAGGAAGAATCAGATTTTGATCATGTAGATTACTGAGTTACTACAATAGAAGAGCATATACCATAGCTCAACTCTATACTCTCTTGACTCCTAGACTCTTGAATGAACAAATGCATGAATGATGAGAGGAGGGATTTATTTATACATTTCACATGCAGTATTTGGTCACTCACAACATAAGGTGTTAGTGAAACACAACTACACTAACTAGATTTAGGGAAAGTGGGGACTCCACTTGTTATCTCATCCCTTAATGGTCCATCGGACATGTGGAGACCCAATTCGTAACAGATTGATAAACTGATAGAATCAAACACTTTACATTGTGGAGTGATTATGGAACCCACGAACCATTATTACAACGTGTAGGAGCCTTATTTAGACTCGCAACTTTAATATAGTGTATGAATTCCCAATTAGATTATTTTCCAAATCTCCCATTTTTAAGCTACCCTCTAAGAAAAAAAATAGCTTACTTATTTGTTTAAAGATACGAATAACACTTTTTCCTTTCTTTTTTTGACAGTCAAAATATAAATTATGTCATTTGATTTAGAATTTTTAGATTTAGTTAGAAACTTTCAATGGTTATTAGAAATAAGAACATACACTAGCATGAATAGAAATGACATTAATGCATCATCGCGCTTATCATTAGAACTACTCCGTTAAATACTACTTTTTCTTAGATAAACTGAAGTGGTGTCTATATCCATTTCCATGAAATTTTCAAAAGCATGTAAAATGTGGTAAAAGTGTTTTAGCACCCGCATTGAATGCAAAAGACAAGATATCAAATAGAAGAATGTCTACATATCAAATCAAACACACCCTGTACATATTATATATAATCATGATGGGGATGAAGTATCGTGTAGCAACTAAATCATATATTCAACATACATAACTAGATCCGTTTCTGGATGATGATAACAATTACACATCAAACAAATCACCAAAAGACATTTTACTCTAGAATGACCCTTACAAAAAAATAAATACCATAAAACAAATACCAAACCCAACAAATTTAGGTTACAAATAACATTGACGAAATTGGAAATACAAATAAAAAAATATACCAATCATGAACTTCTCAATACAAATAAAATAATCTACCATAATTATTTGAATAACTCTATAGGAAGGCAGTGCCAAATTGATGACCATTCCACTGTATCCCCACCATTATAATCATTGTGCATTCATTTATATTACAAACGTCCCAAACATCAACAGTAACAGACAAAAAATATGAACATACACACTCTCACGAATGCCTCAAATCCAATAATAATTGTAGAGCAAGATGCTAATAAAAGCACATTCTTTAAAAAACTGGGTCAAATGTAGTTTGAATATATAAAAACCATGTGGTTTCTCTCCATAAAGAGTAGCAGCCACTGACAACGTATAAATGACAGTTGACGGTTTAAAAGCGACAAGGAATAAAATAGATCATATCTTCTCATATCTATGATTCTTTTACGAAACCAATACTCCTAGGATAGATTAAAACTCTAACAAAACCAAATGAGCCTTAAGAATCAAGAGCACCCTAGAATTCAACAGGCCTTAAAAAATATCCATGATAAAAAGCATGATAAAAGGAAAACTTACAATGTAATAATCTATTATAGTTGTGGATAAAAAGCATACCGCAATAGTTATTGGATACAAAGCATGATGTGAGTATGTATTCTCTAATAAATTACACGTGTGGTATGGCCCTTCAAGACTTGATATTTCGGTAATGGAGATGTTATGCGAAGATTAAAATGTCGAGAAAACTAAGAATGAAAAATGGAATTGCATAAACCAAAACCTTCACCCTAAAACTACAATCTGATGTGGGTGAACCATGAATCACTGCAACCTTTATATCAGACAAAATCGCCCCTAATTTTCTCTCCAATACTAAAAATCGAGGCCTCAAAGAAGGTATCAACATGAAATTGACTAAAAATCCAAGTGAATGCAACCATATGCCTAAATTACAGGGAAAATAGAGGGCGAAATAACCCCTAGGAGCCTCCATTACTAAAAATTGGGGGTGAAGGAATGATTTCACTAAAATTTCTCTAGAAATTGGGGGCGAATGAATGATTTCACTAAAATTTCTCTAGAAATTGGGGGCAAAAGATAGATTGGGGGGATATTTTTCTAGGGTGAAAATGGTTTTTTTCATTTTACTCATTAATATATGGGAGGCTATTAGTTTTGGATTTATTTTTTTCTACTAAATATTGGATGAATATATTTTGGCTGAAAAATCCCTTTCCATATAATAAAATAGCCCACTAAACCCAACTTACAATCAACATTCCATGGAAATGGATTATCTAATCAGTCAATTATAGATTATCATGATGAATTGGATGTAAGAACTCCTTTTTATAAGGGGCACTAGTCTTCACTAATGGGTGACTAAGGAAAATTTGTAGGTATTGATGCAAGTAATACAAATGACTGAAGGATTACTAGAGGATAGAAATAATGTAGTAGTGTTTTTTTATGGCATGTGTACTAGAGGTAAGTGATCCCAATACATATGCAAATGCACATAGTCAACATAAATGGGAAAATTCTACAACTGAATAATACAATTCCTTGATGCAGAATAAAACTTCGGATTTGGTTGCCTGGCCATGAGGAAAGAATGTGGTGAAATTTTGATTGGTCTACAAGAATAAATTCAAATATGAAGGTGTTTTTCAAATCCATAAGGCTCAAATGATAGCAAAGAGTTTTTATCAACAAGAAGGTATCAATTCCATCAATGCCTTCGCCCATGTTACAAAGATGAATTCTATTAGGATTATCCTTTAATTCACTTATTGCTTGTCTTGGACACATGTTGGATGATAGGTACATCATATGGATGCCAAGAGTGCTTTCTTACATGGTGATCTCACTAGGGATATTTCTATGGAGAAACCCCCGGGATTTGAAAAGGATTGAAATATTGTGTATCAATCGAAGAAATCCTCATATGGTTTGAAATGAGATCCTAGGGCTTGTTATGAGAAGATTGAACAATTCTTTCCAATTTTGGTTTCAAACATTGTGAATCAAATTCTAGTATTTATGTTTTACATGTGAATTATTATACTTTAATTTTTGCACTATATGTAGATGACTTAGTCATTATTGGAGGTAGTGCCAACATAATTTTGGGTTTGGGGAAACAATTAATATATACCTTTGAAATGACCAAGTCCTGCAAATGCTTGACAATATATTTCTTTCTCACCCTAAATCTCTTTTGGATCTATTAACACCTAAATCTCGAACACATGCGACATTTCAGCGATTCTTGCGGTAAGGCGTCATCAACATAAAGAATGCAGTCCACCAAAGGCATCCTCAAAAAATCCAAAATATAGCATGAGTCCAAAATTTCCCAAGGCCAGTCAAAATAAGAGGTTGCATAGCTGAATTATTGTTAACCCTTGCTATAGCGCATGTTATCAATTCAGTTCCCACGCGATACTCACTTAGCTTTCCCTTCGATAGTCATGATACTATCAAAACGGTGGGACCACCTACTTCCTGCAGTGCATTGAAGGATCCATCACCTCCAACAGTCCAAATTTGGCTTTTCACACACTTTGTGGCATTAAATATCCCCCTTGGTGTACCTTGGAACTAGTTCATGGAGTGTATGAGTTCACATTTGGATATAGTTGTTTCTTAGCTACCTCTTGGATTATAAAAGGAAGCCATTGACATGCATTTTGTAGAGATAAAGAAGAGAAAATTTATGTTGTTGGATTTGTGTTGAACCATCCTCATAGCCCACCTCTTCCTACCTTTGCAAGCATTAACAATCTCCCTTGCCACCTTCCTCCAAGGTGCAAGAGTTTCTCTCCATTGTTCTACCATCCACTTAGCATATCGTTTGGACAAGAAGGGCCTCCCTAAGGGATATTGTTGGCTTCCCTTAAATCCCACACCTCCTAGGTGTTGTACAACTTGACCATTGGGAAATATAAAGTGGTTTTGCATACCTTTGGTTGTTGGAGTTTGCATTCTCCCCCCATTTCCTTTTTATTGCATTTTGTTAAATTTTATTTATTTTATGTGAATTACACTAACAATCTCTTGCAGGATCATTTGGCGGACAACCAACCACACACATAGGGGCTCCAAGGACTGAATTTTTGCTATATCCTACAAGGCCTAGCCCCTTACCAAGTGGAGGAATGCACACTTGTGCAATTTTTTCCATAATACTTCTAATGGCGACTCCACTTATTTTTGTTTATTTCTTTTAAACTAGGTTGTTTTATGCTAAGTGATTAATTATGGGTGTTTATCATTTGTGGGAGATCACGTTTACCACATCCTACTCCATAATTTGGCCCCCTGTTGGCCACAATTAATTTTTACATAGTAGCACGGATCACGACCTCTCGGTTGCGCTACCAGCGGAAACACCTTTGATAGACGCGCTACTCATGCAGGTAAATAGTTCATGACTCGCACGACATTCCTTAGTTTGACCTGCACACCTTATGTGTGTTCTTCCCACGCTACAACATGTTTGTTTTTTATTTTTCCACGCTACCGCGTGGCGGAGTATTGTTTTCCCACGATACAGTCATTTGATTTGTTTTTTGTCTACATACAACAATCTTGCAGCCCCATTGCTGCTCACTAATGAACTCAAATTAAGTTAATTTACAATAATTACTTACTTTTTAAGTAATTAGTCCACATAGACCAAGATTAGGGAGTAAAGAGTTCATATATCTCAAAAATTACCTAGGTAACCAACTTTGAGGCTTTCAATGGGCCTCAATGTTGTCACTAGTATTCAAGACCTCTCTTGTTTATGCTCAATTGACATGTAATTTTTAGGATCAAAGCTATTGTAGAATCCACTTTGTGCACAAAAGCAAGGACCAAAAGACTCTTGTCCCCCTAAGTATGTTCTTCACCTCGCACTTCTTGTGATCTTTGTGAATTAGAAAAAGGTGAGAAGTGTGAAATACCTCCATTGCACATTTTTTATTAGTTATCATTTTGATTTGCAAAGCACCTTAAGCATATTTTAGAGTTAAAAGTACATCTACTTTTGCATTTACTTTATACTATTCTAGTTAATTTGTCGACAATCAATTTTCTTTCATCACATGTGTTTGCAACACTAGCACAAACTAAGAGACCTAAAGAAGTTTTCAATCCCAAGTTGTGTTGGGCGAAGCCCAAGTTGGAACAGTTTTGGTAAAGTGAAGTTCAAGGTTAGCGCAGTTTTGTCGAAGCGTATCTCAAGCGCAGGAGTTTTGAGGCAGAAGTAAGAAGTCGGCAAGGCCTAGTACTGGCCTATTTTGGGGAGAAGTGACTCCGCAATTCCCGGGATTAGGGTATGGAGCGATGCAAAGATGGCGGAAAGGGGTCTGCTTCCTTAGTAAAGGCAGAAGGACAAAGGGTGTACAGGGTAGTTGGATCATTTAAGGAAGAAGCGGTGACCTGACAGCTACGGGAAAAACATTGATGAGGCGAGAAGTGCAAAGGATGCAACAGGGTACAATCAGCGCCACGCAGTCAGAGCCGGAGGCTATCAGAAGGACGTCAAAGCCCAGGAAGTGGTGCAGAGGATGACCAAGGATAAGCGAAGTAGCTGAGAAGTTATGGAAAAGCATGGTTAGCAGGGTAATCGCACCATTTTGGGTGGTTAAGAGTACTATGGGGCTTCGACCCATAGTTATTGTAAAGATGTGACCTTCGGGTGCAATCTATAAAAGGGTCAATTTTACATAGGGAAGGGTTAGAGATTGCTAGAGTGATAGATTATTATTGTAAATCTATGCTGAGAAATCTAAGAGAGAAAGGCTCTGCAGCTCAGTGTGCAAAGACCTATTGTAGAGAAGAGTTTGCAGCTGTGTGCACATACTGGAACTGTTGACCCTTCCCATTAATAGAAACAACATTTCCCGTGGACGTATCTCCCATCCGGGGGGTGAACCACGTAAATACCTGAGTTGTGTGATTGCATCTGTGTGATTGTTTCATGTTTATGTATGTTCATTCTTTTGTATGTATTTTCACTTGTATGGATGATGAGAATAATATGTTAAGTATTGGATACATATAACTGAATATGCTAAGTGTGGATGAGTGGGAATGGAAATGATGCATTAAGTGTAAGAACATGCATAACGTTGTGAAGTTGTGTTGAATATGCTAAATGTGCAGTTGCCTGGTTAGAATAGTAGTTGCACAGTTGAAGGAATAACCATAGTTCAGTGAAGTCTGTATTGTTAGGACTGTGAAGTGCATAGTAATGTATTTGAATTGTTATAACATAGTAAATTGCATAGCTTTAAGTAAAGTAAGAAGTCACACTATCCAGCGAAGCCTGTAGTGAGTGCGATGGTCCAGAAGCGCGGTCCAAAGTTGCGTTGTAGTGCAGTGTGGGTAACTACCACTTGTGCACAGTCCCAAAGTGCATTGTGGTATTAGAAGTGGATGCAGAGTAAGTGTGACTTCACTCAGAGGACCTATTCTCTAGCCGCGCATCACTGAGTTACAGAAACTTGATTCTGCAGCCACCCCATAACTTCGCCTCGGGTGAGACCTCAGTTTGTTCGCAGATTGTTGTCGAAAGGGCCAGTGGAAAGAGGGTTTGTTGGATCTCTAAACTACGCAGAACCTGGGTCAGTCAAAAGAAAAAGTAAGCAGACCAACAAATGGTTCTGTTATCTTGCTTGAACTGGTGATTTGTTTTGATAACTGGAATCCTGAGAGGACAGAGATACATAACTGGGTGACTAAGACAAAAGAGGAGTTTGTGAAGAAAGAAAACAGAAATTCGCACTTATCTACGGAAGAGTGGTTACAAAAATACCTATTTTCTCGCATACACGAAATCTTCTTCGCATTTTTCGGTAACGAGTTACACGACTGGATATCAAGACTTGCAAAATGAAAGAACTATTTTCAGGGTGGATAACCTATAGAGTGGACTCCAGAGTTGATTCATAGGCTTAAAGAGGTTGATAGACCAATTTCAAGAGTAGTAGAATTTTGGTTGGATAGCGTACTAGAAGGCTATGTAACAGAATTTGTTGTGGACACTCTAAAGTATTACAGCGCAGCAGAAGGAGATTTCTTCAAAGGATTCAGAGGTAAGTACCTGAAAAATATCAGTTTATACATTAAAATGTTGTTAGCAGAAAAAGGTGTCTTAAGAATGCAATAATATTCCCAGGAATTTGAGTCTGTAATGTTTAGTAACACAAATAGTGACACTGAGAAAAATATTTATACATTGCAAAGTGGCAAAAGATATAAGCCTATCACTAGAAAGAGGTATCACAAAGCCGAACCTTGAATACCCATAGAAGTTGAGTTAGAATGCGACATACAATCATATCAGGGTGAGTCTGATAGTGAAATGGAGCCTAGAACAACTACCTATCATCCTATCACTCCACAGAAACCTCCAGTCGACGGAAGAAATACTACAAGTTTGCAAAACACCAGTAGCAATAACACCGCAGGAATTAATACTCAGAATCAGCCAAGTAGTAGTAGACCTAATCCATCTCAGAATACTACACTTCCTAGAAGAAGGATGACAGACGACATTAAGATACCTATTTTTAAAGGAACTAGTCTAAAAGACCCAGAGAAACATTGGTTTCTTTGTGAAGCCGTGTGGAATGTTAAGCAAGTTCAGGACGAAGCTATAAGACAAGCTCAGTTAGTTACCACATTTAGAGATAGATCTCTAACTTGGTTTATGAAGTATTTTGTTGGACAAAACAGATCCCTAGTTGATATAAGAACTGTGCTAATAAGAGAGTTCAAGAAACCTAAGTCAGAATCTCAGTGCATTACAGAGCTAAAAGAAATCAAACAAAATCCTAATGAGACTGTATGGGAATTTGATCGGAAATTTAAAGCACTATTAGATCAAGTAATTTTTGACATAGCACCGCAACAGCGTCAAGAATGGTTCATAGTTGCATTGTTTCCACACATCAGATTACCACTCATGCAACAGAAGGTTACTTCGCAGACATAGGCTTTAGAAATTGCGATGAATCTAGAGGCTTTGCCCATAGGAGAAACTAGGACAAGAATGGTTCAGATACAGACCCAACTAGCAAACTTGACATTACAGTTGCAAGACGTAAAGAAATGAAAAGAATCCAGAGAAGAGGTTTGGTGTACTAAATGTAAAGGAGAAGGACACTCCAAAGAACATTTCCCTGTATTCCGAGATTACATCGCTAGTGGAGCATCGAACCCATTGAACCAACAGCAACAACAAGGCCCATGGTGTGAAATTTGCAGATGTAGAGGACATCGCACAGAAGACTGTTACTTGCTTAAAAAATATGTACAGACACCAAAGAACTTGTACTGTACATTTTGTAAGTCAGTTGTCCATGACGATAACAAATGTAGAGCATATGATCTCATTATTGAAAGGAAACATGTTGTTTACAGAGTTCAAGGAGAACCGCAAAATAATAATGAAAATGTGCAGTATGATCAAGGCACATACAGAGGATGTGGTGGATTCATAGGAAGAGGACGAAATACTGGCCAACAGGGAAGAAGAAGACGTTAGATTGTATGTTATAACTATGCTCAACTAGGACATCTAACAAGGGATTGTCAGAACCCTTGTACTACCTGTAAGTATTGTAAGTCATTTGACCATGTCATTGAGGCATGTCCTGTTTTGCAAGAAAAAATGCAAGAAAGAAGACCAGAAGTGAAGAATCAAAACATACATATGATCGCAGCTGAAGAGAGAAATAAGGAACTCGACATCCATGTTGTGAAACGAAGCAGAGCTATGATAGGAGGAGAGCAAAAAACTGAAGCTTCGACTTCTGAAGACCACACCACAAACCATAAGCCTACTGGAGGGGCTTGGATAAGAAAAGTGACTAGAAAAATGCCCGCCTTTGATCTTGACAAAGGAAAAGAAGCATTCATGGAAACCGGAAAATTCTAATAGAGCTCAGAAGAATCCCATTGCGAAGTGATTCATCGCCTATAGTGTATATTCCAATTTCATATGATGGATCACGTACTGAAACAGACCCCATAAGTCCTATTGCATAGTTCCTACAAAGATGCATGAAGTTGTTAAAGCATGACAATTCCTTAGCAGAGCTACAAATCCTATTCACTCATTACGAATAGCGTAGTGCCATAAGCGAAGCACATAATGCAGTTCACCATATCAAGAACCATGGAAGAACCGGAAGAGAGATGAGATTAAATGCATAGATCAGAGACTTCAAAATGGACCAGATAATTCTTGAATTCGGCTCATAGGTGAATCTCTTGACAAAGAAGACATGGGAATAGATGGGTAATCCAAAGTTTTCATGGTCACCGATACAGTTGAGATTATCAAATCAACAGAAGGTTCTACCTTTTGGGAGATTATCAAGTGTCCTTGTTGACATTGATGGAGTGCGAAGTAGAGAATACTTCGAAGTGATTGAGATCGTATATGATAGAAACCCATATCCTGCATTGTTAGGTATTTACTAGGCAATTGATAACCTCGCTATCATCAATATCAAGAAAAAATAGATGATATTTGAAGTACCAGATATCAGGGTCATCGCACCTTTAGACACTGCACAAGGACCTAGACATACTGAACCAGTAAGAGAAGAATGTAGAGCTCAAGATCTTGATGGTATCTACAAGATGATAGTGGACTACATCAATCCTACTGACGATGGGACATTGAGATGGAGATGTGACAGTTCTTTTGCATCAGACTCAGATGCAAGAATGGAGAACTGGCATAACAGAATGCATGAAGTATTAGTGCGACGGTGTGCACAGATAACAAAGTCACTACGTTGGATTGGAACAGAGGCAATCCAAATCCCTACTTATGATGGTGTTGTAAATGTACATGCATTCCTTCATGAATATCTCACCTCAGTTCTAGCAGAACATAAGCTATTTGCATTAGATACATCACTGTACGCTACACCTGCTAGATGGTGGGTTGTGCATAAACATAATTTGAATACATGGGAAGAATGTAAGCACATGATGGAAATCAGATTTACAGAACAAACTGAGATTGTGAAAGTAAAATATAATGGACGGACTGACCCTAGAGACCACATAGAGGTTTGTTTGAAATCTTGGATACATACACCTAAGCAAGAATGGGTGCATAGGTTTATACACACATTAGAGCAAATTCCGAAGAACTGGTACACAGAAGCTGAATTTCGTAGAGGCATAGTAGATTGGCACATACTGATAACTAACTTTCAAGCAACTTTCAGTTTTGAGGATTATTGTCCAAATATTCATGAGGCTTTGTAGATAATCAAAAAGAAGGTATTCAATGACGCACTGTTACCTGTATACAAACTACCAGAGTGGGAAAGACAGTTAGGGCATGCACTGGAATGTTACAACACCACATTAGATGGAGACGAATATGAAGATCCACATGATGTAGACATACCTGAGTCTGAAGGAAAAAGCGAAGTAGAAGGACTTGACTTAGAAATTCCGGAACTGAGTAGTCCTATGAAGACTAGAAAGATCAACATTGGTACTGAGGATGAACCAAATTTTGCTTCTATAGGGGACTACTGGGATAAAGAAATAGTAGGACAGATTGCATACCTATTGTGCAAATAACACAACCTATTTCCTACTAAGTTCTCTGAAATGAAAGGCATTCTAGGAGACTTGGGAGTTATGAAAATACCTCTCAACCCATATGTCAAGCCCATCAAGCAAAGACCCTACAAACTGAATCCCAAATACAAAGAAAGAGTAAAATCGGAGCTTGATAAGATGCTTGATGTAGGAATTATTGAGCCAGTAGAAGAATCAAAATGGATAATTCCCATGGTCATACATGATAAGAAAGCTAAAGGAGGAATCAAGATTTGCATAGATCTCATAAAGTTAAATGATGCTTCATTGCATGACCCATTTCCTACTCCATTCATAGACAAAGTGCTAGATAATGTTGGAGGAAACGAAACATACTCATTCACTGATGGATTCTCTAGATATCATCAGATCAGAATCACTACAGAAGACAGACATAAAACTACCTTTGCTACTAAATGGGGATCATATCAGTACACAGTTATGCCCTTTGGTTTGAAAAATGCACCTGCTATCTTTTCCAGAGTAGTTGTTGTTGCATTTAAAGGTTTTATCCACAAATTCTTAGAAGTATATTTTGACGATTGGATAGTATTTGGTTCACTGAAGAACCATTATGTGAACTTAAGAATGATGTTAGCGAAGTGTAGATAGCATCAGATTTCCTTAAATCTAAAGAAAATCATTTTCAATGTTCCTTATGGAATCCTACTGGCACACATTATATGTAAGCAAGGATTGATGGTTGATCTAGCAAAGATCGCAGTTATTATGAACCTACCAGCACCTAACTCAGTGAAACAGCTACACACTACATTAGGACACACGGGATACTATAGGAATTTCATCAAAGGATATGCGCAAATCACTGCACCTATGGATAAATTACTGAAGAAAGAAGCACAGTACATTTGGATCGAAGACTGCCAGAAAGGATTAGATACATTGAAAGAGAGAATGGTTGTTGCACCGATTCTAGTTTTTCCAGACTGGAGTAAACAATTCCATGTACATGTAATACTTCATCTATAGCATTGGGCATTGTGCTATCTCAACCAAGCGAGGGAGGCATCGACCATCCCATCGCATTTTCAAGCAGGAAATTATCTTCAGCAGAAAAGAACTATACTACTACAAAAAAAGAAGGCTTAGCTATTGTATATGCATTGCAGAAGTTCAGACACTATCTGATAGGTTCGCATTTCTGTATGTTTACTAACCACTTAGCTTTGAAATACTTGGTCAACAAACCAGTGTTAGGGGGGAGAATATGCAGATGGTTATTTCTATTTCAGGAATACAATTTTGAAATCATTGTTAATCCAGGAATATTGAATTCAGGACCTAACCACCTCTCCAGAATTGAGTCAGACGAAGAACCTAGTAACTTGGAAGACAGTCTACCAGATGCGCAGTTGTTTTCTATTCACATAGCAGACGACTACTATAAGGACATTGTAGACTTCCTGACTACAGGTCTATGACCTACAGAGTTTACTACGCAACAGAAGAAGCAATTAGTGGTAAGAGAAACTGAATTTACCATAATTGTCAGACAATTGTATAAGCTAGGACCTGATGAAGTATTGCGAACATGTGTATTGGAGCATGAGAAACCTATGATACTTGTTAAAGCACATTCAGGGGTATCTGGAGGACACTACGCAGGAAGAGATACTGTGCAGAAATTTTTAAGAGCAAGACTGTGGTGGCCTACATTACACAAGGATTCAAAGGAACATTGTTGAAGTTGCGATGTTTTCCAAAGGACAAGGAAGCCATATCATAGAGATGAGATGTTGTTGATGCCACAGGTGACCTTGCAAGCATTTGATAAGTGGGCTATTGATTTTGTGGGACCTATTAACCCACCAAGAAAGCGAACTGGTTCGAGATATATCATCACAGCTACAGATTATCTAACCAGGTGGGCATAGGAGAAACCAGTGAAGGACTGTAGCGCAGTCACTGCCGTGCAGTTCATCTTTGAGAATATTTTGACAAGATTTGGATGTCCGAAGATTTGAATGAGTGATCAGGGAACCCATTTCTTGAACAGAACTATTGCAGCTTTGACTGAAGAATTTCAGATTTACCATCAAAAAAGCACACCATATCATCCACAAGCTAATGGCATTGTTGAAGCATTTAACAAAGTACTGGAAAATGCATTGACCAAGGTATGCAATACAAACATGGATAATTGGGATCTGCGAATACCAGCGCTGTTGTGGGCATATAGAACAACTTGCAATAAGTTGACAGGTTTTACACCTTTCATATTTGCATATGGACAAGAAGTTGTCATTCCCATGGAATACATAGTACCAAGCTTGAGAATCGCAGCATTCACAGACATGGATGATGAAGAGACAATGGAAGAGAGGATACTACACTTAGTTGGGCTGGAAGAAGATCGCTTCATTGCAGGATTTCACCAACAAGTGCAGAAAGATAGAGAAAAAGCATGGCATGATAGGCACATCAAGTACAATTTTTTCTAGGTAGGAGACCTTGTCCTCCTCTACAATAGTAAGTTCATAAAATTTCCTAGAAAATTTAAAATGCACTGGTTAGGACCGTATGTTGTTAAACATGTTACTAATGGTGGCGCAGTTCAGTTAGCCACACTACTTGGAGAGAATTTGAAAGGACTTGTTAACGGAAGTAGACTAAAGCACTACAAGGATATTCCTACTCCTCCAGACATCAATTAAGCACCGTAAGAGAATTCTAAGTGTCATTTGCAGTTGAAACTGGACACTAAGAATGCCAGAATAAAGAGTCTGCACGAAATTTTGTTAAGACGCGAACTTTTTTTTTTACAAATGGAAGTTATGCTGGAAAGCACACATAGCAAGTTGAGTTGAGAAGTAAGAGAAGTTTCGTTCTGTGAAGTTAACATCAAAGATATGGAAATGCACAGTGAACCTCTCAACTCAAATATCCGCTAGCAGGGATGGTTTGCATTATGAAGTTAAAAGTCAGCAAAGAAGAATGCGCAGTGAACCTCGCATTTGATATGATTGCTAGCAAAGTCAAGGAAAACTAGTCATGAAAATGCCGGTAAAAAAAATAGTCGTTATATAGTGTTTTCGAGAACCGGTTGGTGCCGCATTTAAAGCATATTTGGTTGTTTGGGCACATTCATTGAAGAAAAGGACGAAAATATTAGCGATATTTGGCCAACAGATATGGAATTTAATTCATAGATATCCGTGTGTGGGTGCGCCTCAGGTCAGCTGCACCTATAAATAGGACTACGCGTATACTTGCGGGTTTTACCACGATTTATGATTCTTACTACCCGTAAATTCTAAGTTTTTACCAGCAAAAGCACACAAATAAAGTTGCAATTGAATGTCTGAGAAGTCGACTCTAGAAGAGGTTGCGAGGGACTTTAACCAGACTAGGATCGAGGGATTAATGAAAACGCCCTCGAAGAAACCAGTTCCAGAAAGGGGTGCCTCATCAAGAAGTTCACCTTACCACACGGTAGAAGAAAAGATAAAGGATAAGGGACTGTCCTGAGAACCAGAGAAGCCAAAGGCATGAGGTATGAAGAAGTAGCCTCCATAAGAACCACCCCGCGATAGGCCAATCTTCCTCACGCCGGAGTATATTCCACCACAAAGAGCTGATGCACCACCTATCCGGCTCGTGAAGAATGCCCAGTATGAGATTCCACTGCCACCAATCTCAAGCCATGTGCGCATCCGTGAGAATCTGCTCGGAAAGATCCTGGATTGCAACTTTTCAGACCATGATCTGCTAGAAGGGAAGGACCCTTAGTAGCCAAAGTATCTCTAGTTTCAGCTCGACTAGTATATGTGTCGAAAGGTTGATGAGCGCACAAAACAGTCTACTCTTCACGTGCAAGATTGGCTTACGTTGCTAGTGCCATCCGAGTTGCTAAACCTGTTGCACATCCCCCTTTTTGAGTGAAGTAATGAGATCTCTGCAGTGGTGCACACTTTACTGTCGTGCACACACCAAGGATACATATGGCTAGAACGAAAGGTTGATATCAACATCAACCTCATCCACCGGATCATGCATCTCAGTAAGTGAGGTGTTGATCCCACAGTGGAGTTTGTGGGAAAAACTAAGGATAAAGAGCTCTCTAAGCAGATGAAAGAAGAGTTTGAACTACAGAAGGGAAGCTAGGGGTATGTCATAGTTGGGATCAAGGACTAAGCCAAGTGCTTCACGATTCAGTTATTCGCAGGAAACGTTTTGCGGAAGTGCAAACTAGCAGAGGTGTCGGTTGCTGCAGTTTTCTTAGCTGCAAAGGCTAAGGATGGTACTCCATATAATTGGTCCATTTATTTGTTAAACGAGTTCTTGGATGATGTTCGGGAGACTCGGGAAAGTGGAATCCCTTTCCACTATAGTTGGTTATCGGTACTCATCGCATTTGCGGGTTGGAAAGAGCCACTCTACGAACAGTATGTTCCAGTTAGTTTGGGAGATTGCAGAGGAACTAGGCATGCAATATGTGGGAAAATGCGATGCCAAAAAGATAGCACGTGAACAATGAGTAGATGTTCACCTTATATGATCACTTGTGCGATGTGATTCAGCACACTCCGCGCATTACAAAGGAGGTAACAACTGTGCATACCCGAAGACTCCTATTCAAAGCTGACCTTCACTTCATATATTCAGCCAAGGGCTGAGAAGTAAAACCCATAATGGTTTGAAGGATTGTACCAACTGTTGGCCCGGTTTTGCAACCAGGCTTAGTGCTATGGGCACCTGCTAACTAGTAGCAGTAGTTTCAATAGAATTAAACAAGAAACTAATCTAAGCAAAACTAATCATGGATCTATGCAAGAATATAAGCAAATAGTGTAAACATTTAAAAAACAAGAACAGGAAAATATTAAAGAATGAATTTGTATTGAAAAATGGGGGGCAAGCAAGTGCTTGCGATAATACCTTCAAAGGTGAAGGTTGATGTTGAGCAACTCCCAAGATGAGTAGCTCCAAGCTCCAAGAGGTCTCCTTCTCCAAGGTTGCTTACAATGGCCAAAATGCTCAAGGAAGATTTCGGCAACATGAGGATGAGATAATGGATGGATGTGAAATGAGGAGCCCCTACCACCTTTTTATAGGTTTTGGTGGTGGGGAATACCATTTGTGGTTTTGTGGAAACCAAATGGTATTGACCAACATGGTTTAGGTACTTTTCCCTCCTTTTTCCTTTTTTGAATAAAATTAATATTTTTATTCCCTTTTTAATATTTTTGGGAATTTAGACCCTTTTTGAGGGTTTTTTATGCTTTTTTAGGAAAAATAATCTTTTTTATTGGGAAAAGGGGTGTACTCAGGTCTTTTGGTGACCTTTTGTTGGTTTCAGAGGCTCAGATGGTGAAAAAGTGGACAAATGGGTCATGTGAATAAGGGAATGAGCTAGTGAGCACTTTTTAGGTGTTAACACCAACTTGACTCACCAAATATTGAGTTGATTATGGAAGACTGTCGTAGGAATGGAAGTTCGATTCGCCAGTAATAATCACTGCAACATCAGACGAAAGCGAAGCTGGAGATTCGAAGAATGGGGAAGAAACGACCAGCGCGCAAGATAAAGAAATAGGACAAGGAACCCAGCAAGACACTGTTGAGGCGCATTCAGGAGAAAAGAGGAAGGACCTTGACAGGTCAGTGCCAGAAAAAGGGCACAGAAAGATGCACAAATCAACTAAACCACCGGGAGAAGTGCAGTTGCATGTAGATGACTACGAAAGCATCGCGACACGAGTCAGCGAGCACTTGGAAGAGACGCTTTCTATAAAGTAAAGTAAAAACGAAGAGGTCCAAGAGAAACTCATTCAGAACCTCACAGAATTGAAGAGCATGGTCGCGAAGATAGAACAAGTTTAGCAGGACTTGGTGCGTGAATCCGACTTTGAGGGCAAGTCAGGTGAGTCAAGCCAAAGAAAGAGAAAGATGCCTGCCTTGATGATGAGACACCGCCTAGTCAGGATTGAGCCAACAAATTTTATTTTCCCAAATGATGAACTAGATGAAGGTGTGAAGTGGTTGGAGCACCTAGATATCAATGTCGTCATGTTGCCACTTAAGGAATTACACAATCGGCACCTGCAAGTTGTGGAAGAATTCAGGACTGGGACATTACTGATCACAATCAACACTTACAGTTAGAGGAAAGATATAAGGAGCTGAAGGGTGAATCCATGGATAAAAGAAGAGATTTAATCAGTGCTTAGGAGAAACATCGCAGACTCAAAGAAATGGTTGTAGCATTTTGCGCGAAGATACCCCAGTGCGAACAGAAACCTAAGGTAGAAGCTACAATACTTAATATTGGTGCCGCAGTGGACAATATTAAGGCAGAGATGGTGGACATGGAGATATCTTATAAAGAGAAGATTGCTACTCTAGAGTCGCAACAACAAGCTGGAACTCCTCAAGAAGACAAAGAAGCCAGAAGCGAAGAATTGAGGTTGGAAACAGAAAAAATCTCAGCAGAAAGTGGCGCGATGTCAAGAATTGCTCGACGAAGCCACTAGAGTATGGGCTATGCTGCAGGAGGATATTGAGTTACAAAAGATACAAGAAGAGCTACAATAGAAACAAGAGGATCTGGACTCTATGAACATGACTATGAAGACTTTTCCACCAAGGCAAAATATCCATAAATATGCAGAGACCAGGGAGCTACAAAAAGAGTTGAAAGTGCTGACAGAAAAGGAGGCTGACACTTCAGCAAAGTTGCAGCCCATGCAAGAAGAAGCACTCACTCTTTCGAAGCACATTGAAGAGAAGTTACAAGAACTTAATACAACAGAGTACATAGTTAAGGAGCATGCTCAAGAATCCATCTGGCAAGAGATGTTGGAGACTATTAAGGATTTTGAGTAGGAAACAAAGGAAATAGTTACGAAGCTAAGCACAACTCTACAAGACTTCACTACGAATTTGAACACTCCAGAGGATGCGTAGTTGAATCCTCCCAACAGAAGTGGATCAGGGATGACCCATGAGTGAGTGTTAGGGGCCTATTGGGGGAAGCCCATGTTGGCGCATTTTTGGTAAAGTGAAGTACAAGGTTACGCAGTTTTTTCGAAGCGTAGCTCAAGCGCAACAGTTTTGAGGCAGAAGTACAAATTCGACAAGGCCTAGTACTATACTATTTTGGGGAGAAGCGACTCCGTGATTCCCGGGAACAGGTTATGGAGTGACGTGAAGATGTAATAAAGGGGCATGCTTCCTTAGTAAGGAAGAATGACAAAGGACGGCCAGGGTAGTTGGAGCAGTTAAGGAAGAAGCGGCAGCCTGACAGATATAGGAACAATGTTGATGAGGCGAGAAGTGCAAAGGATGCAATAGGGTACAGTCAACGCCACACAGTCAGAGCTGGAGACCGTTACAAGGACGTCAAATCCCAGGAAGCAACGTAGAGGACGACCAAGGACAAGCAAAGTAGCTAAGAAGTTATGGAAAAGCATGGTTAAAGGGGCAATCACGTCGTTTTGGGGATTGAGGGTACTATGGGGTTTCGTCCCATAGTTATTGTAAAGATGTGACCTTCGGGCGCAATCTATAAAAGGGGAAAGTTTGCATAGGAAAGGGTTAGATATTGCTAGAGTGATAGATTATTATTGTAAATACGTCCTGAGAAATCTAAGAGACAAAGGCTCTACAGTTGAGTGCGCAAAGACCTATTGTAGAGAAGATTCTGCAGCTGCGTGCACAAACTGGAACTGTTGACCCTTCCCATTAATAGAAACAATAGTTCTCATGGATGTAGCTCCAATCCGGGGGGTGAACCACGTAAATACCTGAGTTGTGTGATTGTTTCATGTTTATTTATGTTCATGCTTTTGTATGTATTTTCACTTGTATGGATGATGAGAATAATATGTTAAGTATTGGATACATATAACTGAATATGCTAAGTGTGGATGAGTGGGAATGGAAATGATGTGTTAAGTGTAAGAACATGCATAAGTTGTGTTGAATATGCTAAATGTGCAGTTGCCTGGTTAGAATAGTAGTTGCGCACTTGAAGGAATAACCATAATTCAACGAAGTCTGTATTGTTAGAACTATGAAGTGCGTAGTCATGTATTTGCATTGTTATAACATAGTAAATTGCATAACTTTAGGAAAAGTAAGAAGTCACACTATCCAGCACATCCTGTAGTGAGTGCGACGGTCCGGAAGCGCGGTCCAGAGTTGCGTTGTTGTAGTGCAGTGTGGGTAACTACCGCTTGTGCGCAGTCCCTAAGTGCATTGTGGTATTAGAAGTGTTTGCAGAGTAAGTGTGAATTCACTCAGAGGATTTGTTCTCTAGCCGTGCATCCTCGGGTTACGAAAAATTGCTTCTGTAGCCACCCCATAACTTCGCCTCGGGTGATACCTCAGTCTATTCGCAGATTGTTTTCGAAAGGGCAGGTGGAAAGGGTTTTTTTTGGATCTCTAAACTAGACAGAAACTGGGTCAGTCAAAATAAAAAGTAAGCAGACCAACATCTTGTGAGCTTCGTGAATCAGAAAGGTACGAATTGTGAAATACCTCTCTTGCAATCCCTAAGTGAAATTCAAACCCCTTAAAATAAACTTTGTAAATTCCAACCAACTAAAATCCTCCATAGGAGGTCACTGGTGAGCTCCTAATGTGGATGCCTAATGAGGGAAGCTATACCAAGAGCCTACTTTAAATGTCAACCCGGGGAACGTACAAACTTGAGAGATGCATGCACTATCTGTGCTCTTATAGGATAATCTCTTGTCACAATTGGATGTCAGTATCGATGTTCTAAAGATTGTCTACTAAATGTGAAAACTGATTATGCTATGGAATTCAATACTGGAAAGCAATAAATCTAATTAAAAGAATTAAAGTGTTGAAAGCAGTAAATATGTTATGAGAAATAAAGCAGGGAATCTATTTTAAATAATTAAAATGTTGAAGTAATTAGATGCTGATCTGTTCTAAGAAATGAAGATACAAAAAAAGTAAATCTATTTGAAATAATTAAAGTGCTGAAATAACTAAATGCTGAGAATGAAAATATCATAACAACGCTATTCTACTCATTGGGGAAACAAAGTTTGTAACTACTATCTGCGCACAAAATTGGAGACTTGATCTAACTTGTTTTACCAATCTAGAATTGAAATACGATCATTCTATGCTTACTCATCTATTACTAAGAAGTCAAAAGAAACTAATCACGATGCGAAAATGCAGTGAACTCCAGATCTAAACCATGACATTGAAAGCAAAGCTATTACACATGTAATCGTTGATAAAAATATGCGTTGAAAGAAAGAACCTACAGGACTACTGAAATCGTTTTACTGTACTACGGAATGCATTCTAAACTACTACAGAAATAATGAATCATTCAACGCTCCCATATATCATAGAACTGTTCATCAATGTAAAACGCATACTTGGAAAAATACCTGCAAATAGGAATCTCTTGACCTACGTGTTGGAGGGGCCCTCCCCAACCCGTACTCAGGAGAGAATAAAAACTCAGAAACGCTCGCTGGAATTAATCATCAATCTTTCATTTAATATATAAAATCCATGTCAAAATAGAAGTCTGTACTTCTCAGTATCTCAATAGTGCAGAAAACATTAAAAATAATGTCTTTCCCAAAAATAACAGCAGGGGCCTCTCGCTACCCGAGAGGTCCATATTTATACGATTTAACTTTGATCCTAACTGATTGTCAAAATGTCGATTCTTCTTGAAAGTGGGAGTGCGTCCTCTATAAATCAGGAAACATGGCGCTCAGCTTGGTGATCCTTTAGTCTTCTACACGTCCATCCTTTAATGACCTTGAACCTGCTCAATCACGCTTGGTTTCCATATAATCAATTTATTTGATACACATTCTAACATACAAGATTAATCATAAAAAAAATTTCGTTAAATAATTAAAGTAAAACACTTTTCCCACAATTGAGAGCGTTTCTTTACCATTGCTTGAGATGGACTATGGAAAAAGGGTTATCAAATACCCGAAAAATGGACCCATCATTCTCTCCCCTACTTGAAGGATTCACCTATCCTTGGGTGACTTATTCCATTCATCGATGACCTCCCTGATATCCCATGATACCACCTTAGGTGCCCTTACCTGCCTGAGATATCCAAAATTCTGATCCTCCCTGGCCCATGCCTTCCTCTCCTTCTCTTCATTAATCTATTCTTTGAGAACTGGGGAAAGAAATAATGGGGGATTCAGTCTCATCCCAATCCACCTGAGTTGGTTTCTTGCCAGGGATTCTTTGTAGAGTATGGTTTTGAAGAGAGCATCCTTAAGCCCGAGGGGAGAGTGGAGTTCTCTTCGTTTTAGATCATTTGCCACCCTGCTCCACCTTTCCCTGATGGACTCATTAATTTCCTTTTATGTGCTGCTGAGTGTAATGTCAAAATGACTCACCGCCTCCTATTGTTTTACGAGGAGAATGGGTATCAGTTCCTCATCCTGAGTGAGGATCCTGTGATTATAGATTATTCCCTCAGGGTGAGTTGGCTTAGGTCTGATCATTAATGGGTTTTCCCATTTGGATGCAACATAGAGATGATAGTCCTGGGCTCGCTCAATTTCATGGTTCATCCACGAACACAATGCCCTTAACTGGAAATCGCCCACATATGGGTTTGGCGACCTGTTGGGCGAGCCAGAAACTACGAAATTGTGCAAGAAGAACTCACTTAATTGGTCTTTATCCAGCTCTGTGGAGTTCAAAGATGCATCAATGAATTCTTTAGGAGTGCTTACCTCTATAGGGAGATCTTTCTTCAACCTCTGGAGCTGGAATTCACCCCATTTCTCTTGTAAATAAATTGCATAGACCGCCTACGGTGGTATGAGGTCATGCAGTCTCTCATATATGCCGATAGTAGCGGCAAAAACATCCATAATTTTGATAATCTCCTGGTCCTTCCTTGCTAATTCGCTTTGTGCTTCGGCCAACTTTTCTTGTAGCGCTAAATTCTTCTGCTCGGCCAGCAGGAGCTCTTCTGCATGGTGCATCTTTAGGATTTGTGTCTTCTCGGCTGAGAATGGGGGAGGTGTGGCCTGGCTTCCTGGCCGAATTCTTAATGTTGCCAACTCATTTTTTAGCCTTTCCAATTCTGCTCGTGCTTCAGCGAGCTAGGAAACGACCTCGCGGTCTTCATTACGTTCTTGAGGGTTTTCCTAAAAGTTGCCTTGCTCCTGTAAGCTCTTCTCTTCTTCTTTATCCATTTCTTCTTCTCTATCTTGTTTTTCCTCTTCATTCCTTTCCTCTTCTTCTTTTTCTTCTTCATCCTCTTCTTCAACTGTAGTGGGATCCTTTTGATCTATAAAAGGATCAATGTCATCATGAGACACATTGGTAATCAAGGGGTTGAGTTCCTTTTCTTTCTCCTTGGAGACTCAGATTTTAGATACCTGTGTGAATCTCTTGTTGCGCCTCTTCGACCCCTGAGTACTGGTAGGAATATCTGGGTCTGATTTGGGGGAGTCCTCTTTGGAGTGTTTTATTTTGACCAAGTTGTTAGCCACACTATCCAAGTCAATTTTTATTTTTTCCCCTGATACAGAGGTGGTCTTACTTTTCGATTCGGGTGGCAAGGGCGTAGTCCTCATTCTCTGAACGTCATCAGCATACACCACGATGAACTCCTCCCAGGAGAGCTCTGGAATCTGAGCTTTTAGCTCCTCACCAACTATTAGTTTGATCAGCCCATGATGGGCCAAAGCATCCTCTTTTCCCTTAGCCACCTTCCTGCTCATCTCTGCTAGGGATTGGAGCAGGTAAAATGGAATGCTAATATTGTTGTTTGATGAAATGTGACTTCTGTGCCTAAGAAGCTCTAAAATACGAAAAAGGCAACTTTCAAGAAAACCATCCAGAATGTAATGAAGACCCCGAGGTCATTTCCTAGCTTGCTGAAGCACGAGCAGAATTGGAAAGGCTTAGAAATGAGTTGGAAACATTAAGAATTTGGCCAGGAAGCCACGCCACACCTCCCCCATTCTCAGCCAAGAAGACACAAATCCTAAAGATGCACTATGCAGAAGAGCTCTGGCTGGTCGAGCAGAAGAATTTAGCGCTGCAAGAAAAGTTGGCCGAAGCACAAAGAAAATTAGCAAGGAAGGACCAGGAGATTATCAAAATTAGGGATGTGTTTGCCACTACTATCAGCATATATGAGAGACTGCATGACCTCAGACCACCGTCGGTGGTCTATGTAGTTTATTTACAAGAGAAATGGGGTGAATTCCAGCTCCAGAGGTTGAAGAAAGATCTCCCTATAGAGGTAAGCACTCCTAAAGAATTCATTGATGCATCTTTGAACTCCACAGAGCTAGAGAAAGACCAATTGAGTGAGTTCTTCTTGCACAATTTCATAGTTTATGGCTCGCCCAACTGGTCGCCAAACCCATATGTGGGCGACTTCTAGTTAAGGGCATTGTGTTCGTGGATGAACCATGAAATTGAGCGAGCCCAGGACTATCATATCTATGTTGCATCCAAAGGGAAAACCCCATTAATGATCAGACCTGATCCAACTCACCCCGGGGGAATAATCTATAATCACAAGATCCTCATTCAGGACGAGGAACTGATACCCATTCTCCTCGCAAAACAATAGGAGGCGGTGATTCATTATGAAATTACACTCCGCAGCACACAAAAGGAAGTTAATGAGTCCATCAGGGAAAGGTGGAGCAGGGTGGAAAACGATCTAAAATGAAGAGAATTCCACTCTCCCCTCAGGCTTAAGGATGCTCTCTTCAAAACCATACTCTACAAAGAATCCCTGGCAAGAAACCAACTCAGGTGGATTGGGATGAGACTGAATCCCCCATTCTTTCTTTCCCCAGTCCTCAAAGAACAGATTAATGAAGAGGAGGAGAGGAAGGCATGGGCCAGGGAGGATCAAAATTTTGGATATCTCAGCCAGGCAGGGGCACCTAAGGTGGTAGAATGGGATATCAGGGAGGTCATCGACGAATGGAATAAGTCACCCAAGGATGGGTGAATCCTTCAAGTAGGGGAGAGAATGATGGGTACATTTTTCAGGTATTTGATAACCCTTTTTCCACAGTCCAGCTCAAGCAATGGTAAAGAAACACACTCAATTATGGGAAAAGTGTTTTACTTTAATTATTTAATGAAATTGTTTTTATGATTAATCTTGTATGTTAGAATGCATATCAAATAAACTGATTATATGGAAACCAAGCGTGATTGAGCAGGTTCAGGGTCATTAAAGGATGGACGTGTAGAAGACTAATGGATCACCAAGCTCGGCGCCCTGTTTCCTAATTTATAGAGGACGCACCTCCACTTGCAAGATGAATCGACATTTTGACAATCAGTTAGGATCAGAGTTAAATTGTATAAATATGGACCTCTCGGGTAGCGAGAGGCCCCTGCTATTATTTTTGGGAAAGACATTATTTTTAACGTTTTCTGCACTGTTGAGATACTGAGAAGTACAGACTTCTATTTTGACATGGATTTTATATATTAAATGAAATATTGATGATTAATTCCAGGGAGCGTTTCTGAGTTTTTATTCTCTCCTGAGTACGGGTTGGGGAGGGCCCCTCCAACACGTAGGTAAGGAGATTCCTATTTACAGGTATTTTTCCAAGTATGTGTTTTACATTGATGAACAATTCTATGATATATGGAAGCGTTGAATGATTCATTATTTCTGTAGTAGTTTAGAATGCATTCCATAGTACAGTAAAATTATTTCAGTAGTCCTGTAGGTTCTTTCTTTCAGCGCATATTTTTATCAACGATTACATGTGTAATAGCTTTGCTTTCAATGTCATGGTTTAGATATGGAGTTCACTGCAGTTTCTCATCGTGATTAGTTTCTTTTGACTTCTTAGTAATAGATGAGTAAGCATAGAATGATCGTATTTCAATTCTAGATTGGTAAAACAAGTTAGATCAAGACTCCAATTTTGTGCGCAGATAGTAGTTACAAAATTTGTTTCCCCAATAAGTAGAATAGCTCTGTTATGATATTTTCATTCTCAGCATTTAGTTATTTCAGCATTTTAATTATTTCAAATAGATTTACTGTTTTTGTATCTTCATTTCTTAGAACAGATCAGCATCTAATTACTTCAGCATTTTAATTATTTAAAATAGATTCCCTGCTTTATTTCTCATAACATATTTACTTCTTTCAACACTTTAATTCTTTTAATTAGATTTATTGCTTTCCAGTATTTAATTCCATAGCATAATCAATTTTCACATTTAGTAGAAAATCTTTAGAACATCGATACCGACATCCAACTGTGACAAGAGATTATCCTATAAGAGCACAAATAGTGCATGCATATCTCATGTTTGTACGTTCCCTGGGTTGACATTTAAGGTAGGCTCTTGGTATAGCTGCCCTCATTAGGCATCCACATTAGGAGCTCACCACTTTTTGGCACCGTTGCCAGGGAGGTGCTAAATCTTTTAGGAGACATCACCTAAAAACTACAAAAAGAAAAAAAAAATTACATAAAACAAAAACATAAATCTCTTCTACCAATGAATGCCTCGTCGGCAAAGGGATAGGTTTGGCCGCTTTCTGCCCAAGCATTCCATGAGCAACAATGGTAATAACAATTCTAACCATTCTCAGTTTGAATTTCTACACTCTGAAAATGAGACTGACTCCACATACGATCTAAACAGAAGCAACTTCACTACCAGTTCCAGCTCAAACACCTCAATGGCAAATGAAGAGGAAGAACCTAGGGAGCTTTTCACTTTTCCCATTAGCATACCTCTCGGAGATGCCAGAATGAAGAACATCAATCCTAATAATCTGCCAAACTTTCATGGGTTGACTTCAGAATATCCTGACACATTCCTATTTGAATTTGAGTTAGTTTGCAAATCATTTGATTACACTACTGATGCACAAAAGCTTAGGCTTTTTCCTTCCACACTGAAAGACCTATCACTCCGGTGGTTCATGAGCCTTAAAGGAAATAGTATCTTTAGTTGGGATCAAATGAAACAATCATTCTTAGAAAAATATAGGGACTACTGCAAGGCCAAAGATACTAGGGATGAAATCTTTAGGATGCAACAAGGAGATAGAGAGTCATTAGAAGATTATGCCCAAAGATTTCAACTTAGCTACAAACGAGCCAGCCATTGCACATTGGATCCTGAATCACTAAAGCTTGTCCTTCTCAGAGGTGTAAAAGAGGAGAATTTTGAAGTCTTAAATCTCCTTGGAGATGGAGACATATTCCAAAAATCTTTTGACCAGATCCTGCAAATCTTCAAAAACTACTCAAGGTCTAGGAAAACTAAAGACGGGACAAGGGATACACATACAACCACCAGTGGATCATCATCCTCAACACCAACACTTACAAAATTTGATTTAGGAAACCTGCTGGATGACATGAAAACTGACATACTGCAATCCCTAGCCATGCAACTTGATGCTCTTCAAATAAAAAAGAAACAGGATGAAATTAACCAAGCCTTGGCAGTATTTTGTCCTTGTTGTAGAAAGAAGCATGAGAAGGGGTAGTGCACCTTGGACACAATAGAAGTATGTGGTCTCTACACCGATGACTGTTCCACTGATGAATGTCCCCTCTTACCCTCATGTAAGGTATCTATTCAAGACCCAGCAGCTGAAGGAACTATAGAACAACTTTGTTTTATAAATCGGAGGAGCAATAATTTTGTTAGGCCATATCAGGAGGGCAATCAAACTTACTATAATCAAGGACAACCAAATTGGAACTCTGCACTGACTCCATGGCAAGCACAACCAAATCAAAACCAATGGCAACAAAACCAACAAGCATATCAACCATCCTATCAACAACCATATTATCCACCATCTTATCCTCAATACCCCCCACTGTTTCCATCCACCACAAATTATGCAAACCAGTACCCCCATCCATCAAATTGGAGGGCGCCATTACAACAACCACTCAATATGCCACCCCCACAACCTCAACCACCCCCCAAACCTCCGCCTATTCCAGCCCAACCAATTCCAAATCCTAATAATAACAAACCCCCACCAGAGCAACAGGCTTATAACACTGATATCACACAATTCCCAACTTATATTGTAGACACCATAGAAATAAATGAAATAAATCTACGATCTGGAAAAACATTGCATAATACATCCCCACAAAACATCCAACAAACTATACCTGAAGTTCAAGACCACACATCAGAACCCTATGTTCAGCATCCTGATGAACCAGAACCTCCTGAGGAAGAAATTATACCACTCACACGAACTAGAAACCCTCCATTTCCAGAAAAACTTGTCCGGAATACAAAAGAAGAGGAAGAGAATACAATCTTAAACGAATTCCAACACTTAAACATCCAAATCCCAATCTTACAAGCCATAAGGGATGTGCCCATCTGCAAGAAATTCATTAGAGAAAATTGCCTAAAAAATCCAGGAAGGAGGAAGCGTGACCCACCAACTATTAATGTAGTGGGACAATTGGCCGATTTGATGCTAGGTGTCATAATAAATCCTAAATATCTTGATCCTGGTAGTCCTGTAGTAAGCATCACCATAAATAACAAGCAAATAAATAAAAGCTTAATCGATATAGGAGCTACGATCAATGTCATGACTAAAGAAACCATGTTATACCTAGGACTCCAATCAATGGTAAGACCAACCACAACAGTGCTCCAACTAGCAGACACATCCACTATGAAGCCCAAAGGAATGCTAGAAGACATTATGATCAATATTGAGTCCTCGGAATACCCAACTGATTTTATAATAATTGAAATCAAAAGCAAACTTAGTGGCTATCCAATTATCCTGGGTAGACCTTGGTTAGCAACTGCGGACGCTTACATAGGTTGCCGATCAGGAAATATGACAATCACCAGTGGACATACCAGGAAGAAAATAACAATCTACCCACCAAAAATGAAATCCTCAGAGTTAGAATATCAAAATTGGAATGATGATTACCAGAACACACAAAATCAAAACCTTCGACCTATCCTAACAATTGATGCTACAATATATTTAAAGGCAATAGATGAAGATGGCCATATAGATAGATTTATACAAAATATATCTCCTAACAATCATGTTATTTAAGAATTTTTTTCTACAGAAACAGGTGAAAGTTCAAAATAGAACATGGAAGACTTATGGACGGAAGTGCTGCCAGAACAGATTGAGAAAGTAAAAGTCGTGGAAATTAACCCTGGCAAAACAGTCAACATAAATTCCAATTTAAAACCAGAGCAAGAAGAGAAATTGATGAAGATACTAACACAACAAAGTAAATCATTTTCCTAGACATATACAAATATGAAAGGAATACATCCTGATATCTGCAAACACTACATTTACATCAAAGAAGGTTCTACTCCCATCAGGAAACCACAAAGAAGGCTGAACCCTGCATTAAAAGACATAGTCAAAGTGGAATTACAAAAGTTATTAGACGCAGGGTTCATCTATCCAATATATGATAGTGAGTGGGTCTCACCACTAGTCATAGTGCCCAAAAAAGGAGGAAAATGGAGAATTTGTGTGGACTACAGGGAGCTGAATAAAGCAACAAAGAAAGATCATTTTCCACTTCCATATATAGACCAGGTGCTAGATACATTGTCTGGAAATAAGTACTTTTCATTCCTAGATGGTTTCAGTGGTTACAACCAAATTTTAATACACCCAGCTGATCAAGATAAGATGACCTTCACATGCCCATGGGGAACTTACGCCTATAAGGTCCTACCCTTTGGTCTATGTAATGCCCCAACAACATTTCAAAGAGCCATACTGAGTATTTTCTCCGATTTTCTAAATAACAAAATGGAAGTATTCATGGATGATTTCACACCTTATGGACAAAGCTTTGAGCAGGCATTGAAAAATATTGAATTAATATTAAAAAAATGTATTGAGATGAGCTTATGCGTAAGCAATGACAAATGTAGGATGTTAATGGAAGAAGGAATTGTTCTAGGACATCATATATCACAGAGAGGAATAGAGGTGGATCAAGCCAAAGTATCAGTAATCAAGACACTGCCCCCACCTGTCAAACAGAGAGATGTGAGAAGCTTCCTTAAACAGACAGGGTACTACAGAAGGTTTATTGAGAATTATAGCAGAATTGCTTCCCCCATGTTTGCACTTCTCACAAAAGACAATGAGTTCATATGGACAAGCAACTGCATGTTATCCCTTGAAAGTCTTAAACAGAAAACCATCACAGCACCAATGCTTCAAGGACCAAACTGGGAAATTCCATTTCACATTCACACCGATGCATCAGATAAAGAAATTCGATCCGTGCTTGGGAAAGAAGAAGACAAGAAACCCTATGCCATATACTATATAAGCAAAATTTTGGCTGGGGTAGAACTCAACGACACAGTCACAGAGAAGGAATTTCTGGCAGTCATACATGCAATCAACAAATTCAGGCATTACATTACAGGATACCAAAGTTTTATCCATACTGACCACTCAGCGATCAGATATCTTATGAACAATCCTAATACCAGTGCAAGAATTATTCGATGGATGCTACTTCTACAGGAATTCGACATCACTATAATAGATAAACCAGGCAAGCATAATGTTGTAGAAGACTTTTTGTCAAGAGTAACACATGGGACAGATAATGAATTGGTCCAAGATAACTTCCCTGATGAGCACCTTTTTGCCATATCAATAAAAAGTCCATGGCTTGCTGACATAGCAAACTATTTGGTATCTGGAAAGTTTCCAAAACATTACAGTTATAAAGAAATGACAAAAGTAATAAGACAAAGTGCCACATATACATGGATAGAGGGCATGCTTTTTAAACAGGGACCAGATCAAGTACTTAGAAGGTGCATTAGGGAAGATGAGGTACATGACATAATGCATGCCACCCATAATGAACCCTGTGGAGGACAATACGCTGCAAAAAGGACAGCCTACAAGATCTTGCAAATAGGGTATTATTGTCCAACACTCCACATAGATGCTTATGAGTATGTGTCCCATTGTGACGATTGCCAGAGAAAGGGAAAGCCAACACAAAAACAAGAAATGCCACTACATCCACAAACTCTTTAGAGCCATTCGATAAATGGGGATTCGATTTTGTTGGCCCATTCAACCCACAGTCCAATCAGAAGAGCTACATCCTTGTATGCACTGATTACCTTACAAAATGGACAGAGGTAGCAGCACTGGCTGCTGCAAATGAAACCAGTGTGGCCAAATTCTTTACTGAGCAGATATTTCACAGATTTGGGGTGCCAAGAGAAGTAGTTTCGGATCAAGGACCACAATTCACATCAAATTTAATTGAAGACTTGATGAAAAGAAACAATGTAAAGCATAGACAGTCATCCTCCTACCACCCTCAAGGAAATGGTCAAGTTGAGGTAACCAATAGGTAATTAGAGAGAATCTTGACAAAAACAGTCCAACTTCACAAAAGAGATTGGGCTGACAGACTTAGTGAAGCAGTCTGGGCTTACAATACTACATGGAAAACAACTACAGGATTCACACCTTATGAACTGGTCTATGGGAAAAAGGTCATGCTACCAATCGAATTTGAAGTAAAAACCTTAAGAATTGCAGCCGATCTAAATATGAACCTATTAGACATTAAAAAAGAACGCATGCTATAGCTAAATCATCTGGATGAACACCGCCAAAAAGCACTTACACATACTGAAATCATCCAACAGCAAAGAAAGAAATGGCATGACCAACATTTGAACGATAAGAAATTCAAAGTGATTGGGCACTACTCTACGACTCCAGATTTCACACATTCAAAGGAAAGCTAACCATTAGATGGCTTGGACCTTACAGTATACAGAAAATTTATGACAATGGGGCTGTGAGAATTATTACAATTGATGATGATGAGTTCCCCATGATAGTGAATGGGCGTCGCCTAAAACTCTACAAACAACCAAAGTCCAAAGAAGAATTTACACAAGTACTCTACCAGCAACAATTGATGCTGATAGAGCATGCTGAAAATCAGTAAACTTCAACACATATCATGAAAAAAAAAAGAGAAAAAATATATAAAAAAAAGAGAGAAAAAAAACAAAGAAAAAGGTAACAGGAAGTTTACAGGGCATCAACCTATTCAAGCGAGCCTGCACAATAATTCAAGCAAGGCTGCCATCAATTCAACCGAGCCTGTAAAATATATCAAACGAGGCTGCCAATATATCAAGCGAGGCTGCCATTAATTCAAGTGAGCTCGAAATCAATTCAAGCGAGATAGCCACGTCTACATGCAAAAATCAGTCTTCATCTACTACGGAATTCTTCAAGACACACCATGCCAACCTTTTTCAAACATATTCAAGAGAGCCTGCAAGATATTCAAGGGAGCCAATCACATCCAACCATGCAATCATCCAAATATAAAACACGATCGCCTGAATCGTATCAACAACTGGCACAATTTTCAAAAGCACATATTCAACAAATTCAAAATCGCAAAACGGAAAAAGCAGCCTATGCACGTAACTACTGACATGCAGAAATCAACTACAGACACCGCCAAGATATACTACAGAATCCACCACGCATGAAAAACGCACCAGATCATCAATGCAGGTATGCATACATCCCAAGGTAATCACTAAAATGATTTTATTTGATTTTTAAGGTAAAGCACTTTCCCACAATACATTCGTTTCTAGTCAGCTGAGGACAGCTTCCATTTCAAATTGACGGCATGGTGGAATGACCTTCATAACTCATGATTGCTACCAAAGTCCCGTCACCCTCAACAAATCATGATCGCAACCTTCACCACATAAAGTACAGAGGTCGATCATGAGAAGGCAGAGATCGATCATGAAAAAAGGGGATTAAAAGTGGCACGTACAGGTATGATGGAAAGAATAGGTGCAGAAAGGCAGTGAATTAGGGTGCAACATATTCCACAATTTTGCATATAAGTAACCACCCCGGAATTCCCGAGAAGCAGCCACCATTGTATTCCTTGAGCCTGTAGGAAGAGCCCGACCAAGTTAAAAGTATAAAAATACATTCCAAAAGCCATGGTTTGTCTGGTTATAAAGAAGATTCGAAAAATGATGAAGGGTTTTAAAAAGAGTGAACCGGAAGATCACAGTGCCATTTATCAAAGCCCGAGACTCCTGCAGATCATTAGCAACTCATGCTGGATGCCATTTATCCTTAGACTGAGAGGATACCATACAGGGGTAGCCCAGGAGTTCGCAAGAAACTTCAAGCATATTAAGGATGAACAGTACGTCACCCGGGTGAAGGGGTTACGCATAAAAGTGGATGAAGACATGATAGCCAAACACACTGTCTTCCAATGGGCCTGCATTGGAGCAGCAACGACTGGGAGGAAAACCACACAACAAAAGCAACATTCTTTGAGCGTGGAGAATTTTATGATGAAGAAAAAAATGGAGTCAAAAGACCCTCCATGCTAGCACCATGGGATGAAATGGCTGCAATTGTCCTGAGGTATATTACATGCACTGGAAGATTAAGCTATGTTCCCATTTTTGGAGGTTTTGATTTGGTGTGTTCTGGTAATCATCAATCCAATTTTGATATTCTAACTCTGAGAATTTCATTGCTGGTGGGTAGATTGTTATTTTCTTCCTGGTATGTCCACTGGTGATTATCATATTTCCTGATCGGCAACCTATGTAAGTGTCCGCAGTTGCTAACCAAGGTCTACCCAGGATAATTGGATAGCCACTAAGTTTTCTTTTGATTTCGATTATTATAAAATCAGCTAGGTATTCCCAGGACTCGATATTGATCATAATGTCTTCTAGCATTCCTTCAGGCTTCACAGTGGACGTGTCTGCTAGTTGGAGCACTGTCGTGGTTGGTCTTACCATTGATTGGAGTCCTAGGTATAACATGGTTTCTTTAGTCATGACATTGATCACAACTCCTAGATTGATTAAGATTTTATTTATTTGCTTGTTATTTATGGTGACGCTTACTACAGGACTACTAGGATCAAGATATTTAGGATTTATTATGACACCTAGCATCAAATCGGCCAATTGTCCCACTGCATTAATGGTTGGTGGGTCACGCTTCCTCCTTCCTGGCTTCTTTAGGCAATTTTCTCTAATGAATTTGTTGTAGATGGGCACATCCCTTATGGATTGTAATATTGGGATTTGGATGTTTAAGTGTTTGAATTCATTTAAGATTATATTCTCTTCCTCTTCTTTTGTATTCTAGAAAAGTTTTTTCTGGAAATGGAGGGTTTCTAGTTCGTGTGAGCGGTATAATTTCTTCCTCAGGAGGTTCTGGTTCATTAGGATGCTGAACATAGGGTTCTGATGTGTGGTCTTGAACTTCAGGTATAGTTTGTTGGATGTTGTGTGGGGATGTATTCTGCAACGTTTTTCCAGATCATAGGTTTATTTCATTTATTTCTATGGTGTCTACAACATAAGTTGGGAATTGTGTGATATCAGTCTTATAAGCCCGTTGCTGTGGTGGGGGTCTGTTATTATTAGGATTTGGAATTGGTTGGGCTGGAATAGGTGGAGGTCTGGGGGGTGGTTGAGGTTGTGGGGGTGGCATAATGAGTGGTTGTTGTAATGGCGCCCTCCAATTTGATGGATGGGGGTACTGGTTTGCATAATTTGTGGTGGATGGAAACGGTGGGGGGTATTGAGGATAAGATGGTGGATAATATGGTTGTTGATAGGATGGTTGATATGCTTGCTGGTTTTGTTGCCATTGGTTTTGATTTGGCTGTGCTTGCCATGGAGTTGGTGTAGAGTTCCAATTTGGCTGTCTTTGATTATAGTAAGTTTGATTCCTCTGCTGATATGGCCTAACAAAATTATTCCTCCTCTGATTTATAAAACAGAGCTGTTCTACAGTTCCTTCAGCTGCTGGGTCTTGAATAACTGCCTTACATGAGGGTAAGAGGGGACATTTATCAGTGGAGTGGTCATCGGTGCAGAGACCACATACTTCTATTGTGTTCAAGGTGCACTGACCCTTCTCATGCTTCTTCCTACAATGAGGACAAAATACTGCCAAGGCTTGGTTAATTTCATCCTGTTTCTTTTTTATTTGAAGAGCATCAAGTTGCATGGCTAGGGATTGCAGTATGTCAGTTTTCATGTCATTCAGCAGGTTTCCTAAATCAGATTTTGTAAATGTTGGTGTTGAGGATGATGATCCATTGGTGGTTGTATGTGTATCCCTCGTCTCGTTCTTAGTTTTCCTAGACCTTGAGTAGTTTTTGAAGATTTGCAGGATCTGGTCAAAAGATTTTTGGAATATGTCTCCATCTCCAAGGAGATTTAAGACTTCAAAATTATCCTCTTTTACACCTCTTAAAAGGACAAGCTTTAGTGATTCAGGATCCAATGTGCAATGGCTGGCTCGTTTGTAGCTGAGTTGAAATCTTTGGGCATAATCTTCTAATGACTCTCTATCACCTTGTTGCATCCTAAAGATTTCATCCCTAGTATCTTTGGCCTTGCAGTAGTCCCTATATTTTTCTAAGAATGACTGTTTCATTTGATCCTAGCTAAAGATACTATTTCCTTCAAGGCTCATGAACCACCGGAGTGATAGGTCTTTTAGTGTGGAAGGAAAAAGCCTAAGCTTTTGTGCATTAGTAGTGTAATCAAATGATATGCAAACTACCTCAAATTCAAACAGGAATGTGTCAGGATCTTCTAAAGTCAACCCATGAAAGTTTGGCAGATTATTAGGATTGATGTTCTTCATTCTGGCATCTCCGAGAGGTATGCTAATGGGAAAAGTGAAAATCTCCCTAGGTTCTTCCTCTTCATTTGCCATTGAGGTGTTTGAGCTAGAACTGGTAGTTAAGTTGCTTCTGTTTGGATCGTATGTGGAGTCAGTCTCATTTTCAGAGTGTAGAAATTCAAACTGAGAATGGTTAGAACTGTTATTACCGTTGTTTCTCATGGAATGCTTGGGCAGAAAGTGGCCAGACCTATCCCTTTGCTGACGAGGCATTCATTGGTAGAAGATATTTATGTTTTTGTTTTCTTTTTGTAGTTTTTAGGTGATGTCTCCTAAAATATTTAGCACCTCCCTGACAATGGCGCCAAAAAGTGGCGAGCTCCTAATGTGGATGCCTAATGAGGACAGCTATACCAAGAGCCTACTTTAAATGTCAACTCGGGGAACATACAAACTTGAGAGATGCATGCACTATCTGTGCTCTTATAGGATAATCTTTTGTCACAGTTGGATGTCGGTATCGATGTTCTAAAGATTGTCTACTAAATGTGAAAATTGATTATGCTATGGCATTAAATACTGGAAAGCAATAAATCTAATTAAAAGAATTAAAGTGCTGAAAGCAGTAAATATGTTATGAGAATAAAGTAGGGAATCTATTTTAAATAATTAAAATGCTGAAGTAGTTAGATGTTGATCTGTTCTACGAAATGAAGATACAAAAATAGTAAATCTATTTGAAATAATTAAAATGCTGAAATAACTAAATGCTGAGAATGAAAATACCATAACAGAGCTATTCTACTTATTGGGGAAACAAAGTTTGTAACTACTATCTATGCACAAAATTGGAGTCTTGATCTAACTTGTTTTACCAATCTAGAATTGAAATACGATCATTCTATGCTTACTCATCTATTACTAAGAAGTCAAAAGAAACTAATCACGACGAGAAACTGCAGTGAACTCTAGATCTAAACCATGACATTGAAAGCAAAACTATTACACATGTAATCATTGATAAAAATATGCGTTGAAATAAAGAACCTACATGACTACTAAAATCGTTTTACTGTACTACGGAATGCATTCTAAACTACTACAGAAATAATGAATCATTCAATGCTCCCATATATCATAGAACTATTCATCAATGTAAAATGCATACTTGGAAAAATACCTGCAAATAGGAATCTCCTAACCTGCGTGTTGGAGGGGCCCTCCCCAACCCGTACTCAGGAGAGAATAAAAACTCAGAAACGCTCGCTGGAATTAATCATCAATCTTTCATTTAATATATAAAATCCATGTCAAAATATAAGTCTGTACTTCTCAGTATCTCAATAGTGCAGAAAATGTTAAAAATAATGTCTTTCCCAAAAATAACAGCAGGGGCCTCTCGCTACCCAAGAGGTCCATATTTATACGATTTAACTATGATCCTAACTGATTGTCAAAATGCCGATTCATCTTGAAAGTGGGAGTGGGTCCTCTATAAATCAAGAAATAGGGCGCCGAGCTTGGTGATCCTTTAGTCTTCTACACGTCCATCCTTTAATGACCTTGAACCTGATCAATTCCGCTTGGTTTCCATATAATCAGTTTATTTGATACGCATTCTAACATACAAGATTAATCATAAAAACAATTTCATTAAATAATTAAAGTAAAACACTTTTCCCACAATTGAGTGCGTTTCTTTACCATTGCTTGAGCTGGACTGTGGAAAAAGGGTTATCAAATACCTGAAAAATGGACGATCAGTAAAAAAATAACATTTTAGTTAGGTAGGATTGATTGGGCTAGGCATCCATTAATTCCCACCAATCTAGTTTCATTAGTAATATTTTGAAACATAGCATTGTTGACTTATAGGGTACTTTCAAAATCCTACTCTAAGAAAGTGTTCAAAGAAAACCCTAATCAGAAGTACGTTGTGACCAAGGAGGTGAAATCTGAGGTATAGCTACCATGCTCTCCCCTACTTGTCACTCAGCTCATTGTAGGGAGATGACACAATACCGTGCAGGAGGAACCACTGATCCAAACTTGATGCAAGGTATATTAGTGGCCAAAATTAGGGCATCACCAAGGAGAAATTGTGGGTGCAATTGACTCATGAAGTCAGCTATTTCCATTGGGAGGTGTTTCCAAGTCTTCTTGATTGGAACATTGGCCCCATTGCTAGTAGAATTGGCTCTTTTTTACCTCCACTAGTCAACTGGTTTGTGGACTCCTTATCACCATTAGTTGTACTTTTCGGAGGCCTAGTTACATTTGAGAGGAAGGAGGTTAGGTATTTTTAGGGAATTTGCATTTAATTTATTTTTAAATACAATTTAAATAACTCATAAATAAAAAGAACCTAAATGTGGGAACTCTTGCACTAAAACCGACTTTACACATATCGCTTACTTATAGCACCATATTGCATCTGTTATGGTTGACATATTTTTGCATTTGTTCAATTGCGTTTAAATTCCACCATCACTCGCACTTGACACAAAATCCTTAACCATTGAGGAACAAAACAACCCCCTGAAGCAATCCCAAAGATTGCAAGGCCTCTCCCCTCTCTCAAGGGTTTTTTTTACACCATCTCCCTGTGGTTCATGCGAAAGATACTCTAGTCAGGGTCACTCTCGGGATACATTGATAGGGTCATCTGGGTGAGGCCTCTCCTTGCTCGGTGCATTTCCTACTCTCAGAGAAAGTGTCAACCCTTCCACCTCCTCAATCACCCAAATAGGATCACCTTCATTTTCTCCCCTTAGAGAGAATAGAGATGCATTTACACCTCCTCCCCTTGGAATAAGCACCCCTCTGGATTCTCCTCTTAGAGACCCTTTGGACCCCTTTGATCATTCCTCTCTTTTAGGAGACCACTCATTATTTTCAACACCACCTCAGTCTCCCCCTAGCAGAAACCACACCCATCATACAATGGAAGGACCAAATACTCCTACCCTACCTTTCATGGCTAGTCTAAATCTCCCTGATTTGGCCAAAATGATCAATGATCCCATTGCACATGATCCAAAATGGTCAGATATGCTAGATAAAATTCCCTCCAATATTCCTAAACTAGAGGGAAAATGGGGGGATGATCCCACCAACCATGTCATGTCTTTCCACTTATGGTGTTCTTCTAACAACATACTGGACGATCATGTGAGGCTTCATCTCTTTTAGCGTACCCTCACTGGAATGGCGGCCAAATGGTATGTAAATATACCGAGATCAACCCATGCCACCTTTGTGACATTCGCCACTGCATTTCTCACTAAATTCCAACTTCTAATTCGCCATGACCTTGGTCTTGAAATTTTCATGGAATTTCGACAAAATACATCCACCCACATCACGGACCACATCCATAAGTGGTGTCAACTCCGCACATTATGTAAAATAGAAATACAACCACCATTCATGTTGGATTGGTTCATAAAATCACTTCAACCAACCATAGCTAAATATGTCGCCACCTCCATTACACAAAGCGAGGAAGAGGCTATTCTAAAATCCTGACATTTCTATATCATATATGCACAATATATCTACCTTTCCATTATCCTCCTTGATACCCCCAGGAATTAGTCGTTGGATCCTACACCTGCAAGCTCATCACATTCGGAGGATGGGATTATTGGGTCCATTTCCCACTTAGGAAAGGTTCCTCCTACCACTTCAGTGCCATGTAATATAGCTCCACAATACCCATCCATACCACCTATGTCTGTACCCCCTCCCCCAGTACCAACCCCACCAGTTGGTCAGTTATAGTATGGAACCTATGGTCATACTTATCCTAATGTTATCCAAACGATAGTGGTTCCTCAACTGCAAATGGCACAATCCATTCATATGTCCAGATATTATGGATCCCAAACCGTGTTTATCCCACACCTGGGATATAACTCTTATTATCCATTTCCATTCCCAGCTGGTCAACAACCCACACTTCACATGGGGGTGAACCTAGTTCAACCTTCCTTCGCTCAACAAGATCAACAGTTCAAGCAGTTGAACACCGCAAATCCCCATAATCCTCAAACTCAGGGGAAGAAGAAAGGGAAGAACAAGCAAAACCATCAAATGGGGCAAGGGGGAAACCCCCCTCCACAACAAAACCAAAATTTGGGTAATCAAAACATAGGGACTAATAATCCCCCCAAGCAAGGGAAGAACATGAACCTGAGAACCAATTACTATTGCTCCATTTGTGGTGAATATGGTCATTTCACCCATCATTTACCTCTTATCCACGACTAAAAATAGTTAGTGGAAGCCAAGAAGAATATGGTGACAAATCCACCTCAGGCCTCGAACCCTCCCCAACCCCAATAGTTATATTACAACAACCCTTTGTGAATCAAGGGTTTGTCACACAACAACATGATCCTTGCCCTTCTAGCGATGGCTCTTTCCAAAATATCTACATGATGGATATTAACCTTCAGGCTCAATCCAAGGGTTATGGTAGAACTGAATCTCCCCAAGTGGAAGACATCCCTATCCCCTCAGGGGGGCCTCTACAAATAGCACACCCAAGTGTCGAACAAATCCCACGGATTCCCAAGGTTCCACTCTGGCGTACCCCTAATAACCCCCATATGAAAACCACCCACAATTACAGCATTGCGCATGACTTGGCTCTGTCCCTCGCAGCCATGTCCACGCTAGAATTACTCAATGCACTAAGTGCCATCGATCCTTCTGACTCGCATCTCATGGCCTTTGATCTTGACAAAGGTGAACCGCAACTACACTCGTGTTGCTGCTGCAACCTAATCGCCAAAATTTTCTTAAAATTGTGGGGCCCCTCCTTCTATTTTTGAGTATTCTTAGAGTTTAACTTGTCCTAGCGAGTTTCACCCTCAACACTTCGAATTTGTTTCCTACGAATCAGATGAAGAAAACTAATTTTTGGCTAAGTATAACTAGGCTTTTTGCGTCGAAACGGTCGAAGCAACTCGGCACGTTGAGCTGACACGATCGGAGCAAAAGTTGGTTTTTTGGATGAAGCCTTGTTTCGGAGAAACTCAACAAGATGAGCCGACATGGTTGGAGCAACTCGGCATGTTGAGATGACACGGTCGAAGCCCTGTTTCGAAGAAACTCAACAATTTGAGTCGACACGGTCGGAGGAACTCGACGAATGTCGTCGAAATGATCGTAGTGTTTATCCGGGTCGTGTCCCAACACTTAGTTTTTTTTTTATTGCACTTTTGATCGGAGGAAACTAGTGAGTCATGCTAACCGTTTCGGTGTAAAAACACCGGTCACACCGAAATGCATTGGTGTGAAAACACTAGTTAGGTCGCTGAAATCCCGGCTAAAAGGAGGTCGGCATAAACAGTTTAAACATCGCGATGTGTTTCGAAGAAACTCGATGAGTAGCGCCGAAACGGTCACCGACAAAACTTAAGACCTGTCGATGAAGAGATTGCGGTGAACACTGATACACAGACACAAAATGAAAAGCAAAGGTTCGGAGAAACCCGCGAAGTGACAATGATGCTTTCAGCAAAATTGCAAAATGACGTTGAATCCTTCGGTGCAAAATACAAAGATACGTCAAAAGGGCACTGTTCCGCTTCGGTAAAAAGTCACCAAATGAACCCAACATTGGCGCAATATTGAGAACGCTGCTAACGCATTTCGCTTCAACTGGGAGAATCATGCCGAAACGGTCGGCGGTAATTTATTTTTGGCAGCGATGCGGGAAAAGGGATTTCCATGCCGAAATGGGACCCAGTCATTAATGACCCCACCAACTTCCCTATTTGCATTTATTGCTAAGGGTTTTCGAAAGTTATATATAGGGTTTTAAGTCTTTGTTTAAACATTTGCAAATGCTGTTATTGTGTACTTACCTCCACCAATTGTTGGACGCCAAGCATCCCAACACTGTTGAGCCTGACTTCATAGCCACTCGGTGACTGACAAGTAGGTCGCCTCGTACCCTCATGTTTTTTTTAAAGTTGACATCGTTGTTTTCTATTGGGTATTTTTTGTTGACATAACCGTGTGTGGGGAGGGTTATTTTGGCCATAGATAGTAGAGTTTTTACTGCAACTGTTGGCTTGGCATAGTGGCCTCCCTGCCACCATGAAACCAACTTAGAAAACCAAAGTGATATGCATTGCAATCATTTTTTTTCCCGGGCATATAGATCAGGATGGCCATGCAGATTTATCAGGATGCTCGTCGCTATGATCACGAAATAATCGTCCATGAATGTATCTCTAGGCCGTCATGTTTTCCAAAACCCCACAGTAGTCTCCCGCATAATTGCTCTGTTGGTGATAGATTCAGTTTTTGTGTCTTACCTATCGCTGGCTAATGATGTTAATTCGAGATCGGATCGCATCTATAAACCCCAAAGAATGCATTTAATTCTGTATTCTTCATAGATGGAACATTATGAATGCACTTCATATAATCCCTTATGCAAAATTATTTAAATGTTGGTTTAATCATATCATGAACTTTCAACTAGAGGATTATAAGTTGAATGACTAGTAGTACCACCAATAGTTATATTGTGGTTATTGATGAAAATATTTGGGTAGAATAATTTTGAAATGATTTTGCATACATTTTCAGTTGCATATTAATTTCCACACACCTGCATACTGTTGAAGCAAAGCAAATACCTGACAACATGGAAGTAATTGTTTCTTAGATCAACTTATTGTTAATAATATGAATGAGAGATTTTCTACAGATCTATTATTGAGATTTGCTTACACATTGTTTCCAATGTTTCATCGGGATTTAGAGATGCAAAGAAAGGGTGCCAAGAATACTGAATCAGAGACGAACGTGGAAATAGTAGTTGATACTACAAGAGAAACCATGTTCGAAGACACTAGGTTAGAGACGGGAATCACCCCAGAATACAAGTGGGGAGAACTATATCAGATGATCTGAAATCAGAACATACATGAGGCATCTCTCAAAGAGATGATTTTATACCAGAACATTAAGAAATCAGGCCTCACGAAAGCAGCCACACTCTCAGAACATTTTCCTTGCTCATAATTTATCGGATGGATCATGCCTTACGTGGATGTTGGCGCAAGAATCATCTCAAACAAAAAAGGGGAAGGATTTTCCTCTTTCCATCCAGGTCACATAACAAAAACATATAAACTGCCACCGCCAAAGGTCCTAATGACCAAAGACTGGATCATGGGTGTAAACATGGACCATTTCGAATATGCTACAAAAATGGTAATCCAAGGGAAACAATTAAGGCAGAAATCCAGTGGGGAGTATGATAGTCAAAGCTTAAGAACCCCATTAAGAATTATAGCTTTGATGCTAAGAAGAATTTTCGGGAGACCAAATGGAAGCATCTACAAGCTAAATTGGGTACCCTTGATTTATCACATAGCCTTCCATGACACTGTGTTTAACTGGGCGGACATCATCTCAGGTAGCCTGGCATCAACAATAGCAGCAACACAGGGAGGATTAACCTAGAGGAAAGCAGAATTCTACATGTCCTCGTATCTTATGGACTGCATACTCTTCAGGCACTTGTTCCCTAAGTTGGGGTGTATCTGGAATCAGGCGGACTCTCCTGTCCATGTGGCCTATCAGATCACATGGGCCCACAGATATGTAAGCCAATACAAACTCATCTATAAAGATTTGATCATCCCTCTTTATTGGTTAATTTTCAATGAGGAACCAAACTACCTATGTGAAAACGCAATGCAAGTCATAAACGAGTACGCATATTATTACTTTTCGCAAGAACGCACCTATATCAGAATGTATGGGTTTTCTGGAGCTCCATCCCTAATTCCCAAGTATGCGATAGACTTTGTAGTCCAAAAAGAGGCCGTGAGGCAGGTATTCATTAAAGGAATTGGCAGTTTCTTGCATGATAATAAGAAGGCCTTCTTCCCACCATTTTCCTTTTGTATCGGGGCGTACAAATTTCCCAAGGTTAAAGGTTTCGAATCTTTCGTAAAGGATTTGGAAGCATTCCATTTTGGGGAGAAGAGTTTCGCAAGTAATGACAGCCACAAGAAGGTTGTCGATCATTGCGCGTTAATTAAGATACATTATGAATATGTGGATTAATTTGACAAGGATGAGGAAGTGTACATGAGAGCAAGTAATATGACTGAGTTGAACAAAATTTTTGTTTGGAGAAGTGGTGTCGGCCCTAGAAAAACTGTCAGCACTACAACGGAGGAAGAACTACAGAAGAAAAAGGAATAGGCTATAAGGCTACAAGTGGCAGAAGTAGAGCGGAAGCTAAAGGAAGAAGCAGAGCGGAAGCTGAAAGAAGAAACAAAAAAGAAGAAAATAGAGGATTCCCAAAAGTTGCAAAGAGTAGAAGAGGAACGACAAAGAAAAGAAGAGGAGGAAAAAGGACAAGAGGAAGAAACAGAAGCAACTGAGAGGAAAGAAAGAGAGGATAAGTCCAAGGAAGTTGTGGAAAGCGTGAAAGCTCAAGGTGGAAGACCAAATATATAACACATGGACATAGACCCACCTGAAGTATCAGGTGTCACGCTTACCGGAGGTCACCTCCCATTTGCAGAGATCGGGCTCACACCTTTCACCCCGTCAAAGCAACACATTGTGGCCAAATTGGACACGATTATTTTTTATTCAGCGAGAAATACCATCACAAGGAGGATAGAGAAGAGATTGAAAATGAGCGCCCAACCTGATATTGTTACTATTCAGGAAAATACAATCATGGAGGGTACTCATAAGGACCCTAAATTTTTACAGCCTTTGTAAGTATAGCTTTTGCACAAGAAAGTGTAGACAATGTAGACAAGTTGTTGAATGATATCGAATGCAACAAGGGAAAATTTTTGAAATTACAAGATAACTTGGTAAAGGTGCATGGAGAAGGAATAGAGTTGAAAAGAAAGTATGAGGCTATGATCGCTGAAAAGGACATATCATTGTCTAACTATCAAAGTCTAGACACAGAGAAAGAGGCAATAACTATACACTTAATGATAATGGAGGGAGAGAGAAGCGACTTTGAAGCCTGCATCAATGAATTTGAAGCAAGAGAGTCAGCAGCAAATCAGCAGGCCGAATATTTGCAAACTCAGATTGGGGAACTGATCAAAGAAAAGGAATCCTAGTTGGAACAGTTAGAACTGGAAAACAATAAGAAACAAGACATGACTCCTTTCCATGAGCGGGCATGAAAAATTCAAGAGAAAATATGTCACTCACGGGAATTGATCATTGAAGAGGTATATAAGATGAAAATAATGATAACAAGGATGAAAGATATTGATGCAGAAGCGATGAGGATCAGGCAAATATTGTGAACACTGCAACTAATATTAAGAATCAAATGACGTGGAGAGAAGGGAAATCAAAGTTCCTTGGTCACTTGCCTCAAAAAATGACTGCAGACTCTAATTTGGACATAACTCTTCTTGAGTTTTGCATAAAAGTTGGCCGAAGGATAAATAATGAAATCCCTAAAACTATCGAGAAGTGTGTAGGTTTCTACCAGAAGATTCATTAGTTTCACAAAAAATGCCATCTCGCTATGCCTCCAACTATGGATGAGCTACCTAGCAGGGATCAACGTTTGATGGAGTTGCAGAAGGCGTTGAAGGATGACCTGGACTACATTAAAAAATTGGACTTGTTGAAAGGAGAATATCTCCATCAATACATTGGGAAAGCATCCATCAATGCTTATTTTTTGGAGGATAGATACAAGGCAGCAATAGAAGGAGTGAAAAGTGTGGAAGTAGAGTTGTCACATCATGCGATAACTTTGAAATTTTTGGAACCCACACATTGTAACATTATTTTTGAAGAGACTGACATTTGGTCTAATTATATCTCTATTCTGGAAAGGCCAGCTGGAAATTAATATTTTGTAATCTATTTTGTGCAAACACTGGAGGACGAATTTTGGAAGTCCAGGGGTTAGGTCAGGGGAAAGGAACAACCATATGAGTAAAAATATTTTGTAATATAAATATAGGGTGACGAATACTAAGAAAGGAATTTTTCGCTAGTGAATGATATGTTGGAGGCTTTTTGTAAAAGAACTATTTATTTGCTAATGACAAAATACTTGTTCACTGGCTATCTGTTAAATTTACCCAAACATTTCAGCTTATTACTCTCACTTTAAATTTTCTCCCTGCAGGGATAGGATAGTTAGTTTAGATTAGAAATAAATGAATTGATTGGATAGGAGTGATAAGACAGGAGGTAAGAACCTACGCATCACTTGCTGAGGCTTATTCCTGTCAGTTATAGATTAAATGCATTAAGTAGGGAACTTGCATTTCATAACTTAAATTAAAATTATTTAAAGGGTGGTTTGGGCCACGACCGGTAAAGAATTTAAACAAATATATTCACGGTAGTCGGACTGTAAACCGGATGGATTCCCTACATCAAATGATGAACAATCTAATTGTGATTATTTATCGGGAAGAATCCCTACTGTTGATGCTGATATTTTATGGGCATCAACAGTTTTAGCACTAGAAGGAGGGCCGTCGGTGCATGGCTGGCAGACGAAACCCATTTTCAACTGGGAATTTTTCTGGTTCCCCATTAAACACAACCATATCGAAAGAAGTGATTCCTGAAACTGAAAAGTTAGATTCTGAAACTGAAAACATAGAACACTTATATGTTGTCCCATTCGAGGAAATAGACCACTTTCGAAGACATACTAGATCTTATGTGAGAAATCTTGGAGGATTATTCGTAATTCCTGCTTTACCTAGAAGGCGAGTTCCCAAGAAAGAGATCTCATGCACGAGAGATTATGTACTTGTAGAAAATTTGGAGGATTTGTTTGATTTATCGTTGCAAGAAATCCCAAATCCACTTAATCAGTTACCAGAGTCCCCACAGGCTCACACGGTTCCTCACACACCACCTCATACCCCACTTCACTCACCACCGCATTATCCACCGTGAATTATGGATGGAAGTGTTAACCAACCACCTGCATGGAGAGCCAGAGGACCACTCAACTTGGTTGCACCTTTACATGATTTACTTAAGCACCCAGAAAGAGTGTTACCGAAATTTGATCCTGGAAAAGGTGTTTCTGCAGAAGATCAGCTGAATATTTTTTATTTGGCTCTAAATATTTTAAATGTTGAACATGAATATGTAGTCTACATACTTTTCCCTTACACTTTGGACCCTAGAGCATCCTTGTGGTATTTTAGTTTTCAAGCAAATTCGATAGTAGACTGGGACGATTTTGAAAAGGTTTTTATAAGCAAATTTGGAAATCAAAATACTGTCGCCACACTTATGAAATAACTATTGTCTATGAGAATGGAAAAGAAAGAAAAAGTATAGGATTTCAATCAGAGATTTACTACCTTATTAAATAGTTTCAGCGCTGCAACAAAACCCGCTGAAGAAGCCTTGGTATAATATTATACTACAACACTTTATCCACCAATAGCCATGTTTGTCAAGAGATCAGTCAAGGCCACTTTGATAGAAAACTATGAAGAATCCAAGAAGGTAGAGGTTTAATTGGATAACATCATGAAACAAAAAATGGAATTGGAATTAAAACCAACTGTTAGTAAGAAGCCTCTAATACTATCCAGACCCAAAGAAGAGTCATCAAACGAATTAGAAAATGTGGTTAAAATGGTACAAAAGTTATCTAACAAGATAGTAGATTTGGAAAAGGAAAAAGGATCTAGTTCATCGAGAAAACCATTCAAGCCTTTCTATAAGAAAAGGGAATAAAATGCGCCACCCCAACCACTATTGAATAACTCTAATGTCTTTAATTTAAATGAAGTTGGCATGGATAATTTCTGCACTTTCCATCAAGAACATCACTCTGAAAAGATTTACCCACAATGGATTAACTCAATGACTTTGGTGATGAACCAATTATTAGATGCGCAGTTGATAGACCAAGAGGACCAAGAGGAAGATCAATCCCATGAATAGGAAAATCGGAATGAAGAAACCACGATGGTATTATGGGACTGGGCACCTACTTTGGGGTTGAATGAAGAAGAAGAGGTGGAATAAATTCAAGTGTTATCTGTGAATTATGTTACTAGAAGCAAAGGGCCAGTTGAAGACCAAAGCATAATACTACCTAAAGTAAGGAAAGCGAAAGAAAATATAAAAGGAGACAATGGTGTAAATAAGTCCCAACCCAAATTTAATTTTGGTATTACAAAAGAAACATCACCATTCGTAAACAAGCAAGTAAAACCCATAGAAAACAAATTTGACAGTGGTGAAAAGAGTAATGTAGATCATAGTATGGGATACGACATTGTGGAAGACAATAAGAAAACCAAAGCCAACATATCCTTGTTTGAATTATGAAATATCCCACAATAGATGAAGAAATTGTTTGAAGCATTTAACCCACAACCAAGCAATACAATAGAAACATTTGAGTTAGATATTGATATAAACGAAGCAAGCATTGGTGGAAAATCAAAATCTCAGACTTTGCCTTTTCTTTTAACTTTTTAGATCTTTAATCATAATGTGCATAATTGCTTGGTAGATTCTGGAGCCTCTTACAATGTCATGCCACTATCCATTTGTAAGAAAATCAATGGGAAACTTACACCATCCCCTTCCTAGATCATACAACTAGACAGATCAGTTGTTAAGGTTATAAGGGAAATGAAAAATATACTCATTAGATTATCTGCATACTCGAGGGTGTGTCAATTTATAGATATCATAGTGGTAGACATACCTGAAGCTTATCGTTTAATACTAAGTAGGGACTAGTCTACACAACTAAATGGCTATTTTGCAACAGATTGGTCCCATTTTTGGCTGCCATACCAAAACAGACAAAATCAAATTAAAGTACCAAGAGAGCCTCGCATGAAGCAAAATGTAACTCAGTTAGAAGAAAAGAATGAACCGGTAAAATTCAGTTTTGGGGAATTATTTTTAGAAATTGAGCCAGGAAATTATCAAACGGAAGATGCTGGTCATGATTCAGACAAACAATCCGATCTCCTTTGATTTTCACATACTGATGATGTTGATTGTAACATAGTAGAATTAGTTACTAACTTAGAAGACGGTACTAACTTAGTAGAATCAGCAAATAATTTTTGGGTTTTATATTTTGATGGTTGCAAAACACAAGAGAGATCAGGAGTCGGCTATGTTCTTGTTGATCCTAAAGGAAACAAACAATTTATCTCTTGTAGGCTAGAGTTTGCATGTACAAACAACACAGTCGAATATGAAGCTCTAGTCCAAGGTCTAAAAAGAGCCACTGATTTAAATGTCAAGAATTTAAAGGTCTTTGGTGACTCAGAAATAGTTGTCAGACAAATAAGAAATACAATCCATTGTCTATCCCCGCACTTAAAAGGATATCAATCTGAAGTTTTCAATTTGATTTCACAATTTGATGCTTTTAACATAAATGCTATTCCCATATTACAAAATGCTGCAGCTGATTTATTAGCTGCTTCTGCTTCTAGATTAGTGCTGACAAATAATAAATGCTCTATTGAATTAATTTTCGGGCCATCAGTACCTGATAACATTACAAATCTGAGGGTGTTCGACAATGATGAATAAATTTTCAGTTTCTTGATGAATGAACACACCTTCAAAGAATCCATAATTGATGAAGACGAACATCGGTTGGATTTGTAGAGAAAGGATATAAGTAAGGGGAATTTTATGCCAAAGGGAGTAAGAACTCTTGAAGGATTGTTTGATTGATTTGCAGATTAAATTCAAAAGACCAGCAAATTTCAAGACAAACAGTTCCTCGATGCAATATGAGTTGGTAAATTTAGGAACAGAAGCTGAGCCCAAATATGTCAATCTGGGGAAATGTTGTTCACCAGGCGAAAGAAGTAAGTTTATCAAAATATTTCAGCAAAATAAATATGTGTTCGCATGGACTTATCAATATTTGAAGACGTATGACACACGCATCATACAACATGTGATACCTATTAAGAAAGGTGTGAAGCCATTTCAGTAGCAAATTAGAAAGACTCATCCTACACTTGAACTGCTGATACAAAAGGAGATAAAGAAGTTGTTGGATGCTAAGATTCTTTTCAAAGTTCGACACTCTGAATGGGTGGCTAATATGGTCCCCTGTCATGTCCCAAATTTGGCATTTGGTCACAATGGCCTAATCACATTGGCCCTATTCATTAGAGTTTGTCAAATTGATGCTAAAGGTCAAATAATTGCCAAGGAGGAAAATTACTAGTTTTCTAGTTTTGGGGTAGAAGCTTTGGGATTTGGAATAATGGGGATAATAAATGATGTTTGAACATTAGAATGGTATAAATATTTAATAAAGGAGCTAAATAAATATATACAAGTGAAAATCAAAGTGGCATTTGATCATGAAGACACATGGAGGAAGTGGGACCCACATATGGCTAGATTTCCCCACTACACTTGGCATCATTCTCTCACCAATTCGAATTCAAGGTGAATGGTAACATACTTGGGGGACTCCAAAAGGTATTATTCATGGCATGAATCATCCAAGGTCGAAATATAGAGGAAGAGTAACTCCCATGGAAGAGGAAGAGGCAATTTGGAGCTAGTGAGACACTTGGGCTAGATTCCCTAGCTCTATGACAACAATGATGAAGATGCTATGACACCTATGACACAAATCAGATCTGAAGGCTGACATATGACATATATGACATGTCAGGGCTAAAAATAGACTTCAATAGGGTGCACAAGGGTGTTAGGGAATCTAAGATGCTTCCACATGTGATTTGGTGGAAGTGGGAGACTAGGAATTGTTGTACAAGTGGCGTTCTTTGGAATCTCTTCCCAACTTGAGTTGGCATGAGTCTCTTGGAAGTAATTCAACCCATGGAGGACATTATAACTTTATAAATTTCAATAACAAAGAATGAAACCATCTTTTGATCATTTGTAGAATTTGCAATTGCATTTGTGAAGAGGGAGAGCTAGTGGATGACTAGTTTCTTGCCTTAGCCAATTTCAAGGGTAAAAGATTCCCATCTAAGTTGGTAATTGGAAAGGCCATTCAGACCTTTCATTTGGAGCTTTAATGGATTATTTATTTGCAGGTTTAATCTATAGGGCAGCTCATGGTTTCTTCTATTGCAGCTCACTCCTTCAACCATTTCCAGTTTTGATGGCATATTCTTGATCCTTGAGGGAGGGCATTTTTGGTGAGCTATTGTACTCTTTGGGGGAGATTCTAATGCCCCATTTATTTTTTAATATGAATTAAATACTCAGTTTTTCATCTCCAAAAATTTTCAGGTCAAATTCCAAGTAGAAATGTATAAATCTCATTTTCAATGAAAGAACAATGCCATTTCCCCACTACATTGATGTATAGCATGATAATGCTGCTGATTTCAAATGAATGGATGGTTATATGATAAATTTATCATTAATAGACTGTCATGGATGTATTTTACAAGTTTCATGTACTGTACTTGAGCATTTGAAGTATTTTTACTCAGTTTAATTGCATTGGGAGAAGAAATAGTGCCATTTCCCCAAGGGTCGAATTGGTGATTTTTGTAGCTGCATGGGAGAGGGTTGGAACAGATATAATAATAAATTAATGGTTCACATGAGACCTTAATAAAATAATCAATACATTCCCTACCTCTGTTCAGAAATTTGAGTGGCTTTGGAGGCATTTGGGAAGCCATTTTCAGTACTTACCCCAGGGGGATTTGAACCCCAAATTACTAGTCAAATTGAATACTTGGTCCAGAATATTAAGAGAGTTTTCAGAGGTATTTTGGTGGCCATATATCATCCTTTAACATCATATTCAATTCCTAATATCATTCATACACTTTCCTTGAATATTTGAAGGCATTTGGAGTCAATTTGAGACCTAGAGACCAATACTAGTCAAAGGGAAATTACTAGTAAAGTCCCTACATTGGCCAGAATTGAAAGAGGATTTGAAAAAGTATTTTAAAGGTCCAAAATAATCCCTAAAACACATATTTTTGTTATAAAATCATCCATATACATTCTTAGAATATTTGGGAGCAATTGGAGCAATTTGGGGACCTAGAGCTCAAAACTAGTCAAAGGTCTAACTAGGGAAAAAAGTGAAAATTTGTCATTTTAATAAAATTCCTAACAAGGGACATTACAGTGGTATTAGAGCATGGTCCTTGCACATGTGGATTAGGTACATACGTTCAAGAATAATTGGAAGCCATGTCTTACTATTATGATGAATCCTATGAGTACAATTCTTATGAGGAATATGCAAATGCTTATGAGCAATATGAAGCATAATGTAAATGGTACGAGGAAGAGGTGCCATCATGCAACACTTCTTACAATTTCAAGAGAAATGAAGATTATTTTCATGACTTTAAATCTGATGAATATGAGTGTGTCACACCAACCAAGGATAATTCTATCAGTGAGTTCCAAAGATGGAGAGCAAAATATAAAACCTTGCCCCAACAATATAAAAAATATCAAGAATATCTTGCTTCGAGCAAAAATACACAAAATCCCATGTCTTTTGAGTACTATGTTGAACATAATTTTTGAAAATAGGCCCAAAAATGAAGACGTGGAGTTAGTAAAGAAAGGTTTATGCCCTTCTTGTAAAGAACCTTGGAGTGAGTATTATACATGTGTGCATGAAATTATGTCCCACTTGAGGAGAGCTTTTGGGAATTCTTCAAAAAGAGATTCCAAAGATATTGATCATACGGAAAACAAGGGGAAAAATGCATCATCTTGCTTGAAGGATAAAAATGAAGAGACATCACAAGAGCATGAAGAAGATTCTATTGAAAATATGGAAGATCATTTCGAGACACCCTCTAGCTTAGACATGAACCAAAGAGCATCTACTGATGGATGCTTAAACTATGAAGGATTACCTACTGATGGGTGCTCGTACCTCTATGTTGGTGACATAGATATCAGTTTTGAAAGTGTTGCTGCAAGACCAAGTTCCATTAATCATGATAATAAAGACCTTGTAGCAGTTGAAGAAGAACCGAGATCAACTTTCCCATCACCACTTGAGCTTCATGAAGTTGGTCCAAGCAAAAATGAAGAAGATGAGGAGGTTCATTTGCAAGAGCCTCATTTTATTGAAGGGTCCTTAAAGATGAATGAAAATAAGATCCAAGAGTCCCTCAGCATTCTCCATGACACTCAAGCATTGGTGTCAAATTCTTGTTGGAGAGCTACTTCATTGGAGGAAACATCCTTCCTTGAAGACATGGAGAAGATTCAAAGAGAAATGTGCCACATCAAAGGTAATTTCATGTCTTTTTTTTTTGATAGAAACCATTTGTTTGAGCTTAATGAATTGTTGCATGATGCATAGTTGAATAATAATGAGGATATTCATAATCTCACAATTCAAAATGAACAACTTCTTGAAAAGTTGCAAGATACTTGTTTTTCCTCGACCTATGTTTCAGATTGTCAAATGGTAGATTGTTTGGAGGATTCTCATGACATGGTGGATCATGAGAACTGTGGAAATTTGAATGTGCTTAATGTGTTTGAAGATGAACTTGAAGAGATCCAAACACTTGATGTGGTGGAAGAGGAACTTGAATTGTCTCTTGATGAAGGTTATGCAATTTTTAAAGAAGAGCCTGATTCCTCTACATTGGAACCAATCTATGACAAAGATTTCACTCTTTTGAAGGAGCTGCATGATACTACCCATATGGATCCTTCCCATGATGAAACTTCTGCACTTTTTTATCATTTGGGTGAGTTAGTTCATTATCCTAGATCCTACAATTCCATGTTTTGCAGCATTAGTCTCAATGAAGTATGGGTGAAAGGGTTCTTTTTTATGGTGCCACATGAGGAGTATGGAACTCCTAGATTTACCTTTTATGATGACATGGTTGGAACACATTCTTATTCACATTTGCAGCAACATACCTTGTTACTTTATGATGATGCACATCTACACGGATGCACCTATGATATGCATTTGAGTCACTTGAAGACTCATGGTTTTTCTTGCTCAACACTTGATTCATTTGAAGTTGGAGGAACTTCATCCAACACTTGGGTGAATAGATTTATGATTGGAGAACATTTTTGTTGCAAGCCACATACTTTGTTATATATTTATGATTCTCACATTCAGGGATGTATGGGTGAGACTTCTTTGAGTCATTTGAAGTCTCCTTGTTTTTTCTGCTCATTATTTGGTTCTGATTTTAGTAGAGATTCTTCATTCACTTCTTGGATGAAAGAATACATGGCTGAATATTTTGATGCATATCACATCCTTTTGGAGCAGAATTATAGGACATGGGATCCTCACCTATGTCATTGGAGCAGATTTGATTGGTCACTTGAAGCTTGTAAGCACTTGGAAAATGGTGGTGTACTTGCTTGGAGGTATAAGCACTTTCATGACTCTTTGATGAAGCATATCCTTGATGTACATTTTCATTATGTTGTTATGTACTTTGATAATATATATTTGGTACTCATGATGTTTGGAAGGATGCATACAAGAAAATGGGATCCAGGAATCCTCTTATCTAATGGTGTGGGTTGGAGAGTACTCTTAATTGTTGGGGTGCAAGACAAGCAATGGGACCCTAGAATAATTTTTATCTCATTGGTTTCAAATTTTTTGGGGAAACAAGCAGGTTGGGAGATGAATTTACCACTTAATAAAGTGATTTTTATCAGAGTAGTGCAGCAGCAAGCATGGTGGTTCCTCTCTAAAATCTTCATGGAAACTCAAAGACTCAAGGTTGGGCAATTCAATGGCAACTTCAAAGAATTATACATAAAGCAGGTTCTTCAACACCCATGTTTAAAATTGCTTGAGGACAAGCAATAGTAGGAAGGGAGGATTTGTCATGTCCCAAATTTGGCATTGGTTCACAATGGCCTAATCACATTGGCCCTATTCATTAGAGTTTGTCAAATTGATGCTAAAGGTCAAATAATTGCCAAGGAGAAAAATTACTAGTTTCCTAGGTTTGGGGTGGAAGCTTTGGGATTTGGAATAATGGGGATAATAAATGATGTTTGAACATTAGAATGGAATAAATATTTAATAAAGGATCTAAATAAATATATACAAGTGAAAATAAAAGTGGCATTTGATCATGAAGACACATGGAGGAAGTGGGACCCACATATGGCTAGATTTTCCCACTACACTTGGCATCATTCTCTCACCAATTAGAATTCAAGGTGAATGGTAACATACTTGGGGGAGTCCAAAAGGTATTATTCATGGCATGAATCATCCAAGGTCAAAATGTAGAGGAAGAGTAACTCCCATGGAAGAGGAAGAGGCAATTTGGAGCTAGTGAGACACTTGGGCTAGATTCCCTAGCTCTGTGACAACAATGATGAAGATGCTATGACACCTATGACACAAATCAGACCTAAAGGCTGACATATGAAATATATGACATGTTAGGGCTAAAACTAGACTCTAAGAGGGCACTCAAGGGTGTTAGGGAAGCTAAGATGATTCCACATGTGATTTGGTGGAAGTGGGAGACTAGGAATTGTTGTACAAGTGGAATTCTTTGGAATCTCTTCCCAACTTGAGTTGGCATGAGTCTCTTGGAAGGAATTCGACCCATGGAGGACATTAGAACTTTATAAATTTCAACAACAAAGAATGAAACCAGATTTTGATCATTTGTAGAATTTGCAATTGCATTTGTGAAGAGGGAGAGCTAGTGGATGACTAGTTTCTTGCCTTAGCCAATTTTGAGGGTGAAAGATTCCCATCCAAGTTGGTAATTGGAAAGGCCATTCAGACCTTTCATTTGGAGCTTTAATGGAGTCTTTATTTGTAGGTGTAATCTATAGGGCAGTTCATGGTTTCTTCTATTGCAGCTCACTCCTTCAACCATTTCCAGTTTTGATGGCATATTATTGATCCTTGAGGGAGGGCATTTTTGGTGAGCTATTGTACTCCTTGGTGTTGATGTATATGTAACTTCGGAATGTATTTCATCTATGTATTTCATATATATTTATTGTACCCTTATTAGAGATGTGTTATTCCTCTATAAGGAAGTGTCTTCATGTGGATTGACAAGTGTCGCAAGTGTGTGTACTTGCTGATGGGTTATTAGACCACCATGTGTGGGGTCGGCCCTGAAATATATATTATATTGTGGATGTACCTAGCTAGACAAGTCGGCCCCATAAGGTCACTGGGAAAACAGGTTAGTATAAATAGAGATAAGGAGATCTCTATTTAGATCATTTGGAAAGTCACATCTCTCTCACTCAGAAAGTGGCGCACTAGTGAGGAGGAGGATCATCTGCTCTAGGAGACTATCTCAAGTGTATTTTGGTTGTACTTTGGTTGAGCCATTGCTCTCTCTATCTTTGAGGAAGTTGTGGCGTTTTTCACCTTAGGGTTTTCCCCACGGAAACTCTGTGTCTCTTGTCTCTCATGCTTTTGATTCTTGTGATGCTTGTGATGCTTGTCATGCTTATTGTCATTGTTATGCATTGATATACTGTATATGTTATTCTCTCAGTGAAGATCCTAGAGTATTGTGAATTAATGCTCAAAATTTAACATGGTATCAGAGCTAACCTGAGAAGAAGACATTTTGCAGTGACGAAAAATTGAGCTTCTTATTTATTGGGTTTCTCTCCTCCGATTTTGGAAAAGCAGTATAGTAGATTGACTCTACTCATCAAGGAGAATCTATATGTCCAATCAGAATTCAATTCTGAGCATTTTCAGATTTGACCCTAAAAATTAGGGTTTCCACAAAAATAGGAATTGTTGAAGTCTGAAGACATAGCTGGAAGCTCCTTGCAAAAATCGAAGTTTAGAGCTTTGGATCAAGATTTTTGGCTGGGTAGATCTCCGAGAAACTCAAACCCTAATTTAGGGCTCTCCCTAGTGAACCCGGGAGGACAAAAAGGTAAATCTGAAGGGTAAAGCTTTGTTGATCTCAAATTCTGAATACACCAGGCTGATCAGCTCATCAAGGCACATCTTTCTATCCTTTCAGAAAAATTGGAATTCACATTTTGAATTTTTAGGGTTTTTCTGACAAACCCTAATCCGGGACCAGATCCAGTTTTCAACATTTCAAGTGGTAAGACCTAAATATTTTCTATTTCCATTTGAAGTACTCTTTAAGATGTCTCACCACACCAAGCTTGAGGATAAGCTTGAAGGAGATGATAACTTCCGAGATTGGAAGTATAGGATTGGGTTAATCCTGGAAGAGAATGAGTTGGACTCATATGTAAAAGAAGACATCCCTATCCCAGAGGATGAAGAGGCTAAAGTATTGCATAAGAAGAACTTGGTCAAGGCAAAGAGAATCATTGTTGATTCTATCAAAGACCATCTCATACCCCATGTGTCTTCTCTAAAGACACCCAAGGAGATGTTTGACTCTTTGACCAAGCTATTTGAAGGGAAGAACATAAATCAGAAGATGACCTCGTGAAACCAATTGAAAGGAGTAAATTTTCAGATTGGAGAAACCATTCAATCTTATTTTTCAAGGGTCTCCCAGATCAAGGAACAACTAGAAGCAGTGGATGAAATGGTGGAGAATGGTGAAGTGGTGATGACCACTCTAAATGGCCTACCCAAGTCATGGGATTCCTTTATTCAAGGAATTTGTGCAAGGAAGGAGTTGATCTCCTTTAGTAGATTGCGGGAAGAATGCTCTCAAGAAGAAGCTAGGCTTGTGGCCCGAGAAGAAAAGATGGGAAATGAAGATCAAGCTCTCACAACACATGCCAGGAAAGGCAAGTCCAAGAAGGAATCATCTCATAACAGAAGATTCTCACACCACCATTATCATAAAGATAAGAAAGATCTCAGATGCTTCAATTGCAATGAGAAGGGACACTTTGCTTCAGATTGTCCCAAGAAGAAGAAAGACAACAACAACAACTTCAATAAGAAGAAGAAGAATAACAAAAGAAGATATCATGCTCATGCTGCCGAAGATGATGAACTTCCAAAGAAGAAGGTTAGGGCAGAAAGTGATAGTGATGATGACTCATCAAGTGAAGAAGAATATGTTCTAATTTATGCTCTCACAGGTACTATCTCCCATGGTTGTAATGATTGGTTGACTGATAGTGGGGCTTCCAAACACATGAATAGGTTTAAGGAATCTTTTGTGAATCTATTTGAACATGAATCACCCCATAAGGTGAAACTTGGGGATGATTATCAATACCCAATCAAAGGAAGTGGTGAAGCCTCCTACAACCTAGATTCTGGAAAATCTTTGAAGATGAAAGAAGTCCTTTATGTACCTGGGATCAAGAAGAACTTACTCTCCATCTCTGCATTGGATGCAAAAGGTATGAGGTTTGCATTTGTGGATGGCCAAGTCCTAATGTGGCCAAAGGGAAAGAACATAGATGATGCAGTAGTGATTGGAGAGCAAGAGGGAGGGTTGTATAAATTGAAGGGACAACTTGAACATGCCATGGTACATGAATCCATGGAGCCAAGTGAACTTTGGCATAGAATACTTACTCATATGAACTATAGGGCACTTCCAATTGCAAGCAAGGCTGTAGAGGGTCTTCCTGAAATCAAAACCAAACATGAAGGTGTTTGCAAAGGATGTGAAAAAGGTAAGAACATTAAGAAGGCTTTCCCAAGCAGTGAAAGCAAGGCAAAAGACATCCTGGAAATCATCCACTCAGATGTATGTGGTCCTATGTCATCCAGTTCTCTAAGTGGGTATGTTTACTATGTCTCATTTATTGATGACTTCTCCAGGAAGACTTGGGTATACTTCTTGAAGAACAAAGATGAGGTGTTTGATAAATTCAAGGAATTCAAAACCTTGATGGAGAATCAAAATGACAAGAAGATCAAAACATTCAGATCTGACAATGGTGGAGAATTCACCTCAGGTGACTTCAAGAAGCTTTGTAGTGATTCAGGGATTAAGAGGGAATTGACTGCTCCTTATAATCCTCAATAGAATGGATTTGCAGAAAGGAAGAACAGAACAATCATAGAAGAAGCAATGGAAATGCTGCATGACCAGGATCTACCTATGCATCTATGGGCAGAAGCAGCTAGAACAGCTGTATATGTGCAGAACAGGACACCCCACAATATATTGGACAACAAGATGCCAAAAGAGGTCTTTTCTGGTAAGAAACCTGAAGTCAACCATCTTAGAATATTTGGTTGTCCAGTATACACTCATGTCCCAAAGGAAAAGAGGACTAAACTATATCCTTCAGGAAAGAAGGGTATCTTTGTGGGTTACAGTGAAAGCTCGAAGGCTTACAGAATATACTTTCCAGGGTTCAAGAAGATTGATGTTAGCAGGGATGTAACATTTGATGAAAACTCAGCATTCATCAAATCAAGGAAGGCACTTATCGAAGTTTATGAAGAACCTAAGGAAACTAGATTTCAAGACACTACCATGACTGAAGCAGTTCCAGAAGTTGTTCGTGAGTTTGAAGATCCGCAAGAACCTGTAGATCCACCCCATGAGGATAACTCTCACAAGAGGAAACCTGCATGGGCTAGGAGATCATTCAAGATGCAGAAAGATTTGGCATTCCAGAAGAAGAACACAGAGCAAAGAAGAGAACCAGATCACATACCAGCTATGTTGCTTTACTCTGTGACATTATGAACAAAGAGCCTTCCAGTTATGAAGAAGCAACGGAAAAGAAAGAATGGAAGGATGCCATGGTTGAGGAATACCAATCAATAATGAAGAATGATGTTTGGGATGTTGTACCAAGACCTAAAGAGAAGTCTGTTGTGACTTCTAAATGGATCTACAAAATCAAGCATGCTGTAGATGGCAGTGTAGAGAAATACAAAGCAAGATTCGTAGCTCGTGGCTTCTCTCAGAAAGAGGGAATAGATTATGAAGAAACTTTTGCACCTGTAGCTAGGTATACTTCCATCAGAACAGTACTTGCCCTGGCTGCAGCGATGAAATGGAAAATACACCAGATGGATGCCAAGACTGCTTTCTTGAATGGTGTAGTTGAAGAGGAAGTATATGTGGAGCAGCCACTCGGTTTCGAAATACATGACAGGGAGTCATATGTGTGCAGATTGAAGAAAGCCTTGTATGGCTTGAAGCAAGCTCCCAGAACTTGGTATGGTAGGATGGATAGTTTCCTATCTAGTTTGGGCTTTACCAAGAGTAAAGCGGATTCCAACCTTTACTACAAGGTTGAGGAAGGGAATCCTGTGATTCTACTCCTATATGTAGATGACTTATTTGTAATAGGAGATGACAAATTGATTGCAGATACTAAGAGGAAGCTTGCTACTGAGTTCGATATGAAAGATTTGAGAATGATGCATTATTTCCTAGGGATGGAGGTGTGGCAGAGTGTAGGTGGGATCTTCCTTGATCAAGGGAAGTACACAGTATATATCCTGATGAGATTCGGGATGATGGATTGCAATGCCATGGCCACACCTATGGAATCAAATCTGAAGCTTCTATGTGATGCTTCATCTGAGCCAGTTGATGTCTCTATGTATCGTCGGATGATTGGGTCCTTGATGTACCTGACGAACATGAGGCCAGATATTTACTTTGCGGTGAACACATTGAGTCAGTTCCTGACAGATCCGAGGAGTATTCATCTGGTTGCTATAAAGCATGTTCTGAGGTACCTAAAGGGTACAGTGGATTATGGGCTCAAGTATGAGGCGAATCAAAAGTTTAACCTGCAGGGTTATGTTGATTTAGATTGCGCTGGCAGTGCTGCAGATAGGAAGAGCACATCTGGGTGCTGCTTCAGTATGGGATCAGGTGTGATCTCTTGGTTTAGCAAGAAGCGGTCCCGTGTAGCACTGAGTACAGCTGAGGCAGAGTATGTTGCAGCCTGTTCTGCTAGTTGTGAGGCAGTATGGATACGGAAGCTACTGTATGAATTATTTGATCTCCCGTTGGATGCTAATGGTATCTTCTGTGATAACCAGAGTTGTGTGAAGTTGTCCGAGAACCCAGTGTTTCATGACAGGTCGAAACACATAGAGATCAAATATCACTATATTAGGGATATGGTGCAGAGAGGAGCTGTGAAGCTCCTGTATGTTGCAATAGACGAGCAGATTTCAGATGTGTTGACAAAGCCACTAGCCAGGGTGAAGTTCGAGTACTTCAGAGAGAGGCTTGGTGTTCTTTGGATTGATGACACTTCGAGGAAGAAGTGATGGACACATTTGCTGAAGCCATTCCAAGCATGTTGGAAGGAGGATCCTTCACATGGCTGTGGATGTAAGCGTTGGATGATGAGCATCAGGATGATGTTCTGGTTTCTTCTTTGTATGATCAGTTGGATCATTTTTATATGTGTGTATGTATGCATCATGTTGGATGTTGGATATGATCAGTTGGATCATTTATATGTATATGTATGTACGCATCATGTTGGATACTGGATATGATTAGTTGGATCATTTATATGTATGTACGCATCATGTTGGATGCTGGATATGATCGGTTGGATCATGTGTATGTATTTTGTATAAGCATCATGTTGGATGATTGGACCATGTATCTGTATATGTATCAGGTGGATACATTGTATGATCAGGTAGATCATGTATGTTGATATGTATCATGTATTTGTATTTGTATCAGGTGGATACACTGTGTGATTAGGTGGATCATGTATGATGATATGTATCAGGTAGATACTTGGTATGCATCAGGTAGATGCATTGTATGATCAGGATGATCATGGATGATGAGCTTCAGGATGTTGCTCCAGATGACATGCAACAGTATGTTGCAGTGATGATGATCAGGATGATCATGTGTACATCAGGATGATGTATGGTGAGTATCAGGTTGATACTCTGTGGCCATGGAACAAGTTGTGCAGATAAGCATGTAATTTGTGCCCTGGGAGATTTGTAGATAGTCTTCGAGGTTTTGCCTATGGCATGTAATTTGTACCCTGGGATATATGGAAAATGCTCTTTCGAGGTTTTGCTTGGGAGGACATATAATTTGTGCCTTGGGAGATCTGCAGATAGTCTTTCGAGGTTTTGCCTATGGCATGTAATTTGGCCCTGGGATATCTGGCAGATGCTCTTTCGAGGTTTTGTCATATGGCATGTAATTTGTGCCCTGGGAGATCCAATAGGTTGAGCCGTGTGCTCGTAATCAGTCCTAGATGCTCTTTCGAGGTTTTTCCATGACCACATGTAATTTGTGCCCTGGGAGATCCGATAGGTTGAGCCTTGTGCTCGTAATCAGTCCTGGGATGCTCTTTCGAGGTTTTTTGGTGACCACATGTAATTTGTGCCTTGGGAGATCCGATAGGTTGAGCCTTGTGCTCGTAATCAGTCCTGGGATTCTATTTCGAGGTTTTTTGGTGGGGTCACATGTAATAAGTCCTAGAGATATGGACAGGATGAAAAAGGCATCAGATGCTCTTTAGGGTTCTTGCTAGTCAAGAGACTCTTTTAAGGTTTTGTGATGCACGTAATAAGTCCCGAGATTTCCACAGTATGGCCAGTGATGATGAAGACCTGCAGGTGGTGGGCCTACATCCAGTATGAAAAAGGACTGGCTCTATAGAACTTCCTATGACAAGTAGAGTCAGAGATTGGTTTAGATAGCAGCAGCAGTGACGATGATGATGACGATGCATCGATGACGATGATCCCGAGAAGAAGACTTGTCTAGCAGATCTGTGTCGAGAAATACCTTTCTAGTTAAGAGGGAGTGTTGATGTATATGTAACTTCGGAATGTATTTCATCTATGTATTTCATATATATTTATTGTACCCTTATTAGAGATGTGTTATTCCTCTATAAGGAAGTGTCTTCATGTGGATCGACAAATGTCGCAAGTGTGTGTACTTGCCGATGGGTTATTAGACCACCATGTGTGGGGTCGGCCCTGAAATATATATTATATTGTGGATGTACCTAGATAGACAAGTCAACCCCATAAGGTCACTGGGAAAACAAGTTAGTATAAATAGAGATTAGGAGATCTCTATTTAGATCATTCAAAAAGTCATATCTCTCTCACTCAGAAAGTGGTGCACTAGTGAGGAGGAGGATCATCTGCTCTAGGAGACTATCTCAAGTGTATTTTGGTTGTACTTTGGTTGAGCCATTGCTCTCTCTATCTCTGAGGAAGTTGTGGGGTTTTTCACCTTAGGGTTTTCCCCATGGAAACTCTATGTCTCTTGTCTCTCATGCTTTTGATTCTTGTGATGCTTATGCATTGATATACTGTATATGTTATTCTCTCAGTGAAGATCCTAGAGTATTGTGAATTAATGCTCAAAATTTAAAATTTGGGGGAGCTTCTAATGCCCCATTTCTTTTGTAATATGAATTAAATACTCTTTTATTCATCTCCAAAAAGTTTCAGGTCGAAATTCCAAGTATAAATGTATAAATCTCATTTTTAATGAAAGAACAGTGCCATTTCCCCACTACATTGATGTATAGAATGATAATGCTGATGATTTCGAATGAATGGATGGTTCTATGATACATTTATTATTAATAGACTGCCATGGATGTATAAAAAAAGTTTCATGTACTGTACTTGAGCATTTGAAGTATTTTTACTCAGTTTAATTGCATTGGGAGAAGAAATAGTGCCATTTCCCCAAGGGTCGAATTGGTGATTTTTGCAGCTGCATGGGAGAGGGTTGGAACTGATATAATAATCAATTAATGGTGCAAATGAGACCTTAATAACATAATTAATACATTCCATACCTCTGTTCAGAAATTTGAGTGGCTTTGGAGGCACTTGGGAAGCCATTTTCAGTACTTACCCCAGGGGGATTTGAACCCCAAATTACTAGTAAAATTGCATACTTGGTCCAGAATATTAAGAGAGTTTGCAGAGGTCTTTTGGTGGCCATATCTCATTCCTTAAAATCATATTCAAGTCCTAATATCATTCATAAACCTTCATTTAATATTTGAAGGCATTTGGAGTCAATTTGAGACCTAGAGACCATTACTACTCAAAGGGAAATTACTATTAAAGTTCCCTACATTGGCCAGAATTGAAAGAGGATTTGCAGAATTATTTTAAAGGTCCAAAAGCATCCCTGAAACACATATTTATGTTATAAAATCATCCATATACCTTCTCAGAATATTTGGGAGCAATTGGAGCAATTTGGGGACCTAGAGCTCAAAACTAGTCAAAGGTCTAACTAGGGAAAAAAGTGAAAAATTGCCATTTTAATAAAATTCCTAACAAGGGACATTACATCCCCGTAAGGAAAAAAATCAGGAGAGATACAATTATGTGTTGATTTTCGAAACTTGAATAGAGCATCAGATAATGACAACTATCTGGTGCCACCAATGGAGCAAATTTTGCAAATGGTATCAGGCTCAGAATTTTTCTCCCTGTTAGATGGATTTTCAAGATATAATCAAGTACTAGTGGACGAGCAAGATCGACTCAATACTACATTTCGCACGATGTGGGAAACATTCACATATAGGAGAATTCGTTTTGGCCTAATGAATGTTGGAGCCACATTCCAGAGGGCCATGGATATTACATTCCAGGGTTTAGTCGGCCACTGTGTTGTTATATATTTAGATGATGTAACATTTTTCTCTAAAAAACAAGAATACCATTTTTTCCATTTGAAGTAGATCTTTGATCGGTGCAGGAAATATGGTATATCCTTGAATCCAAAGAAGAGTATTTTTGCAGTACTCGAAGGAAAACTGTTGGGACACATCATCTCCAAGAAGGGAATCTCGATAGATCCAGAGAGAATTCAGTCCATAACTCAGATTCCCATGCCTCACAACAAAAATACTATGCAATCATTTATGGGCACCGTCAGTTTTGTTTGAAGGCTTGTACCGTATTTTGTACAGATTGTAAAGCCTTTGAAACAAATGGTTAAGCAAAGTGTATAGTTCAAGTGGACGGATGTGGAGAAGGATGCATTCAGGAATATAAAGAATGATATAGCTCATGCACCTTCCTTAAGGATTCCAGACTTTGAAAAGGATTTTATCATGTATACCTTTCCTTCAGATAATTCTCTCATAGCAGTGCTCGCACAGAAAGGAGAACTAGGAGACGAGTCTCCAATATCTTTCATGAGCATTGGGTTACAAGGAGCTGAACTAAACTACCCAGTTATGGAGAAACAAGCATACACTGTATTCAAGGCAGTAAAGCAGTTCAAACCTTATATGTTGAAGAACAGAACGAAAGTGATAATACCTCATCCCGCTGCCAGATCCTTATTTGTGCAAACGGAGTTGGGGGAAAGAAGAGGACATTGGGTAACTGCACTACAAGAGTATGATCTAGAATTCAAGTTGGACTCTATCATTAAAGGACAAGTGTTGTGTAAGTTTCTCACTGAAAACCCAACTGAAGGGGATCATGATTGGGAAAACGAAGCTGAATTGAACTCAACTAAAGTATGTTCCATTTTTACTACTCCTGAATCCTGGTACAGAGATTTGGTGCACTATCTCCAACAGGGATATCTGCCAGAACACTGGAGTTCTCAGTAAAGAAGGGCGCTCTATTTGAAATTAGCATCTTACTAGATAATTGATGGAGTACTCTTCAGAAACAAAATTATGATGGAATTTTTCTTAGATGCCTTGAGAAAGAAGATGTGGATAAGGTGGTCAAAGAGATACATGATGACCCTGCAGGGGGAAATTATTCTGGAGATACTATTTCTCAAAAAATATTAATAGCTGGATACTACTGGCCCACTCTTTTCAAATACGCTCATGCTTATGCCAGGAGGTGTGATGTATGTCAGAGGAGTGCCGACAGATTACCGAAAGCTGCAGGACCATTGCAACCAGTTATTATCTCAGATTCATTCGAGCAATGGGGCATAGACATTATTGGAGAGATCAATCCTAATTATTCGCTGCAACATCGATATATTCTCATAGCTACCGATTATTTCACAAGGTGGACAGAAGTAGCTCCTTTATGTAAACTGAATGAAGACGCAGTCATCAGATTCCTACAGGAAAACATCATAACCAGGTTTGGGGTTCCAATTTCCCTAGTTTTTGATAATGCAACTTACTTCTCATATGTTAAGTTAACTACATTTTATTATGAAAGAGGAATCAAGCTGCATTATTCATCCAATTATTATCTGCAGGTAAATGGTCTAGCAGAATCTACAAATAAAAACCTCATCTGAATTTTAAAGAAAACAATTATTGAGAGTTAGAGAAATTTGCATGTAGCTCTTCCAAATGCTTTATGGGCAGATAGAGTCACTCCAAAAAATTCTTTAAGAGTTTCTCCTTATACATTAGTCTATGGGAAAGAACTATACTCCCACCTAACATACTACTCCCATCCTTACAACTAGCCCAAGCCTCTTGAGGATCCAGTAGTGAAATCCTACAGTCACAAATCAATACCTTGTTGAAACTCGAAGAATCACGGCAAAAGGCCAAGGATAGATTCAATCAACACCAAGATATTGTCAAAATATGGTTTGATAAACGGAAGACCGGTAAGAGACGTTTTGAGGTAGGAGACTTAGTTTTGAAATGGGATCACCCACATGAAGAAAAGAGCAAACATACTAAATTTCAACAATTATGGCTTGGCCCCTATCAGATTTCTGAAAATCTTGGTCCATCGACATATAAACTGCAAGATTTACAAGGGGAGGAGAAGAATATCCTTGTCAACGGCCTTACTCTTAAAAAGTACTTCACATAGGTTTAGGAACACCTTTGTACATAAATAAACTTTTGCCTTTTCTTAAGCTTTTCTAGTTTGTTATTTTTTGAATTGATTATTTTGTTTTGATTTGTTTTCCCATTTGATTAGCTTCATTTTGTTTGGATTATTGATTGATTTTCTTTATTTGTGTTTTTAAATAAACCCCAGCTCAACATTTTAATGTGTGTAAATATAGGAATCTAAACAATCTCACAATCATCATCAAAGAATCAGTATGAGCTTATAGAAAATGAATTCTTTGTATAACATTGTCATTTATGATTTTAATTGTTGCCCAGTTCTAGAAAGGGAAACCTGTTTCATGTTCATAATTGAGTCATTATAAACACTGTAAAATAACTAAGACTCGTGAGTTCTAGATTACTATCTTGGGGATCCATTCACTCTCACATTAATAACCATCTTAGGCAGCCTACTATAATAGACCCACGGAAAGGAAGCAGGTCTTACAGATTGTTGATGCCTCGGATATCGTAGCATCAATCAGAAAGGGATTCTCCCCGATAGATGATCCCAATTAGATTATCTACCGTTTGGAATAGGGAATCCGTCCAGTTAGTGTTTCCGGCAACCGTGGTTTTGGAGTTTAATTCCGAATGCACCGGTTATGGCCCGATCCACCTTTCTTTTGGATTTTTATGTTTTAATGACATGCAAGTGCCTAATTTATATCTGATCTAAATGCAAAACTAAAACAGATCTGATGCTAAAACTGAAGTAAATCTACCTATCCTTGCAAGGAACACATTAAGGATGAGCAATGAGCTGTAACATATATCATAAAGAAAGAACAGATAGGCATCAACTCTCATAGGTAAAGCTACAGCAAGATAAAAGATCTTTAGAAGATAGCTTCTAATTTAATATAAAACGCATCTATTGCTCATGAAACAGAGAAGCAAAATTATTTTGTTATGAACAATGAGCAAACTTAAAGGCATGAACAATGAGCTATATGAGTTATCTTGAAGAAAGAACAGTTAGCCATTTAATCTAAAAGAGAACTCTATAGCAAAATAAAGATATCAGCAGATAGCTCCTGATTTAATATGAAACACATTCACTGTTCATGAAATGGAGAAATCGTTCACACAGAAATAAGCAAAATCATTTGTTGCAAAGAAATAGTTCAAATAACAAGAAGGATCTCACATTACAGGATGGAAATCACCAGAACAGTCCAATACACATCCATCTTTTGTTCCCATGCAAAATGTACATCTTCATGGCTTTTATTAGAAAATTCGATTTTTACAGAACCGATACAAGATAGATCGTATGGGTTTCAAAATTTCATTCCCTGCCAAAAGTCCTTTGTCTATTCTTCCTAGCTTCTATTTATAATTACAAATCTGCCCTTTGGGCTGCCACCTAGCACCTTCCACTTGTCATCTACAGAAAATTCTCTCCTATAATAGACAAAAAAGTGATTCCCTTTCTTTTACAGAAATTATTTAAAAGAAAATAGGGACAGCTGTCCCATAGTTTCTACGCTTTACACATTTGAGAGTCAAATACAAAAATAATAGAAACAATACTTCGAAATCAGCGATTTCACTCCTGTGCGTGAGCTTCTGCTGGCAGAGGATCGCCCAAGTCAATTGATGTTGTTGATCCTGCCTGGGAAGAGACACTCGAACCAATTGTTGCTGCTGCTTCTACTTGGGAAGAAGGGATTGAGCTCACTGTTGTTGCTGGAGTGGCTGTTGGGAGAGAAGATTTTGGATCTGCTGTTGCTCCTGCTACTGCTGCAGCTTTCTTCTCCTCCTACGCTATGTAGCTATACCACATACCTTTGTCCCTTACGACTATGTTTGCTGCAGCAGGGAACAAGATTTTCTGGGAAGTCACATTCTTCCCGAGCTCTGCTCCAATGCTTTGAACTTCTGCTACTGCAGCTTGATGCACTTCCTTCAGCAGATGGTTGTGGAGTGATGACAATCCAATATAATGTTGGAGGTCATCAATAGCCAGGACATCAATCCTCTTCACATACTCCGTTTGAACGCCTAGTTCTTCCTTTAGTTGAGACAAACGTTGCTCCTTTTCCGAAAATTCCTCTAGGGTCTGAGGGAAGCTCAATTTGCATTTGTCATGCACCCCTTGGAGCCTTTGGTACAGACTGTTAATTTTATCTGTTGTTCTCTGCACACTGGTTATCAGCTTACAGGCACAGTTCCTGCCAAACTCCAACAGGGCTATGTCCTCATTAAAATCGTCCACAGATTTAAATGGGAGATGCATGGGGAAACCCCCTTTTCCTTCTCTCCATGCCATCTGACTCATGATATTTTCCTTGACACGGGTATTCTTAGCTTTGAGCCTATGGGCCTCCGCATTAATTTCTCTTAACCTGACTACCATGGCCTTGAGCTTGCAAACCTCATTAGTGATTAGCTCCTGAGTGTCATGCACTTGCTTCAGGATGTTGTAGGACAACTCATGGAAGGGAGACATGTCCATTGTTCTGCTCTCAGCTTGCTCTAACCGCTCAGCTAATGCCCGCTTGTCTGCTTCTAGCTGGGATGCTTTATCTTCCACTCCGTTCTTCTCTGCTTCCAAAATCATCATTTGGAGTGTTAGTTGGTCCTTTTCCTCCTCCAACTGGTTATATTTGCCTGACAGCTCCTTATGCTCGGCGTACAGGCAATTATACTTGTTCACCACAAGATCCCTTTGGGCCTGCTCATTAGCCACCGTCTGTTGTAGCGTACAAGCTCTCTTCTTGGTCAATACATTTTCTCTGACTATAACACCCACATTGTCCAGTGATGCTTTTGTTGTTTCTACAGCTGCAGATTCCATAGCAAAGGGATCTTGATCTGTATTCTGCATTACAGTGACCTCTCGGTGGGTAACGATGTCTTCATGGAAGGGACTTTTGATCCTCTCTTCTGATTTGAGGACCATTGCTTTCCTTTTCTTGTCATAGACAAACTCATTCCACCTGGACACCGTATGTTTTCCCGATGGAGTGTATGGGACAATTGGGCGGTCCATAATGTCTATTTCCTCTTCAGCTAGTGGGGTCCGGACTCCCTGAGTTGGATCTGATCCCATATTTTGGGTACCAGATCCACCTGCTTGAGATGCGTCTATTTCCATGTCTTGGACACCGGACCCACTTTCTTGGGCATCTTCCCCTGCTTTCAGCTCTTCTTCCGCTTTCCTTTCTGCCTCAACATCCTGTCCTCCTTCCCCTCCTTCAACTTGTGGCTGACCTTCATCTCCTTTCCGTAGCCTTTCATCCTCAGCCTCTTTCTGTAGCCTTTCATTTTCGGCTTCTTGTTGCATTCTTGCCGCTTCAGCTTCCTGCTGCAACCTGGCTTCCTCAACCTCCTGGAGTAACCTTGCTTCTTCTCTTAATCTGAGCTCTTCCTGAGCTCGGGCATCATCAGCTTCTTTCTCCTTCTGTTGGCTAGTCTTCAGGATCTTGGTGGAGCTAGAACTTACTCCACTGCCTTGGCGAAAGGTTCGCAGCTCAGCCATGTTGCTAATGCCTCTGAATACCTCTTCCTAGGCATCGGGATAGTGGGAGTACTCAAAATGAGCATATATTTCCCTACAGTGCTCGGCCACTCTTCTCTTCCTATCATTCCTGTGGAAGATCACCTCGCCGAAGTGGAAGGATTTCAGCTCCTGCACAAACTCTTCGGCTGAGGCAACTCCCAAGAACTCGTAAGCACCTATGCAGAAAGGTAAAGGGGGAAATGAAGCCTTATGTTGCTTTTGGAGCATTGCCCCAATTCCATCCAGGAATATTTGTCTTACTGCTTCCTTAAGGACTACATAATCTCTGGCATACTGCGGCAAAATGTATGGGGGCTTAGTCCCTCCAAACATTCTGAGGTAGGTGCCTTGCTCTGAAAAGTAAAAATCCCCGTAATTCTCAAGGACTTCCACAGCGTTCTCTGACAGGCAGTTGGGCTCCTCCTTGAATAACTTCTCATATAGGGGCATGATGAACCCCTCACAGATGAGTTTGTAGCTAGGTTTGTAATTCTGGGCCCACATCATCTTGAAAGCGGTGTAAACCGGGGTGGTGGCTTTATCCCACGTGCAACCCAATTTGGGGAAGTCCACCTTGGCCAAAATACAATCGATCAGATATGAGGACATGAAAAATTCTGCCTTCTTCAAGGCTAGTCCTTCTTTAGCAGCAACTATCATTGAGGCCAAACTATTTGACAGGAGAGTGGCCCAGTCAAACACAGTTCCTTGAAACGCCACGAAGTGAATAATAGGGACCCACTGAATCTTATACACGGTGCCATCGGGCATGCCGAAGATTCTGCACAGCATCAGGGCGATCAATCTGAAAGGAGATCTCAGATTCTGTACGTCATATTTGTCGTTTCCTTTCTTTCTCAAATGCTTGCCTGCTACTAGTAGCTTTTTGGCAATCTCAACGTTATTCATTTTTCCCAACCATTCATCAGTCAAAGCTTGCTGGGAGCGGGGAAACTTATAGGCTGTGGCAATGTATGCTGGGTGGAATGAGGCAATGGCTACTTTGCCGCTGTCATTTATCACTCTTCCTTCCGCATCGGCATGTTGGATTATCCATCCGATTACTTCAGCACAGGGGAATAGCTCAGGGCGGGTAGCAGCTCTGGTTATGCCTGAAGCTTTGATATTTAGATAAATCGGCCCCTCCTCTACCAACATGTCCGGGACATCCTGGTCTCAGATCATCCTGTAAATGTCACCCCAGCGGATTTCTGGAGGAACCCCGGTGGTGCACCTAGTATCCTGGAGTGAGGTCTCAGTTTTAAGTGGTGTAGGATTCTTCTCTGTCATCTTAGCCTTCTTCTTCCCGCCTTTTGGCATTTTGACTTATCCCTGATGGAAACCAAATATAAGCCATTATAAAATTGAGCAACTTACTGTGAGATTTCAAGAGCATCACCATTCTAACATGCCCGATTCTTCTAAAGGGGCAAGTTTGGAATGCTCCCGCGAGGGTGAGCCTGTTGCAGAAGCAACCTGCTTTCGGTCTAGCTATGTGGGAAAGGGTGTCCCTCATTTAGGTTCAAATGGTAAGTGGCTAGTTAGCTGGGTTTGATAAAAACTAAGCCAGTGATGGCTCTCCATGCTGATGAACAGGCGGAGGGCTCGGCCGGCAGGGTTTATTTATCGCATTTTAGCGTGAGGTCCTATGGTTAAGGTTAGGATATGAACGGGGGTAGCGACTCACCGGGACTAAGATTTATGCAACAGGCCCGGGTGGCTATAGCTTTCGCTCTCGGCTGGGGACACGAAAAGTCCATGGGGCTGCGACAATTTTTAAACAACGAAGGACGCGGCCTGGGGAGGAATTTAGAACAAATTTATTCGTCCAAATTGACGATCTTTACCCACTATGCAACGTTCTATAATTCCTATCCTTTTTGACGGGAAATATGCAACTTAGACCGTTTGACGGGCAAAATAGCCTATGACGGGCATTTTGCCCCTCGAAATCCAACCAATGCCTATCGTTTTCAAAAAAAAGGACAACCCAATAGCAACTTGACGCGTAGAAGGGACAAATTTAATGGTTAAGATCCTACCTGGCACCGACGAGGTAAGTTGACTGAGGTGGCCGTGAATGTGGATGAGCGAGCCGATCTAGATCTGTCGCGCAACGTCCAACAGTTGTTTAATCGACACAAATAGCAATGGGGTCGGTTCGAGCCCCCACCGTATATTTAAATAAGTTGAACACATGTGGGACTTTAATACGGTTGGTGGCATATTAAAACAAGTTTTAAATGTTGTACGCCGCGATCATATCGAGTTGCATCGGTTTGCGTGCGCGACCGCCACCAGCGGTACGACTTGTTAATTCCATCCGCCATTGCGGAAAGGCATAGTGAAAGCTTCCGCCGTCACGGAAGGAAAACTTAAACGTTCCGCAAAAAGTCTCCCACGTTGCGGAAGGAGAACTCAAAGCGTTCCGCAATTTCGGGAGTAGTTCATCAATAGCTTTCGCAATTCAAAAATTTTCTAAGTCTTGCGGGGTCTCGGGAGGATATGGTGAATGTTCCCGCGGGGTTTCGGAGAGGTTTCGCCAAAGGTTTCCACTAAAGACTGCCGCAGTCGCGGAAGGAAAACCGAAAAACATCCGCAATTAGTCGAGTCTCTTCGGAAAGATATCGTGAAGGCCTCCGCTGTTTCGGGAGCTTCTCGTGAATGGTTCCCGCAAACGAAAAGCTTCTAAGTCTTCGCGGATTTTTCAGAAAGAAATGGTGAATCTCCCCACCATTTCGAGAGAGATTGATGAATGGATTCCGCAACAGGACGTGAGTGTTTAAATCTTTTCGGCGCCCCTTTTCGGGATGCTATCGCGAAGACCTCCGAAATTGCGGAGAGCTTTCACCAACGGCTTCCGCCATTTCGGAATGAAAAGTTGAAGGATTCCGCAACATTTCAAAGGAAAAATTCTAAGTTCTTTTTCAAAGTTTCGGGGATATATGACGAATGGCGCCCGCCGTTTCGAACGGAAAAACCGAATTCCTCCGCGACTGCGGAAATTTTTGACGAATAACTCCATCGTTTCGGAAAGAATTACCCAAAGGTTCTCGCAACTTTCCAACGAAAATTTCTAAGTCTCTTTCGGGAGTTTTATGCAAACGGCTTCCGCAAGTTTCGGGCGGCTTCGTTGAATTCTTCCACCGTTTCGGGAGGAATTCATCAGATGCTTCCGCAATTTTTTTAACGAAGACTTTCAAATCTTTTCGGGAAGCTTAGGCGAATGGTTTCCGCCGTTTTGGGAGAACAACCCGAATCTCTCCGTAATTTATTCAACGAAAGTCTCTAAGTCCCTTTTGGGAGTTTTAAACAAAGGCTTCCGCCTTTCGGGATGAAAACTCAAAATATTACGCAACTGCGGGGAGATAGTCTGAAAAGCTCCAAAATTTTGGGAAAAATTTCTAAGTTCCTTTTCTGTTCCTTGAAAGAAAATTGGAAAGGCTTATGGAAAGATTTTCTGTTGGAAATCAAAAGATAAAAGCTGGGAATGGCCCCTTGAGGCAGCCTTTCTAAAATTTTTAAAGGAGGGGCCCCAATATGTACAAAAATTTGGGGGGGATGTTGCTGCAACAACACAGATGTATGGCAATTAAAATGATCCCATGCTACAAATTTCAAAAGCCAAATGGCTTATATAAAAGAGTCAAAATTTTGAAAATTCATCTCCATCAAAGAAGTGGTCTTGAAAACAAAGAAATACAATCAAGAAGGTTGCTCAAAGGACAGGCTCAGAAAAGTTATTCTCCATCCGTGAGCATGACAAACAAATAAATTTCTCACTCACACAAAAGGACATAATGGATGGAAGAACCCACGTCAAATTCTGAAGATTGAAGAAATCTATCAAGAAGACTCAGACGATAAAATTTCGTTAAAAGAAAGCATAAAAAATAATGCTTATAGCATGGGAATGAGTAACAAACGAATACATCTGTCTGATTTTGTTACGATCCTATGGAGTCATAGGTAGTAGCAACCAAAAGATGGAACTAAAAAAAAATGAACTCCATACTATGGCCTCAGGAGAGTAGTCAAGAAATCCGGTTTGGGTTAACTTATATCCCGAAACAAATGACCAATATGATGCAAGAAAGACTACCTCCCTATATTGAACATTGGAACTTTAAAATTTTGAAAAAAATTAATGCAGGCATTAATTTACAGTTAGGATCAATAACATACATACATTGCTGATTCTAAAAGACATTGTTCAGAGATCTGTGTTCACAATCTAGTCGCCAATTGTTGCTGCTGCAACCTAATCCCCAAAATTTTCTTAAAATTATGGGGCCCCTCCTTCTATTTTTGAGTATTCTTAGAGTTTAACTTGTCTTAGTGAATTTCACCCTCAACACTTAATTTTTTTTTCCTAAGAATCAAGTGAAGAAAGCTAATTTTTGGCTAAGTATAACTGGGCTTTTTGCGCTGAAACGATCAGAGCAACTCAGCGCGTTGAGCCGACACGGTCGGAGCAAAAGTTGGTTTTTTGGATGAAGCCTTGTTTCGGATAAACTTTGCAAGTTGAGACGACATGGTCGGAGCAACTCGACGCATTGAGCCGACATGGTCGGAGCGTTGTTTCGGAGAAACTCAGCAAGTTGAGCCGATACGGTCGGAGGAACTCAACGAATGCCTCCGAAACAGTCGGAGTGTTTATCCGGTTCATGTCCCAACAACTAGGATTTTTTTTTATTGCGCTTTTGATCGGAGGAAACTAGCGAGTCACATCGGTCGTTTCAACGTGAAAATACCAGTCACGGCGAAATGTATCAGTGTGAAAACACCAGTCACACTGATGAAATCCCGGTGAAAAGGAGGTTGGCATAAACGGTTTAAACGCTGCGACATGTTTCAGAGAAACTCGACGAGTGGCGATGAAACGGTCGCCGGAAAAACTTAAGACATGCCGATGAAGAGATTGCGCCGAACGCTGATACACAACCACAAAACAGAAAGAAAAGGTTCAGAGAAACCCCGCCAAGTGACACTGATGCTTTCGGAAAACTCGCAAAATGGCGTCGACTCCTTCATAATTTCTTTGTTGGTGATAGATTCGGTTTTTGTGTCTTACCTATCGTTGGCTTGAGCCCTGGTTTGCCACAGAATGATGTTAATTCGAGATCGGCTCGCATCTATAAACCCCAAAGCATGCATTTAATTATTTATTCTTCATAGATGGAACATTATGAATACACTTCATATAATTCCTTATGCAAAATTATTTAAATGTTGGTATAATCATATCACGAACTTTCAACCAGAGGATTATAAGTTGAATGCCTAGTAGTACCACCAGTAGTTATATTGTGGTTATTGATGAAAATATTTGGCTAGAATATTTTTGAAATGATTTTGCATACATTTTTGGTTGCATATCAATTTCCACGCACCTACATATTGTTGAAGCAAAGCAAATACTTGACAGCATGGAAGTAATTGTTTCTTAACTCAAATTATTGTTAATAATATGATTGAGATATTTTCTACAGATCTATTATTGAGATTTGCTTACACATTGCTTCCAATGATTCATTAGGATTTAGAGATGCAAAGAAAGAGTGCCAAGAGGAATTCCAAGACTACTGAATCAGAGTTGGGCGTGGAAATAGTAGTTGATACTACAAGAGAAACCATGTTCGAAGACACTAGGGAAGAGACGGGAATCACCCTAGAATACAAGTGGGGAGAACTGTATCAGATGATCCGAGATCAGAACATACCTAAGGCATCTCTTGAAGAGATGATTTTATACCAGAACATTAAGAAATTAGGCCTCACCAAAGTAACCACACGCCCGAAATGTTTTCCGTGCACAGAAGTTGTCAGATGGATCCTGCCTTACGTGGATGTTGGCACAAGGATCATCTCAAACAAAAAAGGGGAAGGATTTTCCTATTTCCATCCAGGTCGCATAACAGCAACATATAAACTGCCAGTGCCAAAGGTCCTGGTGACTGAAGAATGGATCAGGGGTGTAAACATGGACCATTTTGAGTATGATAAAAAAATGGTAATCCCAGGGAAACAATTAAGGTAGAAAGAGAGCGGGGAGTATGACAGTCAAAGCTTTAGAACCCCCTTCAGAATTATAGCTTTGATGCTAAGAAGAATTTTCGGGAGACCAAATGGAAGAATCTACAAGCTAAATTGGGTACCCTTGATTTATCACATAGCCTTCCATGGCACTATGTTTAACTGGGTGGACATCATATTAGATAGCCTGGCATCAACAATAGCAATAGCATAGGGAGGATTAACCCAAATGAAAGCATAATTCTACATGTCCTCGTATCTTATGGACTGCATACTAGTCAGGCACCCGTTCCCTAAGCTGGGGTGTATTTGGAATCAGGAGGAATATCCTATCCATGCGGCCTATCAGATCACATGGGACAACCTATATTCAAGCCAATACAAACTCATCTATGAATAGTTGATCATCCCTCTTTATTGGTTAATTTTCAATGAGGAACCAAACAACCTATCTGAAAACGCAATGGCAGTCATAAACGAGTACGGAGATTATTACTTTTTGCAAGAAGAAACCTATATCAGAATGTATGGGTGTTCCAAATCTCCATCCCTAATGCCCAAGTATGCAACAGACTTTGTAGTCCACAAAAATGTTGTGAGGCAGGTATTCATTAATGGAATTGGCAATTTCTTGCATGATAATAAGAAGGCCTCCTTCCCACCATTGCCCTTTTCTATCGGGGCGTACAAATTTACCAAGGTTAAAGGTGTCGAAGCTTTCGTAAAGGATTTGGAAGCATTCCATTTTGGGGAGAAGAGTTTCATAAGAAATGACAGCCACAAGAAGGTTGTCGATCATTGCGCGTCAATTAAGATACATTATGAGTATGCGGATTACTTCGACAAGGATGAGGACGTGTATAGGAGAGAAAGTAATATGACTGAGTTGAACAAACGTTTTGTTTGGAGAAGTGGCACCGGCCCTAACAAAACAGTAGCACTACAACTGAGGCATAACTACAGAAGAAAAAGGAAGAGACTATAAGGATATAAGTGGCAGAAGTAGAGCGGAAGATGAAGGAAGAAGAAGAGCGGAAGCTGCAAGAAGAAACATAAAAGAATCAAATAAGGAGGCCCAAAAGTTGCAAAGAGTAGAAGAGGAATGACAAAGAAAATAAGAGGAGGAAAAAATACAAGAGGAAGAAAGAGAAGCATCTGAGAGGAAAGAAAGAGAGGATAAGTCCAAGAAAGATATGGAAAGCATGGAAGCTCAAGGTGGAAGCCCAAATATACAACACATGGACATAGACCCACCTGAAGTATCAGGTGTCATGTTGACCGGAGGTTACCTCCTATTTGTAGAGCTCGGGCTCACACCTTTCACCCTGTCAAAGCAACACACCGTGGAAAAATTGGCCATGATTATTTTTTATTCAGGGAGAAATACCATCACAAGGAGGATAGAGAAGAAATTGAAAATGGGTGCCTAGCCTGATATTGTTACTATTCAGGAAAACACGATCATGGAGGGTACTCATAAGGACCCTAAATTCACATCCTCTGCAAGTATAGCAGCTGCACAAGCAAGTGCAGACAATGTAAACAAGTTGTTGAATGATATCGAGCACAACAAGGGAAAAATGCTGAAATTAAAGGATAACTTAGTAAAGGCGCGTGGAGAAGGAATAGAGTTGAAAAGAAACTATGAGGCTATGATCACTGAAAAGGAAAGATTACTGTCTAACTATCAGAGTATGGACGCGGAGAAAGAGGCAATAACTGTAAAATTAATGATAATGGAGGGAGAGAGAAGCAACTTTGAAACCTGCATCAATGAATTGGAAGCAAGAGAGTCGGCAGCAAATCAGCAGGCCGAATATTTGTAAACTCGGATTGGGGAACTCGTCAAAGAAAAGGAATCCTTTTCGGAACAGTTGGAACTGGAAAACAATAAGAAAAAAGACATGACTCCTTTCCATGAGAAGGCATGCAAAATTCAGGAGAAAATATGTCACTCACAGGAATTGATCACTGAAGAGGTATACAAGATGAAAATAATGATAGCAAGGATGAAAGAGATTGATGCAGAAGCGATGAGGATCGGGCAAAGATTAGTGAACACTGCAACTAAGATTAAGAATCATATGATGTGGAGAGAAGGGAAATCAAATTTCCCTGATCACTTTCCTCAAAAGATGACTGCAGACTCTAATTTGGACATAGCTCTTCTTGAGTTTTGCAGAAAAGCTGGGCCGGAGGATAAATAATGAAATACCTAAAACTATCGAGAAGTGTGTAGGTTTCTACTAGAATATTCATCATATTCATGAAAAATGTCAGCTCGTTATGCCTCCAACTATGGATGAGCTGCCAAGCAGGGATCAACGTTTGATGGAGTTGCAAAATGCGCTGAAGGATGACCTGGACTACATTAAAAAATTGGATGTGTTGACAGGAGAATATCTCCATCAATACATTGGGAAAGCATCCATAAATGCTTATTTTTTGGAGGACATCTACAAGACAGCAGTAGAAGGAGTGAAAAGTGTGGAAACAAAGCTATCACATCATGAGATAACTTTGATAGTTTTGGAACCCACACAATGTAACATTATTTCTGAAGAGACTGACATGTGGGCCAATTATATCTCTCGTCTGGAAAGGCCAACTGGAAATTAATATTTTGTAATATATTGTAATATTTTTTGTGCAAACACTAGAGGATGAATTTTGGAAGTCCGAGAGTTAGGTCAGGGGAAATGAATAGCCATATGAGGACAAATATTTTGTAATATAAATATAGGGTGAGGAATACTAAGAAAAGAATTTTTTGCTGGTGAATGATATGCTGGAGGCATTTTGGAAAAGAACTATTTCTTTGCTAATGAGAAAAGACTTGTTCGTTGGGTAAAAGATTGCACTGATGTTTTCCTAGAACGTGTGATTGCTGAAACATAACTATTTCCTTTTCTACTTATATCATGCTATGATATCTTTCTGATTTTGTCAAACTATTTCAATGATGATGAATGTTTCTTTATTTCATGCAAATTTTTGTGTGTAACAGAGTAATAAATGTCTTCAATTAATATCAAAGCTATCTTTGATAATTTCTGCTGTAAATGTGAATGTTTATTTTAATGGCTATCTGTTAAATTTACCCGAACATTTCAGCTTATTACTCTCACTTTAAATTTTCTCCCTATAGGGATAGGATAGTTAGTTTAGATTAGAAATAAATGAATTGATTGGGTAGGAGTGATACTACAGGAGGTAAGAACCTACGCATCACTTGCTGAGGTTTCTACCTGTCAATTCTAGATTAAATGAATTAAGTAGGGCACTTGCATTTCATAACTTAAATTAAAATTATTTAAACGGTGACAGGGCCATGACCGGTAAAGAATTTAAACAAATATATTCACGCCAGCCTGACCATAAACCGGATGGATTCCATACACCAAACGGTGACCAATCTAATTGGGATTATTTACCGGGGAGAATCCCTACTGTCGATGATGATATTTTTTGGGCATCAACACCTCGTCAGTCACATTCCAAGTCCCTGTCACAGTAAATAACATTATGATTCATCGGTGTATAAGGCACATCCACTTGCATCATATCCGCTAATGTTTGGAAACGACTAGGGTCACCAAAGATGGTCGCCTCGTTTATCACCCTTTGTGCATATGATGGGAGACCATCCCAAGCAAGAGGATTTTACCAAAATTTCCCTAGAGAGTTGGAGGGAAATATGGTCATGATCGATATCGAATTAGTCAATGCTCAACTCAACTAAAAACATCCCCTTGGGGCGTAGTTACATGTACGCCATGAAGGAGGCCGCCTCCTCAGTATTTTGTATCATGATGTTTCCCTTAAATGGGAAGGTCGTTACCCTTGAACAACTTAACTACTATGACCCCAACGCCACTAGCAACCCTGACAACATCCTACCAACTGTCATCGGCACTGATCAACCCTATGTTGACATTGCCCCTAGCATATATAAGGATTCCAATTTCCTAGGAGTGTACTCAGGACCACCACCCGAGATCCCCACATCAACCAATGGCCTAATTTGCACAATTTTCACCGCCGAAAATGGAACCACCTCCACCTCAACACCATCATCAGCACAGCCATTGATCCATGGGATTGAACAAACACTGATTCCATCGGTCCCCCCAATATTTCAAATCCTATTGTTGTACCCTCCCATGGGTGTACAAGGAATGTTGGTTATGGCTCAATTAACTCTACCTGGGCTTACATTGGGTATTCTGGTATGGTAACTTACACCACCCTACCTAGAAATGGCTTCCAAACTATTTGCTCACTATGAGTTTGTCCCTATTTCGCTATTATGCTTACAAGGCCAGTAACACCTTCCGTTACGACAACCCAACCTACGACATCCATGACTAAACCACAATTGGTCATCAACAAGACCACTAATGGCGGAACCAACCAACCAAATTTGAAAGGTACCCTCTTACCTAACTACACCTAAATCGTTGATGGTCTCTCATCCTAAAGTAGGAGGCATCAACCAGCAACGGTTAAAATCCCCAGTAATGACCAATACTCCCACTCAAAGAGTCACACCACCATGTTCTCTTTAGAGGCAGCAAGGCCATGCAACCAACCTGTGCCCCACCTTTCTGAAGATAAGGAACTTTCTCAACACTCCCGTTAGCATAACCCATGCTCCACCGACCATAGAAGGGGGCACATCTTCATCGCCCACACCTAAGTCCAAGACACTGCGAACAAATATTGCATGTGTGATGTGTTCCTAGAATGGGCATTACACACACCATTATCCTGATCTCCCTCAATTTTGGGATGCTTTAGAAACCATTCTCCTAACTCAAGTGACGATTTAGGACCCTCCCCCTCAACTCAAGAAGCATCTTCCATCAATGTGGTCACTACATCTGCAACCACACCAGTTGCACCACCCACACAAACAACCTCACCAGCCAGTCTAGTTGTGGAGCCTACACTGCCACAAGCTCCCCAACCTACCACAGTACTGCATAATGCATGCTCTCCCAATGGGAATTACAAACATATGATTCCCCTTAGGGCCATCGCCTTCATTTTGGATCAAGTTAACTCCCCGGAGGTACAAGAACACTTTCGCGCTCAAGTACCACAACCCTACCAGTCTTGTGGAGAGACCTATCTCTTCCCGTTCCAATGCCCCATTCTACACGTCGAACGAGAAGCTCATCTTGAACTATTAAGACTCCAAGATCAACTTTCTTCCCTCAATGCAACCCCGCATGGTCCAAAACCCGAGGAGGCAGTATCCACCTTGTCGGATATCATCGACGATGAATCCCCTTTGGTCGGTGTCCTCACTTGTAGTGACTCCTTGTCTTCCAATGAAGACATAGATCACCTGCAAGCATTTCCAAACAATTAAAAATAGCAAGGGCCACCCATGTTGAATGGTGGGATGATCTCCCATATATGGTACCACCAGAGGTTCCTGCATTTAACGGCCTCCAAACACAAAGAAGACACCCACCATCTCTTGGTACCTTTCTTATTTGTGTCAACATTTTATTTCCTTTTCTTTGTCCAATCCATGATTTGGATTGAAAATAAATGCATCTTCTCTTTATGCAGATGACCTCTCAACCTGACATCTACATCGATTATGCGAATGGTGCAAGTCGATGGTCCAAGAACCTCGCATCAGTTGCCTGGGCTATTTATTCCCCCTCCCACATACTTCACCACACCAGCGGCATGTTCTTGGGGACAATCACGAATAACCAAGCAGAATATGATGTCGTCATATGTGTATTAAGTGATGCAACCACCTTTGAATACACCATCTCCAGGTACACCTAGACTCCCAGCTTGTTTTCTTGCAACTAAATAATGTAATATGTCCTTGACCCACTCATTTTTTGCAAGTTCCTGTGTGTGCGCCTTCTTAATCAACAATTTGAAACCATCACTTTCACGCACATATCTAGAAACGCCAATGGATTCACTGACTCTGTCACTAGTGAGGTCTTGAACTGGAACTTGATGCATCACACGACTACCTAGTCCTGCACACCCAGCAAACATATCTATGTATATCTCTGTATCATGCCTACTTCTACACATACATATATATCATCATCATCATGTCTCGTAAGTTTATAACCATTTGCAACCATATATGTTAGTATCTACCACTACATGTGCATCACATCAACATCTACAAAACATGGACCATACATCCATAACATACATCAACACAAAATCCACATGAGAAGTATAACACATATGCTGTAAAAATTGGTATATATATATCGTCAAAAAATCAGTTTCATGTGCAAAATGGCCCTCGTAGGGCATATACAAAATAGCCTTATGGGGGATACATCATATAAACCGCCTGATCCCATATTATCATTAAAAATATATACAAAGGGGCTCATATCCCTATACAAAATCAATTTTCCCCACTAACTGGTGGATCACAGGTTCCCCTGATGGCCAAAGGCCACACGGCCTTGCCTCTATCTATCTCAGGGTTTGGTCCCCGAGTTGGTCTTGGCCCCTATTGTGACCTCTGTCGTGGTGGAGGCATTGCACCCTCCTGCACCTCCTTCGCTATGTGGCATGCCACCACCAACCTTTGCATGATGGGATTCCAAGTTGGCCCACACTCCATCAAAAAATGAAGAGTCAATGCCAACTCCTCATCCTCAAGGTCGGCGACACCTCTATCGTCAACCCCTACATACATAGTGTTGAACTGTTGCTACAGGTCATCCATGACCACATCCATTCGATCCCCTACAGCTGCCCCTCCAACAAGAGCTCCTCCCACATCTGCCACTTTAGCAGGAGTCCCTCCCACCATTTCTCCCCCAACTGCGGAAACACCTCCAATAACCAAACCCGCTCTGGTTGTTGGTATGGCCCCCCTATCTCAATGTCGTCATGGCCTCACCTGACAAGATGGTCATACGGGACCAATATCTGCATCATAATGGAGAAACCGCTATCAGTACATGATAAACATATATATGCAAAATATGCAAAAACAAAATATGTACAGCAATATATGTATCTATCAATACAACCATAAAGCATACCTGTAATGTCGAATCCCCTGTCAAGAGGAGGTAGCTTTATATCCCCCATGTTGACCATACCACTCCAAGGGTATCTTTCCATCCTCCCGATGTGTTGCTCCCACACATCCAAAATATATGGGCTGTAATAGGCCGCCATAGGTCCACCACCAATCTGAGGCATAACTTGCCCCCAGTACATCATACGGGGCTTCTACGACCCCCTCGGTGGCACCACTACTAGTAGCCTCAGTGTAGGGTACCGCTCAAATAAATAGGAGCATAGTACACTCCCGAAACAAAAGGTCCTCCTCGGACCCCCCCCACCCCTGCCGAAGATATGTCATCTTCTTGGTCATCATTTGGAGCAACAACGCCCCCCACACCATTTGCCAACCAATAATAACCTGCTCCATGAGAAATAAATTCCCCCTAGTAATAAGGTTAGGGGACACAACCCCCAACAACCTCACAATAGTTGTCGCTACAGCCCTCAGATGGCTCATTAGAATCTGACCAGATTTCATAGCACTCTGGTCACCATCACAATACCGATCCATTAACCCATGGATCATATCCCCCTCCATTTGTGGGGGGAGTGGCTCTCGTACTCCCTAGTGAGGAAACCATGTCAGAAAATAGATATCCTTAGTGGTAATACTTAGGTCCTCATCACCCACCCTGAAGAACCCCCTATCGGGGGTCCCACATATCCAACAGTATCCATAAGAGATACTCTAATGACCTCATCAAGGGGCACTTGAATAAATTCAAGAACCCCACATCACGCAACGTTTGGGTCACCTCCATTTCCCCTGGAACAAGTGGCCTCAAATCATTGTAGTTCCTCTCCCACCACTCTATGGCACCTATAGCATCCATAAGGAACTCAAGACCATATGCAAAAGGAAATTGTCACCCATCAGACATCCATCAAATAAAACCCTAAGTATGAGTGGCCTCCACTTAGGAGGTCCAAGCGTAGTGCAGCATTATCATAGACAAGTCATTCCCAACACAGTTGTCTTATGATTACTGTTAACACCTAAAAAGTGCTCACTAGCTCATTCCCTTATTCACATGACCCATTTGTCCACTTTTCCACCATCTGAGCCTCTGAAGCCAACAAAGGTCACCAAAAGACCTTGGTACACCCCTTTTTCCCACTCAAAAAGATTATTTTTCCTAAAAAGCCTAAAAAACCCTCAAAAAGGGTCCAAAATTCCCAAAATATTAAAAAGGGAATAAAAATATTAATTTTATTCAAAAAAGGAAAAAGGAGGGAAAAGTACATAAACCATCTTGGTTAATACCATTTGGTTTCCACAAAACCACAAATGGTATTCCCCACCACCAAAACCTATAAAAAGGTGGTAGGGGCTCCTCATTTCACATCCATCCATATTCCTATCCTCATGCTGCCAAAATCTCCCTTGAGTATTTGGCCATTGTAGCAAGCCTTGGAGAAAGGACCCATTGGAGATTGGAGCCATTCAACAACCTTCATCACTTGGAGGTATTGTACTTGCAAGCATTTGCTTGCCCCATTGTCAATACAAAAATTATTTTTTATCTTTCTTGTTCTTGTTCTTTAATTCAAAATGCACATGCTAGTTTAGTTTAGTTTAGATTTAGTTTATTGTTATTTGCTTTACATTGAAACTGCTGCTACTAGTTAGCAGGTGCCCATAGCGCTAAGCCTGGTTGCAAAACCGGGCCAACAGTTTTTGGCGACTCCGCTGTTTTTTGAACAATAGATCTCTAGTTTTGCTTTTAATCTTAGTTTTTTATTAGTTTTTAACCTTTAGATCCATAGATCTGCCATCCTAGACAGCAGATCCATTGCTGATCTAGGTCTTGGCCCATTTTTTAGCTATTAATAGCCCGAAATTCTCAGTTTTCGGCGTCATTTTTCGGCATCCGCGTACGGCTTTCGCCTCGCAGATTTTTGCCCAACAGTCGCGCGGCCCATCGCGACTGCGCAACTTTTTTTCCGCGCGGTTTACCGCGGCTTCGCGGCCATTTAGCGCGCTGCACATCGCAGCTTTGCGGACCTTTTCCGCGCTGCACATCGCGACTGTGCGACGAAATCCCGTGCTGCACATCGCGGCTTCGCGGTCAAATCCCACGTTGCACATCGCGGCTTCGCGGTCAAAACCCGCGCTGCCCATCGTGACTGTGCGACAGAAACCCGCGCGGTCCATCGCGGCTTTTCTGTCAGAAACCGCGATGCTAATTTTTTCATTCGCCCGTATCGTTTAAAAAATTAATTTCTTACTGTACTTTTTGCCCACATAGCACATTTTCCAGTATTAGAAATTCTGCATATTTTTACAGCCATCGAAACAGTTTACTATTTAGAATGCACATGTGAAAGAAGTCTTTTTAAAAAATTTCATCAATTGAAAGAAAGATCTATTTTTGCATTTTATCTAGATTTAAAAATTTTTGCTGTTTGCTTCTTTAATATTTTGCCCATAGCAATTATTGAAAACGAAATCCATTTATTTCGAAAAGAAGTTATATTATTTGCTTTCCTGTTTGAAAGATCCTTTGTTTTTTGAATAGTCCTTGAAAAGCATTTAATTTCCATTTACTGAAAAAGTCATGAAATTTGCCTTTGTTTTCAAAAGATCCTCTGTTTTTTTAATACTTAGCATTTACTTTTTTCAATTTTCAGTTTAAAATACCACACGTGCACCCAATCAAACACTAATTTTAAACTGATCCTTAAAACTTACCCTAACTTCAACCCACTTTTAACCCCACTTGGGGAACACTAAAAGAACTTTGTAGCTAGGTAGTATTGAGGGGATAGGTGTTCCAATAACACCCCTCAGTTATTACATCTGAGACATAGTTGTTGTCCTTTAGGGAGCTAAAATATCTTAGTATTTATTGGCGCGGTCACAACCGGTTTGTGGGAAGGCCTCTCCCCTAGGAGGGTTGAAGTCGTGAGGATGGTTCCGGAAGCCTGAGTGGAATACCGAAATCCATTCAGTAACCGAAGGGCTACCATTCGCAGTTCTCGGGATATCCCTGTACGGGGGTGTTGCGGTAAAGGACCAAACGGAAAATTTACCTTTTCTCGACGCGTCATGAACGGAGTATCCTAGTAGCCATTCTTTAGGATTGATTACCCGGTGTCCCTCCCGGTAGGGGGATATCTAGCCGTGGACTCAACACTCAATATTGTCTGACTTGGATTTCATCACCTTGCAGAGAATATAGTTTGTTGATTCACAAATACTTTTAGTTAGGTGTTTGCATGATTCAACCCACCTTTGGTCTAGTTACACCTATTTTTTCTAGAAGCTGTTTGCATGTTGGTACTCTGACCATTTGTTGCATCCCTCCACTTATTGTAGCACAGCTGCTAGAATAAGTGCCTTTTTTGAGGTTGATTTTTTTTGGCCTGAGAGCCTTCATTTTTACTCCCCTTCTTGCACCCTTGGTTGCATTAGGGTTTTGAGTTTTTCATATATTACCATTTTACACATACAGATTTTTTCACAAAAAATTATTTTCTCACCATTGAGAATTTTAGACGCTTTCGTCGTCTACAGGGCGAACTCCCAGAGTTCAGTCTACTTGGATCGCCACGTCACAGACGCCGACCCTTATCCCTTGACTCGACACATCGTCGGTCAACTAGACAGTCATCCGATTCTGACACGCCTCACTTCACTTCTAATTCTAAGGCAGAATCCGAAAACCCCACTGCGTTATTCCCAACCAACATTATGTCTAGAACACCATTTGATCCACTCTTTACCAACACCATAGGAGAGACGTCTACAGACCCTTCTACTGCAATGCCATCCATGGCAACACCTACCCCCTAGGTATGCCTAATATAGCGTACACTCCACATTTAGGTATGCCCAACATAGGGGTCACACCCCCTCTAATTCCCACAACTAAGATTCCAGGAATCACCACTACTATTCCTAACCCAAGTGTAACCCATGTTGCACTTGGAAGCGCTAGCCCACACCAGACCACACCTATTGGAGGACATATACCTTCAATCCCTAGCATACCTTTAGGCACTACTGGACCCCTACATCATACCACCATGACTAGGCATGTCCCAGTCCCAGTCACTACATCTGCTAGTTTACCATACATTGCGAGTCTGAACTTGCCAGACTTAGCCAGGCTCACCAATGATCCTATCAGACACGATCCTGCGTGGCCTCACATGCCCACCAAAATCCCCTCCGACATCCCTAAGTTTGAGGGCAAGGCAGGTGAGGACCCCCAGAACCATATCATGTCCTTCCATCTATGGTGTTCCTCCAACTCCATAGTGGACGACTCTGTCCACCTCCGTCTATTACAGTGCACCTTCACTGGCTCTACAGCCAAGTGGTATATCGAGCAGCCCCATGGGACGCATGCCACCTTTACCTCCCTTTCCTCGACATTCCTGTAGTTCTTTCAGTTACCTGTCCGCTATGATGCAGGCATCGAGATCCTACTGTCTTGCAGACAGAACATGGCCACCCACATCACTGACCACATTCATGAGTGGCGTCGACGCCGAAGCCTCTGCAAAATCAAGTTAGATGACCGTATCTTCCTAGATTGGTTTCTAAAATCCCTCCTCCCTCTCATTGCGAAGGATGTGGCATCCGGAAGACCCCAGTCTGAAGAAGAGGCCATCCTCAAAGACCAATAGTTTGATCTCATTTACGCCCAATCGGGTTATCTGTATACCATTATTCCAGATGCCCCTCAGGGTGAGTCATCCCAACATGATGCGCCAGGGGCATCCCATGCTGCTGATGGCATCATTGGTCGTATGGCCTCGCATCCCCAACCCTTTTCCATTGCGCATCCTAGCCATGGTCCCGACCTTTAACGGGCTACATCTCAGTCTAGAGCAACCAGTTCATATGCTCCCATGGCACATCACCACCATACCCATGGACCTTCATGTCCACCTCAGTGTTTTGGTCATGCACCACCTGCATACGCCACCCCAGCTGCATCTCAACCAGCATACTACCCACAGCAAGCTGTGGCAGCTAACCCAACACCTCCAATAGCTCAGGGTTACCAACAACCCCAGCAGGCAAATGGACCACCTCCAGCCCCACAGGCTTATTATCCACCACAACCTGCTCCCGCACCTGCGGCGAACTAGAATCCTCCCACTGCTCAAGGGCAAGTGTATACACAGCACAACCAGCCCCAGAACCAAAACAACCAGCGCAACCAAGGTGCGCAACAGAACCGTGGTAGAGGTCGCAACCGCGGTAATAACCAACCACATCAGCAAGGCCCTCCACCCCCCAATACTCCGCAGAATAACAATGCTGCTCCTCCCAACTGCAATCCGGATCGGAATCCTAAGCAGCTTAGAAATAATAACCTCAGAAAAAACCACCCTTGTTCTATCTGCGGGGTCTATGGTCATTACATGCATTCTTGCCCACATTTGGAGCGAGCTCGGCAACTCTGGACCGACGATGCCCATCGTCAAGGGAAAGCGGCTCCTCAGCCGCCACCCAACCCTCCACCACCTCAACATCAACCCTTGGTGCTGCAAAACCCCTTTCCAAACCAGGGTGTAGTGAACACTCAACCGTTATCCCCCCTAAGGGCAACGTGCCACCACAGCATATCACTTATGCAGCCCCTGATCAACCCATATTCGATTCAGGTACTCACCATTTGTTGATGATGTCGACTGCCGATGCCAACCTCCAAATCCGCCGGAACCAATATGGCTCCACTTCTGAAGCCCCTCCCACCGACAAGAACACTAACGTTAATCCCACAGATCAAACGTTACGTATACCTTTGGCTCCACTTGATGGCACTTCCAAAGCACCTCGCTTCCCACTTCGTCGTATCAACAATAATCCCAACGCTAGGGCTGCGTCAAATTACAACATCGTAGACGACTTAGCCCAGTCTCCTGCGGCCATGTCTGCTTTAGAAGTTTTGAAAAACTGCCCTTCGCAGTGCAAGACTTTACTCTCTGCCATTGGCGCCATTGACCCCAATGATTCACAGTTGATCGCATTTGATTCAGACCAGTCTGAACCATGCCTGCCTTCCTCTTTAGCATTCCAAGTTTCCGTTTCTGTTCGGAATCTTGTCATCCATCGGTGCATTATTGATGAAGGGGCCTCCACATGCGTCATGTCCACATTCATTTGGTAGAAGTTGGGATCCCCTACTCTCCAGCTGTCCACCATTGCGTTGCGAGCCTATGACGGCCGTTCGGCACAACCCTAAGGTCTATTAGCTAATGTCCCTGTTTAGCTGGCGGGTAAAACCGTGCTCATTGACATTGAGGTCATCAATGCCCAACTAGACTATAACCTTTTACTTGGTCGCAGCTACATGTATGCCATGCGGGCTGTTGCCTCATCCGTATTTCGCACCATGCAGTTCCCCCATGAGGGACGCGTGGTTAAGGTCAACCAGCTCACCTATTACGATCCCAAGGCCCCCGCCACACCTGAAAATGTTCTCCCCATGGTTGAACAACCTGTTTGTGGTGCAACTACCTCATTCATTTCCTCAGTAGGACCCGAACTTTAATCCGAGGCGCCGATGACCTCTACATTCCAGTCCATTCCACCACCGTCACCAGAGGCCCACGTCGCGAACCTTTGCACCCTTTCACAAACACCTGGTAATCAACCCTCTTTGTTACCCAAACCACCATTGGTCCCTAGTCACATTGGGGTTACACCCATCCACACAATCCCCTTTCTATTTCCTCCTTTGGGTGTAGTAAGCGCCCCGGTTGTGGCTACCCTTAGTCTCCCCGGGTTAACATTGGGATTACCCATGTGGTATATTACGCCTCCCGTTCCTCCGCCGACACCAAATGTCATCCTGCAACCGGTGAAACCCATTGTTACTTCTACCCAACCACCTCCCGGTATCATGACTCCTTCGTCGTCGACGAATCCCCCTCCACTCATCAGACTCACTGGGGGCAGAGGCCCGCAACCATACACTGCGGTACCCCCACCCAAGGCAGTTAAACCTCCCCCCATGTTTCGTGCTCCTCCCAAATGCTCGTTGTGTGACGAGTTAGGCCATCCAACTCATCAGTGTCCACAGTTACCTGCATTGTAGGAACACATGCAAATGTTGGACGACGACCCCAACATCCTGGTGGTCAAACTAGATCCAAACCCCATGCCTCGTGATAAATCACTGCGTACCAACCACCCATGTGCGATATGCGGTATTTACGGCCACTACTCCCATCACTGTCCTGACATCCCAGATTACAGAGCAGCCCTCTACGAGATGAACAATTTGGACCTGGAGACGGCACCCCCTACTATCGAGGAGATCTACCCTCCCGCATCATCCTCATCTGGAGAGATTAACACCATCTACATGATCTCTTCGACTACCACTACCTCATCACTTGATTTGACCACTCAAAGCTCCCGCAATGATGAAGAGGTTCTCGAGACTCCTACTGCCCTTGATTCTCCCGAGGAAGACATGCACCATTGTCCATACTTCCTCCTGGAAGAGACTTCATCCACCACCGCTACCCAATCCGCGGTTGAGTCCAAGGATTTCCTTCCTACTAAAATCGACTGGTTAATGGATCCCATGGCCGATATTTCTCCCATCATCCACATTGACTTCTCTGACCCACTGGGTGCCCTTCATACCATTACATTAGGAGCTTCCCACAGTGAGCATGGGATCGGAGAATACCACCAACTGTTCCAAGAATTCACTGACGTCTTTAATTGGCCAGATACCGCAATGCCTGGCCTTGACCCCGCCATCTATACGATCTCCACTGGATACCCCTCTGTCCGGTCGGCCCCTTCCATTGATCCCGTTCACACACATGTTCCACTCTGCTACGTCGTTTTTGCCGATGGTGCAAGCCATTGGTCCCCCAATCTGGCCTCCGCAGCTTGGGTAATATATTCCCCTTCACAGGAGTTGATCCACATCGACGGAATGTGTTTGGGTGCCGCTACCAACAACCAAGCTGAATATGATGCCGTGACCGGTCTCTTGGCCACAGCTCTCCAAATGAGCATACGTCACCTTAACGTTTTCTTGGAATCACAACTCCTAGTTTCCCAACTCAACAATGATTACCAGGTACGCGATCCCTGTCTGTTCAGAAAATTTTTGCGCACTAAACAAATGATTCGACAGTTTGAATCCATTACATTCACACATGTCCCAAGAAACCTCAATAGTGTAGCAGACCATATGGCCAACAATGTACTTGACTGGCACACCAATCGCATCATACCATAAACAAATAATGCATCCACGTGCATAACATGTGCCTCCACGGGCATATACCAAAACAAAATGTGCATCCACATGCATAACATGTGCCTCCACAGGCATATACAAAAAACCAAATGTCCATCCACGTGCATAACATGTGCCTCCACGGGCATACAGAAACTCAAACATGCCTCCACGGGTAAACATAAAGACAACAAGTGCATCCACGTGCATACACGACTATATACCAGCATCGAATATATACATATATATACATCATCGTATAGTCAGAACATGTCATAGGTGCCCTCAGCACCCAATATACAAAAAAATACATCAGCCGTACAAAAAGAGTTTCCCCATATGCTCATCAGCATTTGGGGGAAAATACATATCATCTAGTCATGAGGATCCCTGGGCTCCTCTGGCGCCTCCTCTGCTGGCCCCGCCGGATCATGGCGAGCCCGAACTCTCCGCTCTACTGGCCCTGCTGGATCATCCCGTAGGCGGATCCTCATCTCAGCCGGCGCTGCCGGCTCATCCTGAGCACCACCCCTGTGCTCTGCCACAAAAACCGCTGTCCTCAATAGGAGTGACTGCCACTCAGGCGGTTCACCAAAGCAACGCTCCAAGACGTCCCGGTTCAGGTCTCTCCAGCCATCCTCAGGGAGTCCAGCTAGAATCATGTCGAATGTCTGTCTGACACCCTCTATAGCATCGTCTCAAGGGCCAACCCCTCGCCCACGAGCCGCAAATCCTCCACCACGTGGAGGTGGTACCGCTGCAGGTGGATGAGCGACCACCATCGCTCGCCCCTGATGAGCCACGTAATCGGCCGGTGGTACAAGCCCAACATCTGCACAATGCAAATAAACCATCATGTGCATATCTAACTATAATCATAGACAAATAAATCAAACAACACATGATATAGTATAAAATAAAACACAAAACATACCGTCTAAACTCCAGGCCTGTCCTGGGGCACGAGGCATCTCTGGGTCGCCTCAATAGTCCATGCCGGCATAGGGGTAGTCCTCAATCAGCAGGGGCATCTGCTCCCACTGCTCATAAAAATCCTCCGTAAAGAAACAGCGGACACCACCGCCGCCACGAGGCATCATCTGCCCCCACCGCATCATGCGAGGCTCACTCACCAGACCAGCATGAATGGGTACTCGCGGTCGCAAGGTCGGAAAACGCTCGAAGAAAAAAACAGCATAGAAAGGAGGCATAACAGAATTCTCCTCCCTCTCGACTGGCCTTGTCCAGATCTCTCCGGACACCAGCCAGAAACATCTGCCCCCAGGCATAATAAGTCCCCCGAAGAACAGAGTCCACCAACATCGTTTGTCCCCCAGACAAACGATGTGGCGCAGCAGCACCCAATATCCACAGAACACATGCCCCAACAGCCCGCATATCCCACTCACGTAGGGATCGCAGACTAATAGAACTGTTATGCAAAACGACATCATCAACACAAAGGGTCTGCAGTAGATCCTCCATATCCACACTTGGCGGGATCCTCGGCAGAAGATCTCCCACCTCCCCCAAACGAGGCAACCCAGTCAGAAAATAAACATCCGTGAGGGTGATCTCTAACCTCTCACCCCCAATAATAAAAGCACCCTCCACCGGCACCCACCAACTCACTAACTTGTTCAGGAGCCGTCTCACTGAACGAATAGGTGGGATCTGAGCGAACTTCAAGAGTCCGCTCACCGCTAGAGTCTGCCGCACCCCCAGATCAGTCTGAATCCGCAGCATCAGATCATCATCGATCTCCTGCTCTCGCCATGAGGACGATGGTCTCCTCAACATCCTGCCAGAAAACAGAAGAAATTTTTAGCCCCAGCACAAATTTTTTTGAAAAAATCCCATCGCGGCTTTTCCACCAAAAGCCGCGATGACCATCGCGACCTCCATGCTAAAACCAGCGATGACCATCGCGGCCTCCATGCTAAAACCCGCGGTGAACATCGCGGGTATTGGCCAGACAGTCGCGATGAACATCGCGACTATCTCCCATGAACTCGCGATGAACATCACGGGTTCCAACCTCACAGTCGCGATGAACATCGCGGGTTCCAACCTCACAGTCGCGATGAACATCGCGGCTGCCAGCTTGAAACCCGCGAGGTTCATCGCGGGAATAGACCCAAAACCCGCGATATTCCACGTTGGAGGGTCAACATGGAATTTCGCGGCCTTCGGGGGCCCGCCGCCAAACAAAAAAGACATAATTGAAAAGGCTAAAGCAAATAGAGTTACCTGAAACTCGCAGAATCGAAAACCAACGGTGAAATCTCCCGGAAATCAAGAAATAGCTCTGACTGCTCTGCCAAACTCGCACGTAACAATGACACGTCATTTGGGCCCCATGCCCTATTTATAGAAATTCCACCATTTTTCAAACAACCATTGCGGTATCATACGAAGTCCATTTTTCAAATCGTTGGTACCGTTGGAATTAGCGCAGCGAGAACTTCATGACGGTTCTTTCCTTTTCCAGTTTTCACCAGCTCCATTTTTTGACCATTTTTTGGGTGCCCTCGTCACCTCGATTTGCGTGCCACATCGGCCGTCGTCCGTTTTTTACGAGTCTTATATCGCCGGATTCAGTTTTCCGCGCTCGTGATGATGCTTGAGATCATTTCTCGCTCTCACGCCTAGATTTTTCAGGCATTTTTCCCATGCCCCCTCGTCGCCTCGATTTGCGTGCCACATCGACCGTCGTCCATTTTTGATGAGTCTTATATCGTTGGATTCAGTTTTCCGCGCTTGTGATGATGCTTGAGATCATTTCTCGCTCTCACGCCTAGATTTTTCAGGCATTTTTTCCCATGCCCCCCTCGTCACCTCGGTTTGTGTGCCACATCCGCCGTTCTCCGTTTTTAACGAGTCTTATATCGTCGGATTCAATTTTTCACGCTCGTGATGATGCTTGAGATCATTTCTCGCTCTCACGCCTAGATGTTTTGGGCATTTTTTCTCATGCCCCCCTCGTCACCTCGGTTTGCGTGCCACATCCGCCGTTCTCCGTTTTTGACGATCTTTATATCGTTGGATTCAGTTTTCCGTGCTTGTGATGATGCTTGAGATCATTTCTCGCTCTCACCCCTAGGTTTTTTGGGCATTTTTTCCATGCCCCCTCGTCGCCTCGATTTGCGTGCCACATCCGTCGTTCTCCATGGTTGACCATCTTTATATTGCCGAATTCAGTGTCCCGCGCTTGTGATGATGCTTGAGATCATTTCTCGCTCTCACGCCCATACTTTTCGGCCATTTTTTCAAAATGCCCTCTCATTGCCTCGGTTTGCGTGCCACAACGGCCGTAGCCCCCTTTGTGACAATCTTTATGTCACCTGATCCAGTATCCCACGCACATGATGATGCTTGAGACCTTTTCTCGCTCCCATCTATCCATTTTTGTTTGGTATAATTTTATCCCTTTTTCAGGCCGAGCAATCCCTTTTTACGAAAAAGGCACTTAGGGAGTTTCTGTTAAGCTCTTTTCTGACTCCTAAAACAATGAAAAGATCGCCGAGCAACCTTGCTTCCTTTCATGCTCGCTAAAAGTATCTGAAAGGGTGTCTACCTGGTATAAGTTTACCCCTTTTCCGGACCTCGTAGACTAATTACGAAAAAGGTATACTCTAGTCACATCGGCTGGAAGAGTTCTCCATCCGGATCATTTTATGCTTTTTCAGGCCTTGGAGACTAAACTCATGAAAAAGAACACCAATGGAGTCCACTTACCGCTTTCAGACTCTCTAAACATGAAAGCAACCACGAGCAATCACCATCCTGGGCTCGTAAAACCAACAGGACAGTAGTCACAACCTTTGCAGAGTCTTCTTATCGCTTTCAGACTCCTTAAAAATGAAAGCACCAATGAGCACGAACAGTCCTGGGCTCACAAAATCCACAGGACAGTACCATTTCAGAGCACACTTTTATCCCTTCTTGGAGCTCATTAAAACTACGAAGAAGGACCCAATGGTGCTTCTCGGTGCCACAACAGATCACGTCTACTCATATGGCAGCTTCCCCATTTTGGTCGCCTTTGTTCAGAGAATTCTGCAATATGTCACCCTGAAAACCCCTCGACATCACCCATCAGCTTGATTCCCCCCCAGAATCAATACATACCCTTCAATCCTTAAAAGCAATGATACCCACACCTATAAGTCAGTTCCCTACGCTGCCAGGTCAACCATGTCATCATGCTCTGAACAAAGGAAGTTTGAGTCTACCCACTATATGACCCCAGATACTTCCCATCCCCACAAGTATGTCAGTCCTACCATCAGTACTACAATACTTCAGTTATACACCTCGCGCTCCTATCAAGGAAACATCATTGCCTGGTTAGTTGCTGGTCTCCCTCTGTCGACGACAACCACATTTATTCCAGAGGATAGACTTAGAGGTCCCTGTGTCTTGGACTCATCACCATTTATGATGAGTGCCTATGAATCATTTCGAGAAGAGTCCTCAGTGCCTCTCCAAATGGTTGTTTCTCACATGCTCGACTTCAACACCTTCATCGCATCATTGAGACTCGCACAGGGCATTGGTCCGCTTAGTTATTAGTCGAAGACCCCGGATACCTTCTGACTCCTCCACATTTGAGAGTCTACCTATGGACACAACCAGTTACACTGTTCCTATAGATATCCGGGTTGCGTATGGTGACAGTATTCAAATGTACCCCAGTTTTATACTCCCTCGAGTATATAGTTACAGATACTTCCCAGAGATGGCTCACAGTCATTACGTCCCTATAGATGTTGGACACCTTCAGTACCAACAAGTTCATCAGTTATTCTAGTGTATCAGTTATTGAGATCAGCCATGTCATGATCATGAGTACATCCCAAAATAATGTACCCTCTGGACCATTATGATGTACCAGTAAATTTTTTATGTATTAGATCCCCCTTCTTGGGACTAATTGTTATGTTTATGTCTTGATACGAGCATGGGTATGCCCGCCTCGTCCATTATCAGAGACTATCCCTCATTCATATTGAGGCCATGTAATATTTGTTTATTTTTTGCAGCTTCCATGGGACGCAGATCCAGTCTCCAATCGGTCTTTTCTCCTCCCCAAAACCCCAGAAAAAAGACAAAAGAACTATGATGTCTATCGGCCATACGATGAGCTCCTGCCCTCACACATCAGGGGGCAATCTGTTAACACCTAAAAAGTGCTCACTAGCTCATTCCCTTATTCACATGACCCATTTGTCCACTTTTCCACCATCTGAGCCTCTGAAGCCAACAAAAGGTCACCAAAAGACCTTGGTACACCCCTTTTTCCAACTCAAAAAGATTATTTTTCCTAAAAAGCCTAAAAAACCCTTAAAAAGGGTCCAAAATTCCCAAAATATTAAAAAGGGAATAAAAATATTAATTTTATTCAAAAAAGGAAAAAGGAGGGAAAAGTACCTAAACCATCTTGGTTAATACCATTTGGTTTCCACAAAACCACAAATGGTATTCCCCACCACCAAAACCTATAAAAAGGTGGTAGGGGCTCCTCATTTCACATCCATCCATATTCCTATCCTCATGCTGCCAAAATCTCCCTTGAGTATTTGGCCATTGTAGCAAGCCTTGGAGAAAGGACCCATTGGAGATTGGAGCTGCTCACCATTGGAGCCATTCAACAACCTTCATCACTTGGAGGTATTGTACTTGCAAGCATTTGCTTGCCCCATTGTCAATACAAAAATTATTTTGTATCTTTCTTGTTCTTGTTCTTTAATTCAAAATGCACATGCTAGTTTAGTTTAGTTTAGATTTAGTTTATTGTTATTTGCTTTACATTGAAACTGCTGCTACTAGTTAGCAGGTGCCCATAGCACTAAGCCTGGTTGCAAAACCGGGCCAACAATTACCCGCACGACAAAAGTTTCAGGATCTAAACTATTCAGCTGCACTATGTAGCATGGTTGTTCGATGAACAACCACGCTACACTAGCACGTAGATGAACAAACCATATCCTGCACGTAGCACAGAACAATGCATTTGTTCCGCGCTACATGCATGCGCTACTACTACATGCAATTTTGGGAAAATCTCGCGCTACTACAATGCACGATTTTCCCATTATCCTGTACTATAGCGTGGGATTTCCCCAAAATCTCGCGCGGTAGCCATTTAAGGCTACACCGAGCCCCTAGCAGCCCAGGGGGGCACTTTTCCTAAATCTACCCGGACCAAACAAAAATAGATAAGGTTACGACATACATGTAACTCATGGTTCATCCAATGGATACTCAGATATCCCAAAATCACCAAAAGAGTGCTCTAGGAGGTCGTCAATGAATAGTACAAATGATTCTGAAATGTGGGCCCCACCCCCTATTTGTATTCATTTGGCACGAACTTCAAACTGACCCTACAGACAAATCGTATCTCTATTTTACAAACTATTCACACCAACACAACTTAACTCTTATTTCAAACAATTGGGCCCTATGTTTTAATGGGCACCCCACAGGTGCGGCTTATTTTGGTTTTATGTTTTATGCATTTTCAATACCTTGGTCACATTCTTTACTACACTTGGGTATGTTTATCGTATGTGCAGGATCACGACCAAAACAGGTTGGAGACTCTTTTTTTCCATTATAAGAACAAGACTCCATCCCTCAACAATGGTTCCAGGAATCTTACCACAAGTATCATTTCGAAACTAGCATATAGACAATGTATTCCCTCCATTTACAAATGTAGTTACCAGTATTCCCATTGATAACCATAGGTCCCTCATTCCTAGTCTTGATGTGCCATCAACATTATCATTGTGAATAGCACGTTCCCCCATGGGGCGTGCACACCATCGCCAACCTCGTCATAAATTGACACCCTTGATGTCGACCCCCCACAAATCCAAGGAATTTGATACAGCTTGAAAACATCACCCCTAGCTCATCATTTTATAGTTGCGCATTTACTCCCCCGACTCTCGTAGTAGACGTCATCTGATTCCTCGGCACATGTTACGATCAAGATTCACAAAGACCATTCATACCTCCATGAGCATTTTACCTTTTGTAATCTTCCTCTAATCATCACCCCAACGAATACACCTGTGGGACCCCACCCTTAGAATTCACCAATTCCATTCAGTTATCCTACAGGAATAATATGCATGGAATTGATTCATGGGGCACCTATCTTCATGTTTCCAAATCAACCCCCACCTCATCTTGGAAAGCATCCCCCAACCCACTCAAAACCGTAGGGAATTCGCCCATCATCAAATTGGTCCCTCAACACACCCAAAACTTTGGGGACCCCACCATTATTATTTAAGTACAAACCATTCCCATGCCACATTACATTGTGGGGACACCCTATTCTTTTAGCAGTAACCAATGGTCACCTTTGATTGATGTATTTGAGTCGAAATATCCTCAACATTATTTGTTTTGTCGGTCACCATTACTCTCCATATTGTATCTCCATCAAAGCCCTTTCATTTGCAATTTGTCTCCCTCTGTCTCAACCTGTACCGTTTTGAAAGGGAGGTTTCCATCCACACTCCCCATGTTTACATCGATCAAAGGAAGTTAGGAGCCCCATGCTTATCATCCGGTCTTGTGTCAGGTATGTCCATCCAAAAGTTGGTTACAACATGATCTTGGTTCTCAATATAAGATCCTCATATTTTCATGTACTTTAGCTCTCGTCGACGTTAAAATACTATATTCCAAGAGTTGCAGTAGTTGCAGTTGTACCTTGGGATCCCTTTCAATCACTATAAAGGATCACCTCGAACTTAGTAGGGAGATTCATTAGTGCTCCCTAACTTAGTGTTTTCCCCTATGCTCGACGTCAAAAACATCTATCGCATAAGGGGAAACGTACTTTTGAAGGTAGCGTGTTCACATTTTCAAACCATGGTAGTAGTCCATCTGGAACAGTGAAGTTCTCTCTCAAGAAACTTCACAACTACACCAGTCCCCCACCCCAATGGGCTTATCATGATCATCAGCAGTACCGCTTCTTCAGCACTATACAGTAGTTCCTGGTTCATTTACTCTCACATGTATCGAATCCGCCTTCATCCATGGCCCAACAGTATAGTTGATTTGACCCTTTGGTCATCTCTCATTGTAATCACCTTGATAGCATTTCACGAGCATTGGCATACCCACCTCATTTGTATAAAACACCATTCTTTACTACAGCTCCAATAGTCATCACCAACAATCTTCCCCCATGGGAGTCCCCTATTGTCCACATATGCTTTGTTCTACATAATAGGAGAGAAACACAAGAAACAATGATGCATTGTCGGCTCTACAATACCCTTCGAACCTCATACATTAGGGGGCATCTATTAATGCCTAAATCTCACACACATGTGACATTTCGGCGATTCTTGCAATAAGGCATCATCAACATAATGAATGCAATTCACCAAAGGAATCCTCAACAAATCCAAAAGATGGCATGAGTCCAAAAGTTCCCAAGACCAGTCAAAATAAGAGGTCGCGGTTGAACCATTGTTAACCTGCACTATAGCGCATGTTATCAGTTTAGTGCCCGTGCAATACTTGTGTGGCTTTCCCTTCGACAGCCGCACTACTATCAAAATGGTAGGACCACCTATTTCCTATGGTGCATTGAAGGCTCCACCACCTCCAACAATCCTAATTTGGCTCCTCACATACTTGGTGCCATTAAATATCCCCCTCGGTGTACCTTGGAACTAATTCATGGAGTGTATCAGTTCACATTTGGATATAGTTGTTTTTTGGCCACCCCTTGGCCTATAAAAGGCATCCATTGACATGCATTTTGTAGAGATAAAGAAGAGCAAATTTATGCTACTGGATTTGTGTTGGAGATTCCTCATAGCCCGCCTCTTCCTACCTTGATAAGCATTCCCAAGCTCCCTTGCCACCTTCCTCCAAGGTGCAAGAGTTTCTATCCATTGTTCTACCATCCACTTAGCATATATTTTGGACAAGAAGGACCTCCCTAAGGTATATTCTTGGCTTCTCTTGAATCTCACACCTCCTAGGTGTTGTACAACTTGACCATTGGAAATACAAACTAGTTTTGCATACCTTTGGTTGTTGTTGGAGTTTGCATTCTCCCCCCATTTACTTTTTATTGCATTTTGTTCGATTTTCTTTATTTTATGTGAATTCCACTAACAATCTCTTGGAGGATCATTTGGATCACAGCCAACCACACACATAGGGGCTCCAAGGACTGAGGCCTTGCTACATCCTACAAGGACTATCCCCTTACCAAGTGGAGGAATGCACACTTGTGCAATTTTTTCCACAATAGGATCTATTGCCAAGGTTCAAAATGGAATGTTGTAAACCATGTGATACACCATATTAGTGTATAGTTAAGTTGATTGAGTGTGATTCTATAATATTCAATGCTACTCTATACAAGCAACTTATCGATAGCCTCATTTATTTAACTCAGAATTAACTTCATACATCCCTTGTTGTTATTGTGGTCTCGAAGTTCATGCTAGATCCAAAAGAGATCCACTTGAAGTCTGGAAAGAGGGTTCTTCATTAATTCAAGGGTACATATCAACTTTGTATAAAGTATTGAAGAAACAAGTGAACCAATTGGTTCGTTAAACTTATTTTGACTAGGATCGAAATGGATATGAAAATAAGGAAACCTTAATCTATGTGTTCCATCTTGGATCCAGATCCAAAGTATAGTTTTGTAATAAATAGAATATAGTTTCCTTTTTAACCATAAAAGGTAAATATAGAGGTGTAGTTTATGCAAGCACAAAGGTAGTGTGGATTCACAATCTAAGGGATGAGCTTGGAATTTGTTTTGAGGAGTCTATTGTAATGAGTTGTGATAATCAAAGTGCAATACAAGTAGTTGATAACCCTTTTGCTTAAAGTAAGATGAAGCATGTGGAGCTTCATGCTTGAAACGATTGGTATATGAGAAAGTTGTGTCTCTTACTTATTGTAGGACATATGGTTATATTTTTTATATATTTATGAATCCATTGAAAGAAAATAAGTATTTGAAACTTTAGGCTATTCTTGGGCTTCTTGGGGTTCTCCTTATGGATTGAGGGGAAAGTGTACATATATCATTTTGCCTCCTAAACCCTTAAAGAGTTGTGCTAACGAGGGGGCATTGGAACAATAGTTCAATCTCATCTCTAGATCCTTTGGAGAGAGTGGTTCTATTGTTTTCAATATTTGAAGGTCAACTAGTGGCCTACTAGCTATTCCAACTGAGTCAATCGATGCACAAGTCAAGGTAGGAAATTTGGAGACCTGGGCACAAATAAGGTGATCAAAGTTGACTATGTCTTACTTATTATATGGGATTTAGTTATGATTTAGGTTATATATATATATAATTCCATGGATCAATATATTAATTAATTATCTTAAAGTACAAATTATGATTAGTGTTATCCATTATATGTTCAGTTAAGTTAAAAAATGCTTCATTGTTATAATGGAATCTGTTGTCACCACCTTTACTTGGACGTCATTGTTATTCACTTCTACAATTGCTCATTCTACAACAAAGAGGACATGTATTTTATCAACAACTTATCTAGGAGAGAGGGAAATATTTCCCCATTTATCCAATGAGATACCTCATGTTACAGAAGAAAACCAATTGGCATATATCCAGACTCTATGATGGTCCATAAATTATTGACCCTAGTGACTTCCAGGATACTAGTGTGTAATTGCAATTGCATTCTTTTCACGTTCAGTAGGTTACATGTTGATGCATTATCATCACTACACTAGCACACCACACGAATGATTGGTAGTGCATTAGTTTTCCTATGATGAAATATGTAGATATCCTTGTTGAAGGACCCAGATTTGATAGGTGGTCCACTATTCTACTATGACAATTATGTATAACTTTGGATATATGGTGTAACATGTAGGAGGGGAGACAACACTTCCACTTTGCTTCAAAGTTATTTGTTTATTTTTTTGAGAGGTTTATGGTGACTCAATCGGCATTTGATTTCCACCCTCATAGACAAATAAATAATGTGAATATTCACATGTAGAGCTAGATGTTGCTAAACTTAAGGGCCAATGGTAGTTCTCATGTAGGGTTGTGGGTGAGGATGTTAATTTCATGTTATTTACTGAGGATAATCACATCTTCCATCTTGTGTAGTATCCTTGTGCAGGGATGAACTAGTAGGGGTGTCTATACCTCCTAATTATTGCAATCGGGCAACCAAATAAGAGGGGTAGTATTATTGTGATATTTTGATTAGTCAAGTTGCATAATTTTCTAGTGTATTTAATCCACGTGTTATTGATTAAAATATTTCAGTTAAATTAATTGGTTTGTGTCTATAGGTTTTCATATATTGTCTTGTATAGTGGTAAAGGGCCTCCTCCCGACTTGATGCAAAGATGGATACGATGAGGTAACTCAAAAGGGTAGACTTGGAATGCACCATATTTAATTGGGTATTTGATTTTATCACTATATCATTGATTGATTATGTACTTTGATCGCTATATATAGATTTCAATTTATATTACCCCTTTTATATCAATTTTGGTTCTAGCTCGAGTTGTTATGGGATGGAGTGTTTATCCCTCCCACCTAGGCTTTATTACCATAAGTAACGTGTTGAGCTCATAATGAGTATATTGTTGTAATAGATTTGAGCCATGTTGTTAATTGGTCTTCTTCCTTGAAGAATCTAGGGTTTACCTAGGGTACCATCTTCAAAATGAGGGGAGGTGCCCATGGGTTTTCCCTAGGATATTTACCTGGAAAACAAATATTACCCCTTTTTATATCATGTATATAATTGTTGATGTTTTTTGATGTTTTTTATATTACACATTCTATATTTATTGTCACATCTGATGTGATGGTTGGTTGATGTTGTTTGAATGATAAAAATGTATTATGAGTATGTTAGTGACTACCATTGTCAATGGTTTCTTTATTTTTAAATTAAATTTGAAATGTATCAATCATTTAATGTAATATTAAAATTTCAACACTACAACAAACCATGAAATTAGCACCTAATTTAGCATATTTTTTTAGAGTAATTTTTTTTCAATTGAGTTGGAAAATATGGCGCTAAACCTAGCGCAAATTTGCAATTTTTTAAAGCACCTAAATTAGCACCAAGTTTAGTGCCAGAATTTGCACCAGGTTTAGTTCATAGTTTAGCACCAAGATTACCACCAAAATTAGAGCCATAATTAGCACCAAATTTAGCATCGGGATTAGTGTTTGATTTAGCATTGATTGTCTGTAAATTGAATTTTGGAAAATAGAAACAGAAAATGGTAAAAATTGAAAAAAAATGAAAAAGTGGTAAGGAAATGCTAGAATTTGAACCCATCTCACTTGCCAAGAGGCAAGATCTCTACTTGAGCTACATTCCCACAAACAACTATGATTAAAAGTGCATATATGAACTAAAACTAAACTAACCTAGTGCAAATTATAACTTATGAAAATAGAAATGGAAAATGGTAAAAAATGAAAATATAAATGGAAAATTTTAAGGGGATGCTAAGATTTGAACCCATATCACTTTCCAAAAGGAAATAACTCTACTTGAGCTACATTCCTACAAAAATATACCTTTAAAAGTGCATATTTGAATTGAAATTAGACTAACCTGTGCATGCAAACAAGTAAATAAAAATGGAAAAGTAATAAGAAAATAGATGGGTGCCAAGGTTTGAACTTGGATCTCCTTACATTAATGCAAGGGTATTCCTTAAGCCATACCCATGAATTAGATCTATGTATTTAACAAAACCCTAAAAATGTCATTTTTTTTCTTTCTCCATTAAACCTACAACAACAAAACAACAATAAATATTAGAAACTTAATAAAAAAAAAGAATAAGGAAAAATGAGAAGGGAAGGGAGAAGCCATTGTCTTCCTTATCGAAGTTCCACTATGAAACCCTATCCTCCATGCATGAAACCCTAAACGTACAACAACAAAATAACAATAAACATTAGAAAATAAATAAATTAAAATAAAAGTAAAATAGGAAGGAGGAGAAGGGAAAAGAGAAGGAAATACCTTCGTTGTGGAGGTTCTTTGATGAAACCTTCCTCTCCATACATGAAAAACTCTTAACTTGCAACAAAAACAACAAAAAAGTGTATTAAATAAATAAAGGAAAAGAAAAATAAAGAGGAAGGAAGGAAGGAGAAAAAGGGAAGGAGAATCCATTATCTTCCTCATTGAGTTTCCTCCATGAAACCCTATCCTCCATGAGGATGAAACCTTAAGAGAGGAAACCTTAAGGGAGAAAGGAGAAGGGTGGAGAAGAGAAGAGAGAAAGAAATGAAATGAGAAAAGAATGAATGAGTAGGTTTTGAGGGGCTTTTATCAGGGAAAATTAGGGATTTTAATTAAAATAATTGAACTTCCCTCCAAATCATGAAGATTGAGACAAGTAGCTTATTTTTAGCCTTTGGTATTACTTAACATTTTTTTTGAAAAGTTTCCCTCTCTTTTATTTAGTCAATCAAGAAACTTGGAGCTAAATCTTGCACTAAGCTAAATTTGGCGTTAAATATGGTTCTAAATCTGGCTCTAAAGCTGACACACAAAATAATGCCAACTTTAGTGCCATCCCATGAAATAGTGCTGACTTTCATAAAAAAAATACAAAAAAGTCATCAAAATGGTAAATGGAACCAAAAAATGAAGCTAAAAGGGACACTAATGACAAGGTTTTATTGTAGTGTGAAATATTCCATACAATGTTCAACTCTAGTCTTATGAAAATTTTTAATCAAATTTTTATTGCAAAAACTTATTGGCATTTAATGCTATATAATGTTTATCTTTTTCCATAGTGAACTCATTGATATCCATGAAGATCCAATATGTCAATTATAGATATTTACACACATCCACCAAAGTGACCTTTTCCGATGATATATGTCTAAATTAATATTAGAAAAAAAAACGCAACATGTGGATCTTGTACTTATAAATGATTCATAATTCATTGAAGTGCTTGAATCTCCAAATCAATTTTATTTTATTTTCAAGATGATGGGTGTAAATTGTTGTTAACTTTTCATATCCAACATCATAAAATAAAATAAAGAAATATTGATTATGGTATTGTATTAACTTTTTGGAATAATTGAGTTTTGGAAATAACTAATCATACCTAAATATATTGTTAAACATATTTGAAATTGCAGCTAATTAATTTTTTCTTCTCTATCTATACAAAATTTTGAATTCCCATTTGTTTAGTATTTAATTACTTTCACTAAAAAAATTATAAATTTAATGAAATTACTTTGTCAAATTTTAAGTAAAAGGAATAAAATTACAAAGTACAATCTATAGCAAAATGGAACATCCACAACTTAAACATTGAAATAAAACATGTACATATCACTTGTTGCTGACATCATACAGATAATATATCTTGCTTGGCATAAAATAGTTGTTTTCAAAATTAAACATGTGTGTATCTTGGAGCTTTCCTACGTTAACCCTAGTTTTTTCCACCACTAAAGATGGAGAGCGGGTCGCTCCCCCCTCCAGATGCTATGGCCTTCCAGACGCTGGTCTCTTCTCTTTTACATACCAAGAAAAGAAACCCTTCAACTTTGTGAAAAAACTAGATGATATTCCAAAGATCGCCATGCCTTTGTCTTACTCTCGATCTATGGCGATGGCCCTCTTTAAAGGAGGATTAATTGGACAATTTACTAGTATATGGTCGTTGCCAAGAAATACGGAAAATGGGATAAAAAAAATGGGTTGTCCTTATCAAGGGTAAATTGTCCCACTTCTTCTATGAGAGAGGAGTCTACGCCTTTCTCTTTGAACTCAAGGAATATCATGATCTACTCTTTGAAAATGGGCCATACTTTTATGAGAACAGAGGAATGTACCTAAATCAATTGACTTCAGTGTTCAACCGAGAGTTGAATGTGCCATATGCAAGTCCTACCTATATTCATCTACCAAACTTTCCCCTCCACTGTTGGGGTGAAGAACCTTTGATAAATATTGGAAACAAGCTTGGAAAATACATTAACAAATCTTAACCTAAAGATGTATTGTTTGCATTTGCTAGGATTTTCAATGAGGTATATGTGAAGAAAGGGTTACCAAAATCAGTTCTTCTCACGTTCTACAATTGGAAGCATGTCCATAAAATGGACTATGGACAACTTCCCTTCAAGTGTAAAAGTTGTCACGAATTCAAACACTTCATGAAGAAATACAAGGAAAATCAAGGGAATCAACAAACAAATATGGATAAACATGAACAATTTAAAATGGTCAAGAAGAAATTGTCAAGTGGAAAGCATGATCCCTTTGCAAGTCCCATTGCTAGTTCATTGCCCTCATCCCATACCCCTTCCATTCTCATGCATTCCAAGCCTCATTCCACATCATATGCGGTTATTTCTAAATGATCTCATCTCCCTAGTATCACCCTGGTTCTACCTAGCCCCAATCAATATGAAGCTTTTCATATTGAAGACACAGTCTTAGAATAAATACCAAATTTGGAATTGGTGGTTCATGTTTCTTCTACTCCATCTTCTTCACACACCCGACACATTTTCTCCCATCCCCTCAAGCCATCTTTTTGCTAGATGATTATCATGAGTCCACCAATCCAAACCTTGATAAACCATCCCAACCAACCAAATTCCTTACTAGAAGGCAAGCCCAACAATAATTACAGGAAGATCAACCTAAATACCTGATGGAGAATGATCGAATTCAAAAATATCAAGCATAAAATCTACAAAGGAAAGGCGAGAAGAAGTTAACAAGGAGAAAGCACTAGGAACTCAAACTACAATTGATAAAATGCTTAGAAGCAATAGTATTCCAAAAACCCACGGAAATAAAAACTCATCAACAAGGGGGACGTCAAAAACCTTCTCAGTCTAAATGATTAGCATTGTCTCCTGGAACTGTCATGGGTATAACTATGAGTTCCAGGGGAGCCTCCATAGGTATTTGCAGTCTATGGGACAACAACATCCTCACTCTCGAATCTATAATCCACATACAACATTGGCTCCTCACAAAGATAGTAAATTAGGACCCATGTATTAGACTCAACCTCTTTAATATTTATATGCCCATGCACTACAAGGAAAAGGAATCTTAATGGCTTCTTGTGTAGTATTTGTCACTGCACTACCCAATAATAGCATAGTAATGGGGGATTTCAACATTGTTTTGAACAATAGGGGAAAAAATACAAGGCTCCATCGTGTGTGACCCTCTTAAAGAACATATGGAAGATCTCATCGTTGATTGGGATCTAATCAATATCAAACATGTCAATGCTCATTACACCTATTCTAACCGTAGACTTGGACCTGGATAAATCGTTTCCCTCCTTGACCAATTCCTCATCCACATTGGTTTTATCCTAGACTCAACTATTTCCTCAAAGATTGTCCCATCTATAATTTATGACCAAAATCCCATATTATTATCCTTCCATAACCTTGCAGTCTATCACCCTCTCCCATTCTAATTCATCCCATTGTGGCTTCAAATTCCTGTAGTCACCAAGTTGATGTTAAGAACTTGGAATAAATATGCTACCCAATCCCAATCCTTTGTCTAGGATCATAATCCCAAACTAGTGAAATCAACCTTGAAGGATTGTGCAAAATGCAGCTACATTCCTCCACATAGAAAAAGGAAATCTTTAACAAACAAGTTGGATTCCATCCAGACTACTAGAATCGAAAGAGGTCACCAAGAAGTTCCAAAAAGAAGAAAGAGATATTGATAGTCAAGTATTCAAATAAAACGGGTAGGAGGAGGAAATGTGGAGGTTGAAATACAAAACTTTTTTGTTCAATAGCAAAGACAAAAAATACCTCCTTTGTTCATCACAAGGTCGAAGCTCAAACTCAAAGAAACAATGTAAAGAACAATGAGGCTACCAAAGATCACTTTCAACACTTGTATATGGAAGAAGGGGGAGGCACTCGAAATTCCTATGAAGCAATGCTTTCAAATATCTTATCTCTCATTTCTATTGAAGACAATATAGCCTTAAACAGAAGAATTGAAAAAGAAGAAATCATCGAAGCAATCTAGAGTTTGGCCCCATACAAATCTCTAGGCTTGGATGGATTCACCATTCACTTCTTCAGATCCTAGTGAGATATTGTGAAAGAGGATATAAAAATAATTATATCTTTCCTTCATCAGAAGCACAAAGTAGGTGGTTGCACAAACTCTTTATTCCTTTCCATCATACCAAAAGAGACAAACCTCGTCCCCTTCTCTAGATTCTGACCAATCTCCCTTTGTAATTCCTCCTACAAGATCCTGACCAAAATCATGGAAAACATATTGAAATACATCCTCCAAAATATAATTTTGGATTATCAAGTTGGTTTCATTATAGTTTAGAAAATAATGGACAACATCATCATGGTTTAAGAGGTAGTCCACTCAAGCAAAGCTAGAAAGGACAAAATCATGATTGTGAAAATCAATATGTCAAACACATTTGACTTGGTAAAATTTTCTTTCCTCTTCGATGTTATGGCCAAATTTGGTTTTGATTTCAATTTCATCTTGTGGGTTAAAAAGCTTGTGTTAGTGGTCCATGGCTTTCCCCCTCAGTCAACAACAAACCCACATAATTTTTCAAAAGTAGTGGAGGCCTTCATAAAGGATACCCACATTTTCCTTCCTTGTACATTATTGTTCTTGGAGCCTTAAGAAGAAATTAGAAGTTAAAAGGACCAATGGGTATCTACCTAGCATCATGATCCCTATGGATGTGAAATAATTAAACTATTCACAGTTCACTCGTGACATCCTTCTCATAGGAGAGGACTCTACTATTATTACAGAACGATTACGACAAATTCTAGATGTATTTCTAGAGGCTTCAAGAGGGAAGACCAATCAAGCAAAGAGAAAAAATTACAAGTAGAATGTACCATGTGCTACTCTTCAAAGGATCACTTGGATTCTATGATTTCCCTACACATGCTCATTAAATAATTTCAATCAACTTGGTAGGCCCATTGCCATCAACACTCCTTCCATTGAAATATGGTAAGATATCCTCAAAAAAATCAAAACCAAATTTCAACAATGTGGATCACATTGGCTCAACCTAGCTAGCAAAAATGTGATAGTAAAATCATATATATCTGCACTATCATTCTATGTGTGCTCCATTCTCCTATCCCCAAAGGCAGTAATGAACTAGATCACCAAATAAATCAGGAAATTCCTTTGGCATGGGGGTAAAACGAATAGTGAGAGGTTCCATTTAGTAAACTGGAATGTTGTAGTAACCCGTAAAAATCATGATGGTTTGGGAATTAAAGATCCCGCAATTATGAACAAATATCTATGGGATAAAATACTATGGAAAATGATCACATGAAAACTAGAATGGTGGAAGAAATCCCTCCTCAAAAAGTTCTTCCAAGGCATAAGGAACCAATGTCTAGATAGGCCTTTGTTGGAAATAAAAGGATCTTTGATCTAGAGAATGCTCAAATCTGTGGCACCCTTAATCAAAGCTAATTTATCATGGACTCCTATAAATGGTAAATAAATATGGTTATGGATAGACAATATCTTATGTAAGACTCCATTGTGCCAAGATATAATTGGCGTGTAACAAAACTATATTTCAGCAACAATTGGACACCCCAAGAAGCACAAAAACAAAGGCTAGAGGTCTCATGGTTGAACACCTATCTATCAAAGGAAGAAAAAATAAATCCCCTCAGTATCTCGATTAGTATGAGAGATATGGATCAATGAGCTTATCCACACAACTTCTCCTCCTCCCAAAATCTATTACTCCAATCAAAAGGTCATGCATGATTTGAATATAAATCTCTAAAAAAATAAATTCCAAGAATGGCAGTGAAATCAAAAAGACATATTTTATTCTTGGGTAGTGCCTCAAAAGGAAATCCAGGGGTGGAAAATGTGGGGGGGGTCAAATTTGACCTTGGTGGACAAGAATAACTGCATTTCTAGTGGAGCATAAGAAGAGCAAAAAAAAATCAAGTTGAATCACTGGCACTTATTCAAGGTCTTCTACAAGCACAAGGAAGGAAAATATACTCTCTAATACCAATTGGAACTCAACACTCCTGATACAATTAGATAAACTCCCATTCACCCCTAAGGATTGTACCTTGCTCGTCGGATAACTAGAATCAAGCAAGAAGTTTGTGGAGTCATTGAAATTCAATTTCTTCATGTGTTAAGGGTCAACAACAAAGAGGCGGACTTTCATGCAAACAAAGCAATAAAGCACAAGCATGTAATTTAAAAAAAAATGGGGTCTCATATGTTTGCCACACTTCCTACAATTTACCCTTCATAGTAGATCAACCTTGTGTCACAAAACTTACTATCTCCACCTACAAGTACCACAATCTCTCATCGTTGCATTAAATGCAAGTTAACTTCACACAATCAACCACATAAGAATTTATGGCGATTTTATTAATGAAATGGGGAATTCATTATTCTATGTTGAGTGTGAGATTCATCTCAAGGATAAGCCTACTTGGACTTGCATATCCATCAAGACTCTGGAAGATTGGGATGAAATCCCACAATATAGTCAACAACCTCAAATCTTCCTCCCTCCATAGATGCAATCCCCAACACTTTTAGAGAAGAGGGAATTGCTCAAAAAGCCCAACCAAGGATAAAGTAAGACCAAGAATATTTAATAATGTATTGTAAATTCATTTTTTTGTTAGGTACTTTGTACTACATATATTTAAGTGATATCGTAAAAATATCATCTGTGAAGGATGATGAAAATAGTCTTATCTTATTCTTGAAATTTTGGTTTGAGGCATCTTTCCAAATCACCTCTCTTATACTTTGTATTTTCATGTTGTCCAAAATTATGGTAGTGATTTGTTAATACAAAATATACATGTTATTGTTATATGACAAAAAACATTGTTGTTTTCAAAAACATGTTTTGTACTCAAAGTGTGTCTTAGTACAAACCATTAATCCCTCTCCAACACATCCAGGTAAAAATACATTGATTGTAGTGTTCTGGGAAAATGTAAGGCACTCTCTTTTCATCCCACGTCCTTTTGGATTTAATACAAGTTATCCTACTATTTCACTCTTCCTTTACATTACTCTAGATATATGTATCTTACCACTTGCACCTAAAATAACAAACTACAAAGACAAGAAGCCAACTTGCATAATCTCTTGTATCTTTTGAAGGTAACCTAATTTTCCCTTTATTAGGTTTTATCATGGTGGCTAGCATGACTATATTTCCCAAACTTAACCTTCACTCCACAATCATCTATGACATGTCCATTTTTGACACCTTTAGCATGAAAATGATGGTCATGTGGCCACATAGATGGGAACAAATGCCCTTGTAAAAATGTGACCAAAGAAGGATGTCATATGTCTAGGAACCCAAGCAATAAAAACACAATACATGTTATAAATCACATGTGTAATATGAACTGAATATTTGACACACACACACACACACAGATATATATACAAATACAAATACAAATATATATATATATAGATTTGTATTTGTGTATATATATATATATACAAATAAATCTATATATTTGTATTTGTATATATAGACTTGTACACACACACACACACATATATATTTGTTGTACTTGATCCCTATTTTTAATGCATCCTCTTCACCATGTGAGTAATGATCGAACATGCCATATTTCTATCTAATCAAGTCAACCACTTAGTTGCCACAGACAAATCAAAATGGGTAGTTTTGAATCACAAAATTTGAAAAGGGTCACCATGGGTCGCATACAAATTCACAAAAGATAAATTTCATGTATGTAACTTCATTATCTTCATTTCAACAAAATTTCCCTCGATTAATTCACAAATTCCTTGAATTTTTTATCTGTTCATATTCATATTTATAATTCATTTCAACAAAATATAAGGATTTAAAACTCACCTTCAATTTTTCAAACCCTATCTCTATTGTTACTTCCCCTAGTTTTGTGTTACAACAAACCTTGGCAACTTGTGTTTACTTTCTGTACCTTTTCATAATAATATTTGTTTTTTGGATCTCGAGGTTTTTTTTGGGTGTTTGTTGGCCTTATTGGTGTTTTTATGTAAATAATATCTTAATGGATAGGGTCCCATCATTATCTTGAATTCCAAAACATGCAGCGCCTTTCATTCTTTTAAAAAAATTGGTTTTCATAGTGCACATTATTTAGTATAAATGCACCAGTGCATTTAATACTAATGAGTGATCTACTTGGCACAAAATTTGTAGGTGTCTCAACGTGAAGGCTTCAACCCTTTAAACTTGATTTTTTTTATATTTTAATTATTTTTTTATTTATTATGTGTTTCTTAACTCTATGAGGTAGATTCCACAGTGATTATGAACACTAACAAACATTATAATTGTAATATTGATGTAATATTCCAAGGTTGATTGATGAGGAGGAAATCGATGAGGCTATGAGTCCACCAGAGGGAAAGGAAAGTGGGTTCAATGGGGGAATGACATATTCCTTATAATAATGATTTACCCTATCCATAAACCTACTTGATTTGATTGTCCTATTTTCATTATTCCTTAGGTTTATACTACACACAAATTGAGAACCTATTTAAATGAAAGGAGAAATCTAAACATGAGAACTTAGTAATCATACACCAAAAGTGCATATCTCCTATTTTGTAGTAACTACCTCCTAGCTTTAGGGAACCAAGAAAGGGGTGGAGGAAAAACTTCCCTCACACACTCATTCATTCCATTAATGGATAGAAATTCAAATGGGAAGAGAAGAACTTAGAAAAAAGAGGTTTCTTGGAAAGAAAACAAGGGTTTAACAAAGAAAACTTAGCCCAACTCTCATATGAACAATGGACAAATGAAAGAAAGGTTGTTGGGTGATATTATACACCATTGGAGAGCATATATACCATGTCAGGTTGTCCAAAGAACCATAAAACCCATGTTCAAGGAGCTTCACATGATAGAAATGAAACTTGGAAGTGCGGAGTGTCTTGGGCTCACATTGGCAATACCAAAGAGAACTAAGAGGAAGATGGGAATGCTTGAGATACTATTGAGTAGAGAAAGGATCACCTCTTGTGTTGTATGGAGAAAGGGATGAGTGTCAAGAGTTGTGCTAGTTGAGAGGTTAAACAAAGAACTACTACTAGCTTGCATGCTTGGTATATTGGAAGCAGTCAGTGAAAATAAAAGGGGTTTTGGAAACCTTGACAATATTGTTTTCCATCAGGGTCTCATAGCCTAGCACAACGGTAGAATTCTACAGTATAATAGCCTATGGTTGGGAGGAAATCAATCCCCCCACAATTAGTTGCTTTGGAGCATCATCTTGGAAAATATAAGTATACTCTTTCTTAATTTTCATTTATGAATTTCATACTATAGACTTATGAGTACATGATATCATTATCATGGTATTTTGAATGCAAATTTCCTGTAGATGATGTAAGTTGAGTTTGATGAACTCACGTGCAAATCATGTATGATACTAGATTGGAATTCCTTGCATGACAGTTGTTTGAGAAAATAGTTGACTAAGGGAAAGGTTTCCTTGTCCATTTATGATTGGAAAAAGGGTTCTAAGAATGACTTGAAACTCTGTAATCAGTGGATAGTCTGAGGAAAGAAAAAAATTGGAGCTTTTCATGTGGATGCACCTCCTTTCCCTCACTCTATTTTTTTTGAATTTTTGTATGTGAATCTTTAAATTCTTAAATATTTATTTGAAATGAACTTATATATGAATATGCCTCACCTTATTCATCCCCGGTAAGTGGTTTGAAGTGGAATAAGTCATGTAGCTTCAAAAAGGACAAAATTCCTCTGTTTTGAGCATTTTAGGAATGTGCAGAACACATTTTAAAGATGGATATATATCCCAAACAATAAAAGTGGCTACATGTCATTTTTGGTATACAGACACTAGACATCCATGTTAAAATGCTTCCCAAAAATCTCAAATACCTAGTTTGTCATGAGAGATATTGGCTTTGCAACAGGGGCACTTTTTTGTGTTTTCTGAGCATTTTGGTGTATGGTCTCCATGTCTCTTTATGACAGTAGCAACCAATCGCCACTACTCTTAATAATAATCATGACCATGCCTCCTTGGTCACTTTCCTTTAGAACAACCACAACCACATCTTGTAGGTGCATGTTTGTGCCTGTTTTGATGATTTTTGAGGGTTTAAAGTGTTGAATGAAGGGAGAACGTGATAATAAGATTTATGAAGGTTGTCATAGACCTATTGAATTATTTCATGATGAAAAATGATGATTTGGAGTATGATTTAATTTATTTTACTTGTTTTGTTAATCTGCCTAAAATAGGCTTGCTTAGATCACCCTTGCCTAAGAAATTTTAGTTGTTGTGCATGATCAAGAGTTTGGAATGAACCAATGATGTCCTAAAGAGTTTAGAGGGTATGATTACCTTGATTAAATATTGAATCATGACATGAATTAGTATTTCAAATGATCTCCATGAAGGGAGGAAGGACTCAATCCCCTACCACCCCAAGCTCATGATAATGCAATGCTTGTGTATCGTTGAAATGTTTGTTTTTGAATAATTTACTATTATGTGTGATAAATTATGTCATGTTTGACTTCAATGTGATTGGTATGTACCTTTAAGGTACTCGAAACCATTATACAAATTCATGAATATGGGTGATTACGTTATAACCCTAAATAGCTTACTCTATTGGGTGGCGTACTAAATGTGTCATGCATGTGATCGAAACACTTCATCTTAAAGACTCAAAATATCATTTTAAGGAGGAATCAAAACCTTAATTGTGTTTTGTGTTATATGCATGTCGAGATGAGAATTTGATAGGCCTTTGAGACAAAGTTGAAATGTGATTTGTTTTCTTATGTTTATTGAACCTATGAATCTAGTTATGCTTAATCGATATAATCATGAAAATGTGTGATGAGATTCCTTATCACACCTTGGTTTTGCTTTGCATGAAGAATTTGAATCTATGTTGTGTTGTTAAATGAATGTTTATCTAGACAACGCCTTCAAATATTAAAAGTTTGTTTAATGTTGTCTAGATGAATGCCAAACATTCCCATTGCACACATCCATGAAATGTTTATTACTGATATGGTCCAACAATGTGTTGTACATCATATCGCTTCCATAATTGCGCATTTAGACCACCAAACCCTAATTTTGTTGATTGGTATGAAGGTAAGTTACATAAAATATTTGTCTTATGGTGTGCTTAAAATGTTGTGTGGATTCATTTATTTGATTATGTGATTGTCAATTGTTGGTTAATTCCCTTGTTTGGGTGAACTTTTGTGTATACACAATTTAATAAACACAAAACGGTGAGTATTCTATCCACCCAAGTTGTTTTGATGCCCATAAAGGATGAGTTGCTCCAAACCGCTCATCTATGAGCCAAAGGAAATTGATTGTGTAAGAATTAGAGTTGTTGGGCCCTTATTTCCATTTCCATAGTGGGTTTCCAAATTACCTGCAGAAAATCAATGTTTCTCCATACACTAGCCATTGGCCTTATTGGTAAGAGACCGTGTGTCTTCACACCCATTACTTGATTGTTGGGTCAAATGCATAGGTGGTTCAATGTGAAATCATTTTAAATAGTCTAGTCTACCTCTATCTAATTCATTGATTGCGGTCCCTACATTGGTTCATTCAATTTCTTATTAAATCACAATAAAGACAATGGTCTCGTATTTGTGAATAGGATGGAATGTTGATTGGTTAAGAATACCAACACTTTCAAATCGGTCCAACTGATTCATTACAATTGTATCCACTCCCTATTACACTCCATTAATGCCCTTGGTTAGTAATTCTAAGTGTTGGATCATTGGTTCAAAGCTTCAGTGCACATCACTACCTTATGCACCCAATCCAATCTGTACAACCAACTACATAAGGCATATAAGTTTTCGTGCATGTGCTTCTTTAATTTATCATGCTTATTTGATGGCAAAGGAAAAGAGTAAGTGTTTGTATCTCTATCAATTGGTTATATTGTGAATGAGAAAATTTTAATTGGTTGAGGTGTTAGGTACAAATTTTGACTTAAAATAGAAGTGTGACTGGGGGGTCACAATGCATATGAATAAGTATGAATCCTCTGATTAATGGATTGAATTATGAATGGGAATCATTTCTTGCTTGCATATCGCTTGAGGAGATACACATTCATATATTACATATGAGGTCATTTGAATTAGAGTACTTGATAGATTTTGCACAAACAAATTTAGGGAGTGTATGTTTCATTGCATTGGTAATTGAAATCAAACAACAGTTGAACATCTTGATTATTAGATTCTTGTATAGGACACTTGTAATACCCCAATTTTGACCCTTAGGAAATATTGGCTTTTAATGTAAATATTGTATACATGCGTTGTATGTTTCCATAGCGAGGAGCTCAAGGCCAAGTCCCCGCTAGTGTAGGTTCAGATTTTATTTAAAACAAGCAAGTATTTGATATTTTGACACCCATGTGCTATTAAGCCATGGAATATTGTAAATTGATGTAAATGTTAATATTTCAATAAAATACCAAAACTGGCTATGGAAGCAATGAATGAGAAGGGGCCATGTGTATCCACTAGGGAGTGGTGAGGGGGTTGTGGGGATGAACCATATGTTTCCAAATGTCATTGTGAGAACCCATTTGACTTTCCTTGATGACATTTATTTCTATTGTAAGGAAGTAGTTGAAGATTTCAGTCCATGGCTTCAATGGAGCATAGGCATCCCAGAAATTCGTATTTGCAGGTATGGACTCTGTTTTCTTGTACCACAAATCACTCTACCTCATGGGAGTTGCTTTTTCCTCATCCCCATTCCATTTTGGAAGTAACCAACATCATTTTCCATCCAAAAACGAATTCCAGTAGTGAGCAAAAACCAGAAATCGCAACTTTGCAAGAACCCACGTTTTGAAGAGCAAAAAATGCCCAGATTTAGTATTTGACAATGAAATCCAATGGGGGATCCATAGATATGAACCTTGGGGCGAATTTGAGAGTATTAGATACCCCGAATTCTATTGAAAAACCTAGTTTTTATAGCCCAGAAAACCAGTGACGGGATTGAGTTATTTGATGAACAGAATTGTGAGAAATCCAATTGTGGATGGCTGAGCATAGGTTGGGTTTCCGTGATAAACCCAATGAAGGCTAGAATCTCAAGAAGTAGAAGCTGGACCTTTCTATACCCATCTTGAAGAGCACTGGAGGGAAGGGACGCCTGAGGGAATGTGTTGCAAAGAAGAGGAGCTTCCTTGTGTTGGGTGTGGTAGGTAATGTGGGTGCCTTGACTGTTGAATTCATTTGAGATCCCTATAGCTCTGTGGTTGAGCTCACTGACTTAGCATTGCCCTCCTTTATCTTTCATATGCTGGATAAATCCAACTATGAGTTGGCTTAGCATAACTGTTGAGTGAAACCATGGCTGTGAGTGAGCCCAACTAGTTACTCCTTAGTGGATACACAACCCATCTCGGGGGTGATCTCTCAGCTGAAAGAATACAGGCTGGACAGAGATCTATGGTTGGGTGGAATGTTTCTCTCCCATAGCCAGTTGTTGGATAGCTTCATCTCAAAGATAAGTGTTCTCTGTGTTGTAAATTATATGCAGTATGTGTTCTACATTGTGCTAATTCAGAATGATATTTATTCATGATTAATAGAATTGGTATGAAGTCTGTGCGTAGCATGAGAATGTGATGGATTCTTTGCCTGTTGATGCATCATTTGCTTGAGATAAATATGTTGATGTATGTCTGTTGTATGTGTGCAATTATGTATTTTAATTCCGCTGTGTAATTTAATTGTGCATTTTATTTAAATGGCAAAAATTTTACTATTATGGCTTTGGGGAAGAATTAGACACCCCATGTTACAGTCATGTTCCCTCCCTTGCATTGGATTGATGGAAGGGGACGTAACAGAGTGGTATAAGAGCCCAGTTTGCAACACTAGGGCTGCTTGGGCCAAACTCTAAGTTACAGGCAAGTAACATAATGGTTTTAATGCAGTATTGGTGAAGTTGGGGCGGCATTTTTTATTGGAAAAATGATAGGGTTGGAGTTCTCGGGTGTGGGAGAGGATCACACCATTGCATATAGCTCTCTAACAGCTTTCCAATGGTACCAGACTTGTCCCATTTGGCTGAGGAACGGGAGTTATGAACCCCAGAAGTTACAGAAAACACAAGTGTTTTCGCAATTTCGGGATGTCAGGTTTCGGGAACGCAAATTCTCAAAATTTGCGTTTGGATTTCCAAAATCCTGAACTCACAATTTTGGGTTTCGGGTTGCATGTTGCGGGTTGCGGGATGGTCACATTTCCGAGACCGCGACTTGGCTTCCCGATCCCGCATTTCGAGTTTCAGGTTTCGGGTTGCGGGATGGTCACATTTCCGGGACCGCAATTTGGCTTCTCGATCCCGCATTTTGGGTTTCGGGTTGCGGGATGGTCACATTTCCGGGACCGCGACTTGGCTTCCCGATCCCGCATTTCGGGTTCGGGTTGTGGGTTGTGGGTTGCGGGATGGTCACATTTCCGAAACCGCGACTTGGCTTCCCGATCCCGCATTTTGGGTTTTGGGTTTTGGGTTACGGGTTGTGTGATTCGGGTAAATATATATATATATATATATAGAGAGAGAGAGAGAGAGAGCTCAAAAATTGATTTTTGGATTACAGGAGCTTGCGAGGTCAGAATTTGATGAGTTCAGGGGCATTCTGAGGCCATTGACGAAGGCCATGAATGAACCAGTGAGGATCCCAATCCCATTATGCTCCAATTGGTCATAAATTTGAGATTATTGACTTTTACAAATCGGTGTCCCGATGCTTGACAGAAGGTCGGATTGAGTCAAAATTGATATGGGGCAGTCATGGAGCAGGCACGGTGTTAAGTTTGAAGTTTTGGAGCCAGACTCCAAAGGATGTGGAGTCAGGGTGTGCAGAAAAGCCAAAGAGCACTATTTCGGGCCACGTTTTTGGGATTTTGAAAAACTTGCAATGGTTGAAAGTGACCCTATAATTCAGAATCAAGAAAATTACTGAACTCAGCATTTCATATTCTCAGTGAGCTAGACATATCCTGTTAGACAAAGATTTTCCAAAAATGCACCGTTTGGAAAATAGCCATTTTAGGCCCAAAATTTGGAATTTTGGAAAAATGTGAAAAGTGAAAAGTAGTCAAACCCAGAATTTTATAGAAGATGAATGGTGCATCGGAACAGAGATCCGCAAGTTGCTGAACATTCCTTGCTATATAGAATAACTTCGCTTGGTAGAAAAAATTTCGTGATTCCTCATAGATTTTCTTCCACGGGTGGCTGAAGTTGGAATTCCGGACCAAAATACAACTGTGTAAAAATGTGCAGAATTATTGGTAAAAGTTGTCATTTTTGAAGTGATGTAGTTCCCACACCCGATGTCGAAATGGAGCAAGTGGACAGGAATTGGACAGCTTATCCAGTAGGGAACAATGGTGCATAGGCATAATTTGAATGGGGACATCAGACATCATTGATAATTAGAGCATAAAAGTGCCAGTGACTGTTTTGTCAAATTGTTGACAAGATGGGCAATTTCCAAAATTGCATGAATGGGCAAAAGAAATAAATGCATAACAACTATGTGAATTATTCCATGAGTTTGATTGTGTTAAATATTGATGTTTTATATTTCTATATGCATTCGTAATATGTCTAACAACTATTTTCATAATGCACAGTGCTTGCAGCTTATAAAATTAATAATTGTAGCAGAGGTAGCATACAGGAAAAATGGTGACCATAAATGATGCTCAAGACCCTTATGTGCATGAAGAAGACGTCTTAGGAGACAATGCGCATGAAGAGAATGCTGAGACTGAATCCAATGGGAGAAGGGAGCAGGTGACTCCTCAGAATTTGGTTGAAACCATGGTGAGCTTCAATGAAAGATTGATGAAGGCTCAAGAAGAACAACACCAACTCAATGTTGCTATCTTGCAAAGTCTCACTGATATGCAGTAGAGGATAAACATTGGGTCCAACCCAAGCAATGTGGGTGAAGAAGGAAGAGATGCAGAGAGTCACTCTAGAGGTCGTTCAAAGAAGAGGACTCCAAGCCCAAGGAAGAGTTTGATGAGCATAAAGCATAGGACACCTTCCTCTAGATCTTCTTCTAGCAAATCGTGTGACTCCATAGGTTCTCAAAGAAGTCCAAGGTATGTCCCTAGGAGATTTGATGGAAGAAAGAAGTCCAATGGAATCCCACAGGGAGAATTCAGGAAGGCAAGGCCTCCCACATTTGATGGAGAAGACAAAACTGGCCAAGAGGCAGAGGCATGGCTTCTTGGAATGAAGAAATATTTCAGAATTCAAGACTACTCAGGAAATGAAAAAGCTAGAATTGCCATTTAAAATCTAAATGGTAGAGCTTCAATTTGGTGGGACAACCTCTTGCAAGTGAAAGGAATCAGTGAAAGGAAGGTCAGTTGGGAAAGATTTAAGAGGTACTTCAAGGAAAAATACCTTTCTATTAGGTATTATGACAGTAAGAGAAAGGAGTTCAATGAACTTAGATTGGGGTAAAAATCTATGGAAGAGCATGTCCACAAATTTTTGGAATTATTGAGGTATGTTGACTATATCAAAGATGAGAGAGTAAAAATCTAATGCTTTCTTGGGAGTCTACCTCAAAGTTTCAGAGATAGGATTGAATTTGTTAATCCACCAAGTTTTGATGAGGCCATTAGGATGGCAATGCATTTCTATGAGCAGCATAAAGGAAAATCAGAGGTTAACCCAGCATGGAAAGGGAAGCTAAGAGGGAGGTTTGAACAAAAGAATAGTGGTTTCAAGCCACCATTCAAAAGTTAGCCTAAAACCTTTCCACAGGGGCAACAAGCAAGGAGTGGATTCAAACTAGCAGTAGCAGCAGACAAAGCATTAAAGGGAACGCTTCAGTGTTGGGGATGTGGAGAAAATCATATGCTAAAGGATTGTCCACATCGGAAGGATAATCCCCGAAGGTTGCACAACTTAAAGGGAGCAACTACAGTGGGTGACATGGCAAGGGAAACGCCTCAAATTTATGCCGCATTGGATAATCATCAAGCAGATCATCAATCATTAGTGGTGGAAGTTGAAAGTAAGATTGCTACGCAATCTATTTCAGTTTTGATTGATCCAAGATCTACTCATAGTTATGTTTCTCCAAAAGTGGTTGAAGTTTGTTCTCTTAGAAAAGTGAAGCACAATAAGTCTTGGTTGTTTCAATTAGCCACAGAGACCAAGAGGAAAGTAAGTGAAGTAGTGGTGAAGTGCCCCATAGAATTGAATGGACTCCACACACATGCAGATTTAAATGTGCTACCTTTAGGATCTTGCGATGCCTTGATTGGCATGGATTGGTTGGAAAAACATAGAGCCAAATTGGAATGTTATGAGAAAGCACTTGAATGTATTGATGAAGAGGGAAGACCAAGATTGGTAAGAGGAATTTCCAAGCAAGTTTCAGTAAGACAAATTTCAGCCTTATAGTTAAAAATGTTCTATAAGAAAGGTTGTAAATTATATGCAGTCCATATGTCAGATTCATCAGAGGATAAGGGTCCAAGGATAGAAGATTTCTCATTATTGCAATAATTCCAAAATGTATTTCCGGATGAAGTGTCGGGACTACCACCAAAGAGAAATATTGAATTTACCATCGATCTTGTTCCAGGGGTAGCATCGAATTCCAAAGCTCCTTATAGAATGAGCACACCAGAATTGGTAGAATTGAAGATGCAACTACAAGAATTAATGGACAAGAGGTATATCAGGCCTAGTGTGTCTCCTTGGGGAGCACCAGTGTTATTTGTCAAGAAGAAAAATGGGACTTTAAGACTGTGTATTGATTACAGGCAGCTAAATAAAGTGATAGTCAAGAACAAGTATCCATTACCAAGGATTGATGACTTGTTTGATCAAACGAAGGAAGCTAAAGTGTTTTCAAAGATTGACTTGAGGTCGAGGTACCATCAAGTAAGGATTAAGGAGGAAGACATTCACAAGACGGCTTTCAAAACTAGGTATGGTCATTATGAGTTCACTGTGGTGCCATTTGGTCTTACCAATGCACCTGCTACCTTCATGTGTCTCATGAATAGTGTGTTCATCAAATATTTGGATAAGTTTGTGATTGTGTTCTTGGATGACATTCTTGTCTATTCAAGGAATGAAGAAGAACATGAGGAACATCTAAGGATGGTGTTGCAAGTCCTTAGAGAACACCAGTTGTATGCCAAGTTAAGCAAGTGTGAATTCTATCAAAAAAAGGTGCAGTATTTGGGTCATATCATTTCTGAAGAAGGAATTGCAGTGGATCCAGAGAAGATTAATTCCATCATGGATTGGTCAACTCCAAGAAATGTTTCAGATGTTAGATCATTTATGGGTCTTGTTAGTTACTACAAAAGGTTTATTGAAGACTTCTCCAGGATAGCTCATCCAATCACTTTATTGCAAAGAAAGAACATCAAGTTTGTATGGTCTGAAAAATGTAAGAAAAGTTTTCAGAAGTTAAAGGAGTTACTTACTAGCGCTCCTGTTCTGAAGATAGCAGATACAAAAAATGATTTTGTAGTGTGCACAGATGCTTGCATTGAAGGGCTAGGTGGAGTGCTCATGCAAGAAGGATTTGTGATTTTCTATGAGTCAAGGAAATTAAAAGAGCATGAAAAGAATTATGCCACGCATGATTTGGAATTAGCAGCCATAGTGCATGCTCTCAAGATGTGGAGACATTATTTGATGGGAAGAAGATTCGAGCTTAGAACCGACCACATGAGCTTAAAGTATTTGTTTGATCAACCAAAATTGAATGTTAGGAAAGCTAGATGGATGGAGTTTCTTTGTGAATTTGATTTTGAAATTAAGCATGCAAAAGGGAAGGAGAAGAAGGTTGCAGATGCTCTTAGCAGAAAATTTCATGTTGCAGTAGTAAGTATGTGCAAATCAGATTTGAAGACCAGAGTTATTGAAGCCCAGCACAGTGATGAAACTTGCCTTCAAATTAAAGAGAAGTTGCAGCAAGGTAATGTGGATGAAAAGTGTGGAATATCAGCTTGGTGAAGACAATATCCTCATCTATAAAGATAGGTTGTACATTCCAAATAATGCATATTTGAAGAAGCTAGTGATGGATGAAACGCATCAGATGCCATACTCTGGACACCCAGGATATCATAAGACTATAACAACAGCAATAAAGCAATACTTTTGGCATGGCATGAAGAAGGACATTGCTGAGTACATTGCTAGATGTCAAAAGTGCCAGCAGGTCAAGGCAGAGCACCAACATCCAGCAGGATTGTTGCAGCTCTTACCCATTCCAGAATGGAAGTGGGAAGTGATCTCTATGGATTTTATAACAGGTCTGCCCATGACAGTGAAGAAGCATGATTCAATCATGGTTGTAGTGGACAAGCTATCAAAGGTGGCTCACTTTATTCCAGTCAAGTCCACTCACAACGCTAATGACATTGCAAACATCTTCATGAGAGAGATATTCAAGTTGCATGGATTGCCTAAGGCAATAATTTCTGATCGTGACACAAAGTTCACTTCCAATTTTTGGAAGGGATTATTTCAGGAATTGGGAACTAAGTTGAATTTCAGTACAACATATCATCCTTTAATAGATGGCCAAACTAAGAGGGTGAATTAGGTTCTTGAAGACATGCTGAGAATGTATGTGATGGATAAACCATCCAAGTGGGAGGATTACCTACACTTGGTAGAATTTGCATACAATAATGGACATCATCATCCTTGGGGATGAGTCCATTTGAGGTATTGTATGGCAAGGGATGCAGGACTCCAGTGAATTGGGACAGCCCGGTGAACAAGGTAGTACTTGGACCAGAGATGATCAAGGAAATGGAACAGGAAGTTGCTAAGATTAGGCAGAATTTAAAGATAGCTCAGGACAGACAGAAGAGTTATGCAGATTTGAAAAGAGTGCATAAGGAATTTCATATTTGGGATCATGTTTATTTGAGAGTGAAACCAAGGAAAAGTTCTCTCAAGTTGGGGAGTTGTGCCAAGTTGTCCCCAAGATATTGTGGGCCATTTGAAGTCCTTGATAGGATAGGGCCAGTTGCATATAGAATTGCATTGCCTGCTAACATAAAAACTCATAATGTTTTCCATGTATCTTTGCTTAAGAAGTATGTACATGATACTAATCATATGATTGATTGGAATGTTATACAGGTGGAACCCGAGGGAGAGTTCCAAGTAGAGCCTATGTGCATCCTTGACAAGAAGGTCACTTTGCTCTGGAACAAAGCCATCGGGAAGGTAAAGGTCCAATGGGAGCACCTTAGCCTCGATGAGGCTACATGAGAGCTGGAGGATTCCATGAGAGAAGCATTCCCATTTTTGTTTAGTTTTGAGAACACCGAGGACGGTGTTGTTCTAAGGTAGAGGGGAATGTAATACCCCAATTTTTACCCTTAGGAAATATTGGCTTTTAATGTAAATATTGTATACATGCGTTGTATGTTTCCCTAGCGAGGAGCTCAAGGCCAAGGCCCGGATAGTGAAGGTTCGGATTTTATTTAAAACAAGCAAGTATTTGATATTTTGATACCTATGTGCTATTAAGCCATGGAATATTGTAAATTGATGTAAATGTTAATATTTTAATAAAATACCAAAACTGGCTATGGAAGCAACAAATGAGAAGGGGCCATGTGTATCCACTAGGGAGTGGTAAGGGGGTTGTGGGGATGAACCACATGTTTCCAAATGTCATTGTGATAACCCATTTGACTTTCCCTAATGACATTTATTTCTGTTGTAAGGAAGTAGTTGAAGATTTCAATCCATGGCTTCAATGGAGCATGGGCAGCCCAGAAATTCGTATTTGTAGGTATGGACTCTGTTTTCTTGTACCACAAGTCACTCTACCTCATGGGAGTTGCTTCTTCCTCATCCCCATTCCATTGTGGAAGTAACCAGCATCATTTTCCATCCAAAAACAAATTCCAGTAGTGAGCAAAAACCAGAAATCGCAACTTTGCAAGAATCCACGTTTTGAAGAGCCAAAAACGCCCAGATTTAGTATTTGACAATGAAATCCAATGGGGGATCCATAGATATGAACCTTGGGGCAAATTTGAGAGTATTAGATACCCCGAATTCCATTGGAAAACCCAGTTTTTATAGCCCAGAAAACCATTGACGGGATTGAGTTATTTGATGAACAGAATTGTGAGAAATCTAATTGTGGATGACTGAGCAGAGATTGGGTTTGCTTGATAAACCTAGTGAAGGATAGAATCTCAAGAAGTAGCAACTGGACCTTTCTATACCCATCCTGAAGAGCACTGGAGGGAAGGGACGCCTGAGGGACTGTGCTGCAGAGAAGGGGACCTTCCTTGTGTTGGGTGTGGTAGGTAATGTGGGTGCCTTGACTGTTGAATTCATTTGAGATTCCTGTAGCTCTGTGGTTGAGCTCACTGGCTTAGCATTGCCCTCCTTTATCTTTCCTATGCTGGATAAACCCAACTGTAAGTTGGCTTAGCATAGCTGTTGAGTGAAACCATGGCTGTGAGTGAGCCCAGCTAGTTACTCCCTTAGTGGATACACAACACAGGTCAGGGGTGATCTCTCAGCTGAAAGAATACAGGCTGGACAGAGATCTATGGTTGGGTGGAACGTTTCTCTCCCATAGCCAGTTGTTGGACAACTTCATCTCAAAGATAAGTGTTCTCTGTGTTGTAAATTATATGCAGTATGTGTTCTACATTGTGCTAATTCAGAATGATATTTATTCATGATTAATGGAATTGGTATGAAGTCTGTGCATAGCATGAGAATGGGATGGATTCTTTTCCTGTTGATGCATCATTTGCTTGAGATAAATATGTTGATGTATGCCTATTGTATGTGTGCAATTTTGTATTTTAATTCCGCTGTGTAATTTAATTGTGCATTTTATTTAAATGGCAAAAATTTTACCATTATGGCTTTGGGGAAGAATTAGACACCCCATGTTACAGTCATGTTCCCTTCCTTGCATTGGATTAATGGAAGGGGACGTGACAACACTACAATGACTATTGGATGTGTGCTAGTTATGCACATGTGAACAAGAAACAATGTTTACATTCAACATAGAAGAAGAATCATTTTCTAAAATATGCATATGTATACAAATATTCAATTAGCAAAGACATGCTTGTATGAAGGGTTGTGACCACATGTTTGATAATAATAGAGGGAAAATTTGTTTCCATTATTTGACATTGAGCTTTGCATTACAAGCAAGGAAACCAAGCAATGAAACAATATGAAATAAATCCATCCTTTCATGCTTGTTGGAGAAGAGAAAGAAGTTGTGCTGGTCTTCAAACTCGCAGAGAAACAAAATATAAATTCCACAAAGAATTTGTGTCGGTGAAACATATGAGCTATAATTCCCATGTCCGCATATCATATTGGTGTTGGAGTTGTTAAATCATTGACCTTGAAGTAGTTTCCAACACTTTTAGGAGAAAGCAAACTAAGCATGGATAAAGCACTAAAGAGAGAGAGGTTGGAAGACCTAAGGGACCTCTATGTGTAGATCCTAGAGGAGAACTAAAACTTGAAGGAGAAGGTTCAAATGTTCAACTAGAGGATAGCAAAGATGGAACCCTCTATAGGATTTATGCCCTTACTAAAGAATCAATTCATCAAATGCCAATACTCCCTCAACGTTGTTATGGAAGATTGGAACAAGAGTAAAGCACAACCCATGCAATTAGGAAAGAAGTTTATTCCATTTGATAATTGGAAAGAGGAGAGGTTCACTCAAATGATATTTTAGTTATACCAATAACTGGCATAAAAGGAGAAGGCATTGGCCAAGCCACATGTAGTTGTCTAAGAGATCAAGGAAGAATAAGCACTTGCCATTGCTAGTGTAGACACCATCACCATGACTAAGAAAATCATGGTAAGCTCACCCTTCATGGACCTTTCTCAAGAGCACTTTAGTGATTTTGGAAAATGTACTAGAGGACAAGCTATTAAGGAAACTAAGCTATGATGACCAAGGGTCAGGAAAGAGAAGTGAAGGAATTGTAAGCCCCATTTTAGTTGAACTGAGGATTAGGCATGAACGACTAGGTTTTGGTGGCATGGGGAAAGGCCATGTGCACCAAGGTTATGTTTGTGAAGGAAAAATATGTTTTTTATCTGGCCTTCTAGTTGGTTGTGGAGCCTGATCTCCAGATTTAGAGATATTATTATTTAGTCGTGTTTGTACCCCAGTTTTATATGATATGTAGGTGGACTATACAATCACCCCAGTGGGGGGGCATCACCCCCCTTGGATGGGGGGTCGGTGGTTGGTCCCCTAGCGGGGGTTTGGGGGCGAAGCCCTCGAAAGAAATTTTTGGGGTTGTTTTATGGGCCCATGGTTGTGGGTAACCCGTGGTATTTTCCCATTGTATCTCCCTTATACAAGAAAGACATTGTAATATGGCTAGGGTTGATGTATTAGGTTTTATGCATTGTAAAAATCTTTGAGATCAAGAAGAGAGACTGTGAGACAGTGAAGAGAAAGTGCAGCGGTTGTGCTGCAGGTTGTATCCCTTCACTTGCTAAATGGACTAATACTAAGGACTGGCAGCTTCAGTGTGGACGTAGCCCAAGTTGGGTGAACCACGATATATCTATGTCTCTCTTGTAATGTGTATGTGTGATTATATTTGCATTTATGTTTATTGTTATTGCTCTGTGATCCTGTTTATCTAACACTTCTCACCTAAAGAAAGGGTAACAAAAAATGAAGACGACAACACACTACCACCCCATCCTTCTTGTGGTGAATTGTAGAAGAGCAACTGTGAGGAAATATCAAAGAATCAATTTTCACCAAAACTTGGAGGAAGTAGCAAGCCAATCAACAAGAAAAATAACAAGAGTTGTACATCAAGCAACACATTGATTGCTTGTTACTATTGCAAGAAGAAAATACATAGAGCTACTAGGTTTTGGTATTCTAAGGTATGATCCTTCTATGGAAAGAAAGGCCATCTTGAGGCTTATTGTTCGAAAAATCAAGCCACATGCCATAAGCCTAAATTTTTTTGGAGAATGGAAATAAAACTTCTCCAATGCAACAACAAATTCAATAATAGATGTAAGAAAAGAGAATGACAACCAATCCTTGTAGCAACATGAAATTTTGACAACATTGCAAGATAAATGGACAATGGGAAGTGAAGTGTTGGAGGATTCATCTAGAAGTTCATCCCTAAACTTTCACAACTAAGAGAAGAGTGTGGAAAGTAGAGAGTAAAGAAAATGAAAAGCTCCCTACATTTCCAACCCAAGGAGCATAAATTGTCCAGGGATTTACAACGGCACAAGTGGTCAACTTCACCAATGAATTTGTTAAGTTCCAAATTTTCTCACCCACCATGTCATCAACTTTGTCATCCATATACATCAACATTCCACATCATTGGAACCATTTTGGCACCTCATTCCATCCATATGACCTTGGGGAAGCGATAAAAAACCAAAAAATGAAAGTTAAACCCTCATTTGACCACCCTAGAAGGAGGTCACGAGTTTTCCCTTGAAATCAGCGACACAAGCCATAGCTTTTTCCCCGATAAGAGTGACTTGGCCCCAAAACATGATTTTTGTCAAAAAATTGCCATTCCTATCCTTGCTCTTAAAGAAAAGGCCAAAAGTGGACACAAACCTTGATGTGGTCCAAGTTAGTTAATGGATCTAGGGCTCAAAAACCTAATTTCTCCACTAAGCAATCAAGGAAATGGAGAATGTTCGCTTTGCTTCTACATTCATCTCTTGGCCATTCTTGTGCCTATTAAAAAATATTTCAAGGTCCCAAATTCCATATACACAATTACCATCTCTCACTCATGTCGTTATGCTACCAAAATTCTCTTAGAACTAGGAGCAAGCCACATCTTACCTTCTACTTCACCTAAAGGATATTACCATTGTGACAATTCGCTGTAAGTTGTGAGATCACGAAGGAGACAAACAGACCTTCCCTTGGATAGTTGCAGGGGCCTCACTTTCTCTTCACTGTACCAAGGTGAATATCTCTATTGTAATACTTATTTGTGAAAATACAAAACATTATTTGATTCTTCATGCATTGTCTTGGCACTCTTTTATGTGTGATGTTATTGAAGGATGTGTAGATCTTGTTTGTTTTATTTTTTTGTTTATTTCCCTTTCATTTGAATATATACCAAAGTTGCACAACCATTTGGTATGTTCCCTATTGCATGTGTGTGTAACCATTTCCACACTACATATTTTGGTGACCATACTAGGGAAGCTCGATTCCCTCAAATTTGCATCATCCCTTATGACATTTTGTGCCTATGATGGTTGTGTCACTCAACTGCAAGGTCTCCTCATAAATGTTCCCATCCGGTTATCCAAGAAAACAATATTGATTGACATCAAGGTTGTGAATGGATAGTTATATTAGAACCTCCCCCTTGGGCATAAATACATGTATGCTATGCAAGTAGTCACCTCCATGGTGTTCAATTTTATGATGTTCTCCCACAAAGAGAAGATTGTAAAACTAGATCAACTGACTTATTATGATCCCAAGGGGTAGGCTTGTCTGTACCACATCCTACCTACGGTTTATAGTATATTTGGTAGTTGATCCATACCTTCATTTACGAGTGTTAGTCTAGGAATCATTCAAGATGCTTCCATGTTTGGGTATTTCCAGGAAATACCTCCCCCACCCTCGAAGGTGGAGATATTGGATTTTTGCACCATATCCTCTTAGAAATCTACCACCCAACCTCAACCTACACCCTCTCCCATTCAGTTTCTAGGGAACATGTGGGGAGATACACCTATTCATCAAATATCATTTCTATTTCCACCTTTTGGAATGGTGAGCACACACGTGATGGTTACTCTCAATATCCTAGGTTTGACATTAGGCCTTCCTATTTGGTACCTTACCCCACCGGACCCACCCCCCACACCGCAAGTCGTCTTAACTCCTGTGCAATCGATCGGTACTTCCACTCACCCACCTCATGTAGTCATAAAGGAATCCCCACCCACCACCTAACCTCCTCCCAAGAAGAAGGTTGAGGTAAAATCCAAGAATGCAACGATTCAAGCCACTCCGAACCAAGCCATGAATTCCCCTCCTACCACCACAATATGAGCACCATCACCTTGTGTCGTGTTCAATATCATGGGTCACGCTACCCAAAAATGTCTAGAGTTACTCATATTACGCACTCACCTTGAGATGATAGAGGATAAGACCTATGAGAACACTCTAGATGTCCATCTCCCCGATGCTCCCAAATAAGGAAACAAGTCCTTGTGTACCAACCATCCTTGTGCGTTGTGTGTTATTTATGGTCACTATTCGCATTATTGTATTTATCTCCCCCAATTTTAATCCATATTAGTTTATTTTCATCTACTCTCACTAGAGTCCCAAGACACTACCATAGAGGAAATACCCCCTCCTACGTCATCTCCAGATAGGGTGATCAACATTTATTATTTTTCATCCTCTAGTGAGGTTTCCTCGTCATACAATTGTAGTTGTGTCAACAGACATGGATCCCTTCAATCTATTTGTTTGATCCTTTCAAAGTGATGATGATCATATTCTCAAAGCCCTTATGGAATCATAATTCCCTTGGAATGACATGCACCATCATGCATACTTCATTCTAGAGGAACCTATTCTTCCTTATCCATCTTTTGATTACTTCTCCATTGAGTCAAAAGACTTTATCCCTCATGGTAAAGTTGATTGGTTTAAAAAATCCGATCCTGGCCTCATATTCCTTTGAAGAAGGTAATATGGCCAATATCTCTCCCACCATCCAGGTGGACATTTTGGTTAAACTAGGTGTCACCAAGAACATTCTCTTAGGTGATTCTTGTACTCCTAAAGAGACTGCTTCCTATAAGTTACTCTTTCAAGAGTTTTGTGACGTCTTCACTTGGTATTATGTCGAAATTCCTGGGCTCATCCCTACCATTTTTGAACACCACATTAATACATGGTCGGAGGTTTCCCCGATGCGCCAAAGGAGAGACCTATTTACCCTTCAAAAGCATCGGTATTTAAAGCCAATATCGACAAGTTGTGTACAGTCAAATTCATTTATCCGCTTGCATACACAACTTTTCTATCTAACCTTGTTCCAGTCAACAAGAAGCAAGGTACCATACATGTTTGTACTGAATTCCGGGATATGAATTTGGCATATCCCAAAGAAAATTATACCACCTCCTTCATTGACCAGGTGATCGATGCATGCGCTGGGAATGAGGTCCTCTCCTTCATAGATGGATTCTCGAGGTATAACCAGATTCCAATCTGCTAACAAGACCAGTATAAAACTTCCTTCACCACCCCATGGGGAACCATCGCTTACAGAGTCGTGCCTTTTGGGCTCAAAACATTCAAGCCACTTTTCAGTGTATGATGTCATATTGTTTTCATGATATGGTCCACGTTATCCTTGCATACTTGAACAAAATCAAGACACATTCCAAGAAACGCTCACAGCATCTCAAGGACCTTCGACAAATTTTTATTCGACATCATAAATATAACATCCGCTTGAACCCCCTGCAGTGTGTCTTTTGTGCTCTTGTTGGTTGATTTCTAGGATTCATCATTTCTCAAAAAGGGATCATTGTTCACCCTTTGAAGGTTCAAGCCATCATTGACCTTCCCCCTCCAAGGACCTTGCACCAACTGCAAAGTCTTTAATGCAAGGAAAACTTCTTATGTTGATTCATACCAGATTATGACATGACAGTTCATGGATTATTGTGTTTACTTTGTTCCAACATTCCTTTGGTTTTGGACGAATGGGAACAAGTCTCTTTTGACACATTGAAACAGGTTCTTACTTATGCACCCTTGATTTTCCCTCCAGACTTTACAAAGGATTTCATTCTTTACATTTCGACATTCGACTATGTCATTGTTAGAGTGCTCTTCCAATATGATTCACTCGTCAATAGAACATCCTATATTACATGAGTAAGAATTTTCCCGGTCCACCTCTCTCCTACCCTTATGAGAAGAATTTAGTTGTCATCTTTTGGTTCAGAAGATTCACCATTACATACTCCTAAGTCGAACCAAATTCATTGCAAACATGAACCCCGTGTTATATCTCTTGAATCATTTCCTTATCCAAGATAGAGTTTCCAAATGGATCGTTATCCTAAAAGAGTATAACCTTGATTTTGTGACCCCCAATAGTAGAAAGGATTTGGCTTCAGCACAACTTATCACAGATTTACCATCTACTTTCGTATCGACCCCTATCACTGATCACCTTCTGTATGAACACTTGTTCACCATATCTTCCAAGGATCCTTGGTACGAGTACATCCTCATGTATCTATGCACCCAAAATTTTGGTCCTCTCCTCAACTATGATGATGATCATCATATTCCTCACTATCCCCCCTGCTACCTCCTTATCGGCGATGTTTTATATCAACGACACATTGACACCATCCTGTGGTGATGTCTCACACATGATGAGGTCGGACGAGTATTGAAATTGCCATAGCAGAACCTGTGGTGGTCATCTATCAAGGATGGATACTACCCAAAAGGTCAAGTATGCCTATTATTTCTAGCCAACCCTCCTTTCTAATAGCATTGTGATAGTCAAACACTATTGTAATTTCAAATTTTTCACCCCAAAGGCGAGAACCCCTTCTACACCATTACATACAGTCATCATTATTGGTCCCTTCTGCAAGTGGGACATCAACTTCATGGAGTCCAATCCTACGTCGTTCAGTGGCCATAAGTACATCATAGTGGTTGTCGCCTATTTCACCAAATTATACAAATCCATTCCAATATTTAATTGCATCGAGTTCACTGCAGTGTTTTTCTTTTTCAATCGCGTTATTTCTCGATTTGGATTCCCTCGTCAATTGGTGTCTAATCACGATTCTCACTTTAAGGAGATCATATGGAAAGAACTTTCACATATGTTGAAATCTGAGCACCAATTTTCCTTCACTTATTACCCTCAAGGAAATGGCCAAGTTGAGGTTCTTAACAAAATCCTCAAAACCATGCTCCAACAGATGGTGGATAATCACAAGTTCAACTCGCATCATATGATATTTCTGACCATATGGGCGTATTGGATGTCAACCAAAACTATGACAAGTTTTACTCCATTCCATCTCATTCATGGAGTGGAGTCCGTTCTCCCATCGAGTGACGAATCCCTTCACTACACCTTCTCGTTAAAATTTTGTTAGACACCACCACTCTAGAACAACGCTTGATCACTCTAGAACAAGAATATAGGGATCATCATGTGGCACTACAAAAAATCAAAGCTACCAAGTAGCAGTCAGAAGCACACGACGACACCCATGTCTACCCACACTCATTCCAGGAAGGTGACCTTGTCCTTGTCTATGACCAAGCCCATGAAAAAATTAGCAAAGGAAATGTCAAGTCTATGTGGTAGTGACCTTATGTTGTGGAACATTTCCTTGGCAAGGGGGCATATTTCCTTGTCGTTCCAGATGGCCAACTCTTGAAGAACCCTCACAACGGGTTGTACCTCATGAGATTCTATGCCTAAACTAATCAAACCCTTGTTTGTTGTATCATATTTTTTCTTTATTTTTTTTCTTTTCCCTTTTTAAGAGATCCCCATGGTTTGTTTCCTTGGTCTTAGCAGATGGATAATCATCCTGTCGTCTATGTCGGTTATGTCGACGGCGTAAGTAGATATTGTTCAAATCTCACCTCACCTGGTTGGGTCCCGTTTTTTCTCGTCACATGAATTGATCTACATCAGTGGCATGTGTATTTTTGCATCCACTAATAACTAGGAGAAATATGATGTCGTGATTAGTATCCTAGTCAATTCCCTCCATATGTGCATTCATTACCTTCGTGTTTATCTAGATTCCCAGCTGCTTGTCGCAGAGTTGAATAACTATTATGGGGTATGTGATCCTTTCCTTTTTAGAAAGTTCCCACGCAATAGATAATTGGTTAGGAATATTGAATCCATTACATTCAATTATGTTCCCAAGAGTCTCGATAGTTTAGCAGGCCATATGCCTAATGAAATTCTATATTTTTGCATTCATCATCAATAAAAAAGAAATAAATCATTCATATGCATTCATCAACATTGTGCATCCACATTTACATAAAGCATTGTGTAACCATAACATCATCATCATAATAAAAGGATCATGTAAATAATAGTTTGCATCCACGTGCATTTGTATATATATAAGCATATGTCCAAAATATAGAAGAATTTACAGCAAGGAGCCAAAACAGCTCCAAAAAGTGATACATCGATAAAAAAGCACCATGTTCATAGCATGGGGTCACCTCTACAAGTTGCCGACTAGTTTTCAAAGTAATCAGAGGAGTCCTAAGCCTCCTCCTTGTCACTATATGGTCCTATACGGGGTATGACTCCCCGCATTAGGTCTAGAATCCGTTAAGAAACCACAGCAATATGACGCATCGTCGTCCGCCACTCAGGGGGTGCCTGGTAGCACACTACAATCATGTCATCATCCATATGTTTCCTTACATCATCAGTCACCCCCTCAAGTATTCGATCTATGTATTGGCGTAGTCCCTCTAATATCACCGCAACACTCCTCCTCATGGGTTGTGACTGAGGGGTAGGGTCGATTCCCTCAACACTGCCATGTCGTCTCTTAAAATCAATCAAGGGAATTCAACCCACATCTGCACACACATATGATGAGTCATCAGTAACTTGATCACATATAAAATCTAGCCACCATCTATGCTAGTGTTGTAAACATATCTATAATGCGTCAATCATACATATCATCGGGCCTCCATGTCTGGATGGAGTTGTGGTAATTATGGGTCACCACTTAAGTCCATTTGTGCATAGGGGTAATCCTCGATGACAACTGGGAGCTTCCACCATTGTGCAAAAATTACATGAAGATCCTACCCACAGCATTGCCTCCCTCTCGAATCATAATCTTGCCCCATCGATGCATCCTAGGCTCCATAGGCCTATTATCTTGTACTGTGAAGTGAGGTCATAGCATAGGAACTCACTCAAAGAATAATGCACAAATAAAGATATTTCAAGTCACATAATCCAAATCTGATGGTCGAATCAAAAGAAATCAACATCTGAAGTTTTGGGCTCTCGAGACTCCTTCAATAGTGAACAATGAAAATGACACCTAGTTTGGTGGGCCCACCCCTATTTAAGTTCGTTTAGGCCTTGTTTTTCTTCTGACCCTCAAGACCTCATACGACATCCATTTTCCATGTCATTTACACCATTGGAATTGTGAATCTGCACTCTTCTCGATTATGTGATCGCTTTTCCATGATTGAGATATTTTTGGGGGAAATTTTTTCATTCTCCTTATTTTACATGCATGTAATTTAGACCGTTTCCTATGTTATATGGTACTTGTATATTTGGTTTGATTTCCATACACACTTTTACACTTAGGTATCATTTCCATGTGTACAGGTCTAGGTTCTGATGGGATCCTTTCATTTCAGCCTACAACCGCTTTGTATAGGTATACTTCTTCAATCTAGCATATAAGTGATTCCCCTCTGCAAAACATCATGTGCATAAACCTTATGCATCCCCTCTATGCTTATATGACCCCCTTTGTTCGTAAAAGTGGCCCATCCAATCCACACTTGCATTCTCCCCTAATCGACAATAGAGCCTCCCTCACATGGGTGCCACCTTTCAACGTCCCTTGCCATTCAACACCCATGTTGTTATTCTTCTTGTAGGATTGGGAGTTCATTTAGTCTGTGATATTGCACTCAAGTGCATATTACTCTACCATTATCACTCATTTTCCTACCCATGGACTCCCATACTTATGGCCTTTATGTCATTTTGATGTTTCATGTTGCAGACTCATGAACCCACAGCTCCATCCAAACGATAAAAGTTACATTTTTTTGCCATCATTCATCATCCCAAAAGGATATTACCATCAATTGCATATCCCTCCATTGGTTCCATTTGTGATCATCCATTCATCAATTCATTTGGTCATTCATTGAACACTTATCTCCTTTTCATTCCCCCTTATCTCTCTGATGTGGCCATCCACCTAGGCAACTGTTATATAACGGTGTTTTATGCACCCCTTTTTCTCAAGTGTTCACAAATCTAGGAATATGTGACATTTGAGTACTCTTTTTTCTCCCTATTCAGTTCCCTTGCATTGAAGAAACCATTCAAAAATAGTGCTCCTCAGCACTCTCGCAGAGTTATTTATAGTCTCATTTTGTGGCAGCACCTCTGGTCACCTTTGTTCAAATAATTCTATGATGAGTCACACATGGAATCATATTAACACCATTCTCCCTTTAAGTTAAAATTAGTACCCCCCCCCATATTATCCCTCTGTGAGTCCCTCCCCTCCCATTGCAGTTATGTCCCCTAATACCCCAGTTGTGTCTCTCCCATGATATCATCATGAGTCCCACACACATTGTCAAGTCAAACATACCTTCATGCTATGAACAAAGGAATTTTAAGTCCCCCACTCAATTACCCTTATACCCCCATACAGTGTCTCAGTCCTTTTTCCATCTCTATCCATTCCTTGGTTGTATCCCTCATGCTCCCTTCAAGGAAGCATCATCACCTTGTTGGTAGTGGGTCTCCCTCTATCGACATCAACACATCCATTCTAGAGGATAGACCTAGAGGCACCCTGTATCTTGGGAACATAACCATCATTAATGGGTTCCCTTGGATCTACTGGGGGGAGACCTCAATTCCCCTTAGCTTAGTTATTTCTTACATTCTTTACTTCAGCTCATCATCGCATAGTTGAGATTCATACTGGTTGATGGTTCTCTCATTCGGTTGGTCCAAGACCATGTATATCCTTGACTCTAGTCACTTGGTGAGTATATTTGGAAGAGCTCCAATCATATTCTTCTTGTGGTATCCGAGTTGCGTTGGCAACAGTGTTTGGAATCCCTCTAGTTCCTTTCTTCCTATGATATCCAGTTCCAGATACAATTCTCTGGACCTATTTGATTCAAATATTTAGTTGTTTGAGTCACCTATGAGGAGTGACTTTTTTGTATCCTCCTTCCATATCTTGGGCCCCTCAATTTCAATAAGGAATCAATTATTGTGATTCAGCATTCCATTCGGATGCCATTTTTATGACATGTGTTATTCATATGTAGCAGGGTTCGACCATGATTATGTATCTATTGTATCTCCAGATTGGGTCCCTCATTGACCCTCGTTATGGATTAATTGTATCTTTGAAAATGGGTCCCTCTTTGACCCTCACGTTCCTTTTTATCCAACAATTATCCGTGTATTGATTAGGCCCCTTTTGGTCTAGATGCCATTTTATATTGATATATTGATACGAGCATGGGTATGCTTTCCTCGTCCATCTATTTGAGATTATATGCACCTCATCCATTTTGAGTATTGTGTATGTGGGTATGGGCCTCTGCAATCCCTCGGGAGGGTGAGTTCCCTCCAATGTGGTCTCTATCTTCAATGTCACCGTCACCCCTATATCCTTGAACTATGAAATTCCTATGATGTATGACGTCCATACAATGAGGTCCTAACCTCACACATTAGGGGGTTGTTAACGCCTCAAAGTCGCACACATGCGACATTTCGGCAATTCATCTAGTAAGGCGTCGTCAACATAAAAAATGCATCTCACCATAGGCATCCCCAATAGATCCAAAACACAGCATGAGTCCATAAGTTCCAAGAAAAAGTCAAACCACAACATAAGTTCCATAAGTTGACCTGTGCTATAGCACAAGTTACCTAAACAATGCCCATGCTACACCCGCATGACATTTCCTTTGATAGCCACGCTACTCTATAAACAGTGGTACCACTCACTCCCAGCGGTGCATTAAAGACTCAATCCTCCCCAAGGACCATAATTCGACTCCTCACACACTTGGCGGCATTAATCAGCCCCCCTTGTGTACCTTGGAACTAGTTCATGAAGGAGGAGAGTTCACATTTGGATCTAGTTGTTTGATGGCCAACTCTTGGCCTATAAAAGGAATCCATTGGCATGCATTTGGTAGAGAGAAATTAGAGCAAGGTTATGCAGTTGGATTTGAGTTGGAGCTTCCTCATAGCCCACCATTTCCTACCATTGTGAGCATTCACAAGATTGCTTGTTACCTACCATCAAGGGTGTTAACACCCAAAAAGTGCTCACTAGATCATTCCCTTATTCACATGACCCATTTGTCCACTTTTCCACCATCTGAGCCTCTGAAGCCAACAAAAGGTCACCAAAAGACCTTGGTACACTCCTTTTTCCCACTCAAAAAGATTATTTTTCCTAAAAAGCATAAAAAACCCTAAAAAAGGGTCCAAAATTCCCAAAATATTAAAAAGGGAATAACAATATTAATTTTATTCAAAAAAGGAAAAAGGAGGGAAAAGTACCTAAACCATGTTGGTCAATACCATTTGGTTTCCACAAAACCACAAATGGTATTCCCCACCACCAAAACCTATAAAAAGGTGGTAGGGGCTCCTCATTTCACATCCATCCATATTCCTATCCTCATGCTGCCAAAATCTCCCTTGAGTATTTGGCCATTGTAGCAACCTTGGAGAAAGGACCCATTGGAGATTGGAGTTGCTCACCATTGGAGCCATTCAACAACCTTCATCACTTGGAGGTATTGTTTTTGCAAGCATTTGCTTGCCCCATTGTCAATACAAAAATTATTTTTTATCTTTCTTGTTCTTGTTTTTTAATTCAAAATGCATATGCTAGTTTAGTTTAGTTTAGATTTAGTTTATTGTTATTTATTTCTATTGAAACTGCTGCTACTAGTTAGCAGGTGCCCATAGCACTAAGCTTGGTTGCAAAACCAAGCCAACAGTTTTTGGCGACTCCAAATGTGGGCAAGAATGTGTGTAATGACCATATACCCCGCAGATAGAACAAGGGTGGTTTGTTCTGAGGTTATTATTTCTAGGTTGCTTAGGATTCCGATCCGGATTGCGGGTGGGAGGAGAAGCATTGTTATCTTGCGGGGGATTGGGAGGTGGAGGACCTTGCTGATGTTGTTGGTTATTACCGCGGTTGCGACCTCTACCACGGTTCTGTTGCGCACCTTGGTTGCACTGGTTGTTTTGGTTCTGGGGCTGGCTGTGCTGTGTGTACACTTTCCCTTGAGCAGTGGGAGGATTTTGGTTCACCGTAGGTGCAGGAGCAGGTGGTGGTGCATAATACACCGGTGGGGTTGGAAGTGGACCAGATACCTGCTGGGGTTGTTGGTAACCCTGAGCTATTGGAGGTGTTGGGTTAGCTGCCACAGCTTGCTGTGGATAGTACACGGGTTGAGGTGCAGCTGGGGGAGCGTATGTAGGTGTTGCATGACCAAAGCACTGAGGTGGACATGAAGGTCCATGGGTATGGTGGTGATGTTCCATGGGAGCATATGAACTGGTTGCTCCAAACTGAGATGTAGCCCACGAAAGGTCGGGACCATGGCTAGGATGTGCAATGGAAAAGGGTTGGGGATGCGAGGCCATACGACCAATGATGCCATCAGCGGCATGGGATGCCCCCGACGCATCATGTTGGGATGACTCACCCCGAGGGGCGTCTGGTATAATGGTATACAGATAACCCAACTGGGCATAAATGAGATCAAACTGTTGGGCTTTGGGGATGGCCTCTTCTTCAGACTGGGGTCTTTCGGATGCCACATCCTTCGCAATGAGAGGGAGAAGGGATTTTAGAAACCAATCTAGGAAGATACGATCGTCTAACTTGATTTTGCAGAGGCTTCGGCGTCGACGCCACTCATGAATGTGGTCAGTGATGTGGGTGGCCGTGTCTTGTCTGCAAGACAGTAGGATCTCGATGCCCGCATCATAGCGGACAGGTAATTGAAAGAACTGCAGGAAGGTCGAGGCAAGGGAGGTAAAGGTGGCATGTGTCCCATGGGGCTGCTCGATATACCACTTGGTTGCAGAGCCAGTGAAGGTGCACTGTAATAGACGGAGGTGGACAGATTCATCCACTATGGAGTTGGAGGAACACCATAGATGGAAGGACATGATATGGTTCTGGGGGTCCTCACCTTCCTTGCCCTCAAACTTAGGGATGTCGGAGGGGAGTTTGGTGGGCATGTGAGGCCACGCAGGATCGTGTCTGATAGGATCATTGGTGAGCCTGGCTAAGTTTGGCAAGTTCAGGCTCGCCATGTACGGTAAGCTAGCAGATGTAGTGACTGGGACTGGGACATGCCTAGTCATGGTGGTATGATGTAGGGGTCCAGTAGCGCCTAAAGGTATGCTAGGTATCGAAGGTATATGTCCTCCAATAGGTGTGGTCTGGTATGGGCCAGCGCTTCCGAGTGCAACATGGGTTACACTTGGGTTAGGAATAGTAGTGGTGATTCCCGGAATCTGGGTTGTGGAACTGAGAGGGGGTGTGACCCCTATATTCGGCATACCCATAACAGGTGGTGGCCCTGTGTTGGGGATTCCTATAACAGGAGGTGGCCCTGTGTTGGGCATTCCTAAGGGTGGAGTGTTGTCCATATTAGGCATACCCAGGGGGGTGGGTGTTGCCATGGATGGCACCGCCGTAGAAGGGTCTGCAGACGTCTCTCCTATGGTGCTGGTAAAAAGTGGGTCAAAAGGTGTTCCAGCCATAAGGTTGGTTGGGAATATGCGACAGAAAAACTAGGACACGAGATCCATATTGAATAAAAGATTTATTATTGAATTGATAAGATAAAAGATGATACAATAAGATCGCCTTTTATAGGGCTTGATCCAACATTGTGAAGGGTTACACCCTTTCACTAATAACCTAATAATCTACTAATTAATAAATAATAATATTAAATAAATATTCATAGCATTGCCTTCCCCTTAGGAAAGCTTTGTCCTCAAAGCTTGAGTATTTTCCTAATGTCGTTCGTCATTCAGATTCAGTGTCGGTATTAGAATCAGACGTGATTTCTTGTGTAGAGACTTGCACTTCCTTTCCATTGATGATTTTGCACTGTATTGTCTGATTCTTCCTACATTTATGGCCTGGGATCCAATCATCACCGCATCGACGACATATGTTTTTCTTCTTCTTTATATTATCAGAGTAACTGTTAGATGGCTTTGATCTATTTTCCATTTCATAGGCATATGATTGAGGTTTGTGGCATTGATGGCCGGGTGACCACGTATCTTCACAGTACCTACATTGTGTCTCTTTTTCTTGTTGATGATGGTTGTCGCCTCTTGTTTTTATTCCTTCCAATTTGCGTTCTACGGCTTTTGCTTTATGTCTTGCTACCTCTACGTTAGGTATGTCGTGTAACTTTAACTCTCTTTGGAGGTATGGTTTAAGACCTCATAAATAGGTTTCGAGTCTTTGCTTGTCAGACAACCCAAATACTCGTGTCGACAAGGATTCCCACTGATGTGTGAATTCCTCAACACTTCCAACTTGTTGTAATCTCGTAAGTTTACTGAAAAACTCATCTTCCTTGATTCCTTGGAACCTATTAAAAAAATTATTTTTGAACAAGTTCCAGGTGTAGGCAAAATTGTCTCTCTTCCACCAAAGGTACCAATTATACGCATACCCTTCCATATGCATTGACGCATATTTCACCTTCTCCTCGTCAGATTGAATATTGTAAATGTCGAAGTATTCTTCTGCTTTGTTTAGCCAAGCAACGTATTGGTCTTCACTTCCATTGTATTTCAACAACTCTATTTTTGCCTTAGGTGGGTACACTATGTAAGGGTGATATTGATTCCCTTTTGTTTTATGGTTTGATGGTGGATTGGAACTACTGGATGATGTAAGTGACATATTTGAACTGCTTCGTTGTTGGCGGTGATTTTTATCTTTTTTATTCTCTACTATCTTACTGATAGCTTCTATTTGGCTATTTAATCGTGCCTCCATCTCTGGCAGTACTTTTGTTTCTATCTCTTGCTTAAGTGTCGCATTGTTAATCTTTATTGATTTTTGCAATTCTTCTTGATTCTTGGCAAGTGCTTCCTGTAAGAAAATATGAGATGAGGCATCTAGCACATCTGGACTGCCAACTTGGTCTTTTTTTTGCATTAGTCCTTGTAACATCTCCATTAATGTATTATGGTTCTGCGTTATTTTTTGGTCTAACATTTTTTGTTCCTTGCTCATAATGTCAAACTTGTTGTCCATTTTCTGCTCCATTACTTGAATGACTTCCTCTTTAATTTCTTTCTTAAGTGCTTCTTGGCTCTTGGTGGTCATTTCCTTGAAAGTTTGGAAATCCTTCTTTATTTTCGCCATTTGGGCTTTTAATTCTGTCGTCATGCTTCTTCGGTGTGGTGGTGAATAATTGGAATCAATTTTGTAGGACTAAATTTAATAAAAAATTATTGTAGAGACAATAATTATTATATGAATAAAATAAATAAATATAATAATGATTATATTTAAATATTTTTTTATAATTTGTGGATTGTAATTTTTTAATAAAATTAAATATTAATATAACAATTTTTATATAATATTTATTTTTTATTAAAAATTAGGGTTTACGTTTGACGTGGAGGGAGCGTGGGTGGAGATGGAGAGTGCGACATGTGGCATCCGGAAGAGGAGAAGTGGAATGGTGGAGTTGGGCGGAAGGGGAGCTGCGTTTGAGCAGCACCGGTGGTAGGGGCAGGAGGTTGCAAGGTGCGGAGGGGAGAGGAATGACGTGGATGCGAGAAAAGGGAGCAGCACGGAGCACGGGGAGGGAGAGGTGCTGGCTGTGGAGGAGGGAGTTGGTAGAGGGAGTGATCAGGGAGGATGGGTTGAGGAATGGCTGGAGAGGCACGTAGGAGAGCGTGGGGGAGGCGCGTAGCAGAGGATTGGGGGTGTGGATGAGGGCGGGATGCGCTAGAAGGTGGCGTTGGAAGGGCGGGATGCACAGAGGAGAGCCGAGAGGGAGTAAGGGAGATGGGTGTGGCGTGAAGCGAGTGAAGGGATATGGGTGTGGACAGGTGATGAGAGTGAGGGGGAGGCGCGCAGAAGGGCGAGTGAGACGAGCAGGGAAAGTGGCGAGTGTGTAGGTCTTGCAGCCGCGGATTGGAGCGAGTGATGCAGCGGAATGGAAGGATGAGCCGAGTCCGAGCTCACTTGAGGAGGAGCGAGTCCGCTCTGAGTGTGAGCCGAATCCGAGCTCAGGTGGAGGAGCGTTCCGCTCTGATACCAAATGCGACAGAAAAACTAGGACACGAGATCCATATTGAATAAAAGATTTATTATTGAATTGATAAGATAAAAGATGATACAATAAGATCGCCTTTTATAGGACTTGATCCAACATTGTGAAGGGTTACACCCTTTCACTAATAACCTAATAATCTACTAATTAATAAATAATAATATTAAATAAATTTCATAGCAGAATAACGCAGTGGGGTTTTCAGAATCTGCCTCAGAATCAGAAGTGAAGTGAGGCGTGTCAGAATCGGATGACTGTCTGGATGGCCGACGATGTGTCGAGTCAAGGGATAAGGCTCAGCGTCGGTGACGTGGCGAGCCAAGTAGACTGAACTCTGGGAGTTCGTCCTGTAGATGACGAGAGCGTCTAAAATTCTCAATGGTGAGAAAATAAGTTTTTGTGAAAAAATCTTATGTGAAAAATGGTAATGTATAAAAAACTCAAAACCCTAATGCAACCAAGGGTGCAAGAAGGGGAGTGAAAATGAAGGCTCTCAGGCCAAAAAATCAACCTAAAAAAAGGCACTTATTCTAGCAACTGTGCTACAATAAGTGGAGGGATGCAAAAAATGGTCAGAGTACCAACATGCAAACAGCTTCTAGAAAAAATAGGTGTAACTAGACCAAAGGTCGGTTGAATCATGCAAACACCTAACTCAAAGTATTATGAATCAAAAAACTATATTCTCTGCAAGGTGATCAAATCCAAGTCAGACAATATTGAGTGTTGAGTCCACGACTAGATATCCCCCTACCGGGAGGGACACCGGGTAATCAATCCTAAAGAATGGCTACTAGGATACTCCGTTCATGACACGTCGAGAAAAGGTAAATCTGTCGTTTGGTCCTTGATCGCAATACCCCTATACATGGATATCCCGAGAACTACGAATGGTAGCCCTTCGGTTACTGAATGGATTTTGGTATTCCACTCAGGCTTCCGGAACCATCCTCGAGATTTCAACCCTCCTAGGGGAGAGGCCTTCCCATAAACCGGTTGTGACCGTGCCAATAAATACTAAGAGATTTTAGCTCCCTAAAGGACAACAACTATGTCTCAGATGTAAGAACTGAGGGGTGTTATTGGAACACCTATCCCCTCAATACTACCTAGCTACAAAGTTCTTTTAGTGTTCCCCAAGTGGGGTTAAAAGTGGGTTGAAATTAGGGTAAGTTTTAAGGCTTAGTTTAAAATTAGTGTTTGATTGGGTGCACGTGTGATATTTTAAACTGAAAATGAAAAAGTAAATGCTAAGTTTTCAAAAAACAAAAGGATCTTTTGAAATAAAAAGCAAATATTATGACTTTTTCAATAAATGAAAATTAAATGCTTTTCAAGGACTATTCAAAAAACAAAGGATCTTTCAAACAGGAAAGCAAATAATATAACTTCTTTTCGAAATAAATGGATTTCGTTTTCAATAATTGCTATGGGCAAAATATTAAAGAAGCAAACAACAAAATTTTTTAATCTAGATAAAATGCAATCAAATCCTTCTTTCAATTTATGAAAATATTTAAAAAGATTTTTTCACATGGGCATTCTAAATAGTCAAAATTTTTCTATGGCTGTAAAATATGCAGGATTTCTAATACTGAAAATGTGCTATGTGGGCAGAAAATACAGTAAGAAATTAATTTTTTAAACGATTCGGCCGAATGAAAAAATTAGCATCGCGGGTTCTGACAGAAAAGCCGCGATGGACCGCGTGGGTTTTTGTCGCACAGTCGCGATGGGCAGCGCGGGTTTTGACCACGAAGCCGCGATGTGCAGCGCGGGTTTTAACCGCGAAGCTGCGATGTGCAGTGTGGGATTTCGTCACACAGTCGTGATGTGCAGCACGGAAAAGGTCAGCGAAGCCGCGATGTGCAGCGCGTTAAATGGCCGCGAAGCCGCGGTGAACCGTGCGGGAAAAATCCGCGCAGTCGCGATGAGCCGCGCGACTGTTGGGAAAAAAGCCACGAGGCAAAAGCCGTACGCGGATGCCGAAAAATGACGCCAAAAATTGAGAATTTTGGGCTGTTAATGGCTAAAAAATGGGCCAATACCTAGATCAGCAATGGATCTGCTGTCTAGGGTGGCAGATCTATGAATTAAACTAACAAATACTATTAAAAAGTAAGATTTAAAGCAAAAGTGAGATCTAAAGATTCAAAAAACAGCGGAGTCGCCAAAAACTGTTGGCTTGGTTTTGCAACCAAGCTTAGTGCTATGGGCACCTGCTAACTAGTAGCAGCAGTTTCAATAGAAATAAATAACAATAAACTAAATCTAAACTAAACTAAACTAGCATATGCATTTTGAATTAAAAAACAAGAACAAGAAAGATAAAAAATAATTTTTGTATTGACAATGGGGTAAGCAAATGCTTGCAAGAACAATACCTCCAAGTGATGAAGGTTGTTGAATGGCTCCAATGGTGAGCAACTCCAATCTCTAATGGGTCCTTTCTCCAAGGTTGCTACAATGGCCAAATACTCAAGGGAGATTTTGGCAGCATGAGGATAGGAATATGGATGGATGTGAAATGAGGAGCCCCTACCACCTTTTTATAGGTTTTGGTGGTGGGTAATACCATTTGTGGTTTTGTGGAAACCAAATGGTATTGACCAACATGGTTTAGGTACTTTTCCCTCCTTTTTCCTTTTTTGAATAAAATTAATATTTTTATTCCCTTTTTAATATTTTGGGAATTTTGGACCATTTTTTAGGGTTTTTTATGCTTTTTAGGAAAAATAATCTTTTTGAGTGGGAAAAAGGGGTGTACCAAGGTCTTTTGGTGACCTTTTGTTGGCTTCAGAGGCTCAGATGGTGGAAAAGTGGACAAATGGGTCATGTGAATAAGGGAATGAGCTAGTGAGCACTTTTTGGGTGTTAACAAAGGGGAAAGTGTTTCTATCCATTGTTCTTCCATCTACTTAGTATTTAGTTTGGACAAGAAACGCCTCCCTAAGGGAGATTGTTGGCTTCCCTTGAAGCCTTCACCTCCTAGGTGTTGTACAGTTATTCCATTGGGGAATACAAGAGTGGTTTAGCATATCTTTGGTTTTTGTTGAAGTTTGCATTCTCCCCCCATCTCTTTCATTTTGTTTTTATCAATATTTTCATGTTTGGATGTGAACTACACTAATAATATCTTGCAGGATCACTTGGAGGAATACCAAACCACATCAAAAGGGTCTCCAAGGACTTAGGTCTTGCAACAACCTACAAGGCTTAGCCCCTTACCAAGTGGAAGAGTGCACTTGTGCAATTTTTTCCACAACATTGGCAATATGTTAACAACCAAATTTGCTTACCCTCCATATCATCAATTTTATCATCCTTATATGTCATCATTTTACGTCACTGGCACCATTTTTCCACCTCATTTCATCCATATGACCTTGGGGAAGTGATAAAAACCAAAAAAATGAAAGTGAAACTCTAAATTGACCACCCTAGAAGGAGGTCACGAGTTTTCCCTTGAAATCAACGACCTGAGCCGCAACTTTTCCCTCAATAAGAGCAACTTGGTACCAAAACATGATTTTCTTTAAAAAATTATCATTTCCCACCTTTCTCATAAAGAAAGGGAGAAAAGTGCACACAAACATTAACATGTTCCAAGTTAGTTAACAAATCTAGAACTCAAAAACCTAATTTATCCATTAAGAAATCAAGGAAATGGAGAATGTTCACATTGCTTCAAGATCCATCTTTGGCCATTCTTTTTCCTATAAAAAATCCCTCAAGGTCCCCCATTCCATATACACAAATTCCATCTCGCACTCATGTTGTTATGCTGCCAAAATTCTCCCAGAACTAGGAGCAAGCCACATCTTACCTTCTACTTCACCTAAAGGAGATTACCATTGTGATGGTTGGATGGAAGTTGCGAGATCCCAAATGAGACAAATGGACCTTTCCTTGTACAATTGCATGGGCCTCTCTGTAATGTCCCCATTCAAATAATTGCATAGAAGACAATCCCATCAATCCTACTAGTTTCCAGGTTGGATGGGCACATTTGGAATTGCAATAAGGAAGCTAATAAATGATATTTAGACATTATAAGGGTTCAAGTATTTAATAAATAAGTTGAATAAATAAATTCAAGAGAAATTCTAAGTGGCAAGTGGTTTTGAAGACATATGGAGGATGTGGGACCCACACTAGCTTGATTTCTCAAGGACACATGGCATCTCTCTTTTGCCAATTCGAATTTATGAGAAGGTGAACATTATTGGGTGAGTTGGTAAGTCATACACATGTCATTGAGCATCTTAGGTCGAATTGGGATGGATTGGTAACCTCTATGGAAGGGGAAGAGTCAAATTGGAAGCTTGTGGACACTTGGGCTAGATTCCCTAGCCCCTATAACAATAATGATGGAGCATCTATGACATCTATGAAAAATTGCAGATCTGACCTCTGACATCTGACCATTATGACTTATGAGCCCCAAAAATAGGCTCCAATAGGGCGCTCATGGGAATTGGAGAAGCCAAAGAGACCCCAATTTGAATTGGTGGAAGGTGGAAGGCTAGGAAAGGTGAGGCACATGGAAAATCTTGAGCCCTTACCCTAATTCGAATTTGATTGAGTCTATGGATGGTTTGGGAACCTTAGAAGGCTAAGGATGTTTATAAAATACATGGATAAACCAAGAGAAGGGCTTTTGATCATTTGAGAAAAATTGCATTTGTGAAGAGAGAGCTAGTGGATGACTAGTTTCTTGCCTTAGGCAATTTCGAGGGTGAAATATTCCCATCCAAGTTGGTGTTTGGAGAGGCCAATCAGGTATTTCATGGAGATTTAATGGATTTTTATTTGCAGGTATCATCTATAGGGCAGCTCGTGGTTTTGTTTAGTGCAACACCATCTCTCAACCATTTCCAGTTTTGAAGGCATATTCATGCTCCTTGAGGGAGGGCGTTTTTGGTGAGATCTTGTACTCATTGGGAGAGCTTCATATGATGTATTTCTGATTTTAATATATTTATATCCTATGTTCTTCATCTTCATAAATTCTCAGGTCGAAATATCCATTGGTTGTATGCAAAAATGTTGATTAATGAGCAAACAATGTCCATTTCCCCACTACATTAATGTATATTGTTATAATGTTTATGATTTAGAATGAATGGATGATTCTATGATAAATTTGTGATTAATATACTTCCATGGATTTATTTTACAAGTTTCATGTACTGTACTTGAGCATTTGAAGTATTTTTACTCAATTTAATTGCATTGGGAGAAGAAATAATGCCATTTCCCTAAGAGTCGAATTGGTGATTTTTGAAGCTGAATGGGAGAGGGTTGGAACATATATACTAATCAATTAATGGTGCACATGAGACTTTAATAACATCCTTAATACATTCCCTACCTCTTTTCAGAATTTCGAGGGAGTTTGGAAGCATTTGGGAGGCCATTTTCAGTGCTTACCCATGGGGGGATTTGATGCACAAATTACTAGTTAAAATCCCATACATTGACCAAAATATAAATCAAGTTTGCAGAAGTCTTTTGAGGGTTCTAAATCCTCCCTGAACCTAATATTCAAGTCTAAATATCATTCATATACCCTTACAGAATATTTGGGAGCATTTGGAGGCCAAAACAGTAAAACTAGTCAAAGGTCGAAATTGGGGAAAAATTGGAAAATTGGGCATTTTTATAAAAATTGAAAAGGGTACATTACAAGTGGTATCAAAGCATGGTCTTGGAACCTGATGGTATTAACAAGAATCCAAACAAATAAACTACCACCCTTTGAACCAGTAATTGAAGAAGTTTTTGTTGAAGAAGAGGTAGTAGAAGAAAAAGAGTTTTTTTTCTAAAACCATGGGTAGAGAGGAGGGTGAAAAATTAAGACATCAGGAGGAACTTATTGCAACCTTAGAACCATGTTTCTCTAAAATTTCCACCAATATAGAAAGAATGGGTAACAAAATGATGTAAGGATTGGAATTGTTGGCCAGCCAACGTGGAAGCAAAGGGGTGATAGGAGATAGCAGTGGTGCACACTCAGGGGAAAAGATAAAAAGGAGTGAGTATATTTTTTCAAGCATAGGACCACATAATAGACCTGATGAATTTCAAAGCACACAAAGGCGTACTGCACCTAAATTTCTCATACCCAAAGAAGAGCCTAACATTCAGGTGGATATTATTAAACTAGCAAATGAATGGAATGGGTTGAGTGAAGAATGTAAAAGAGGTTTACCATTCAGGGACTATATTGATGCTATACATAAAATGAAAAGGAGGGAAGACCATGGGAGTCCATTCCAAAACAGAGGATTAAATGGTTCTATTAGTAAAATGTCATTTTCTACTTTTGATGGTTCCTCTCATAATTCTGCTAATACTTGAGTGCAAAAATTAGACGTGTATTTTCAGCTGAATCCTATGTTGGAAGACGATGCATTAAAAATGGCTATTTTGCACTTGGAAGGGGATGCTAATGAATGGTGGTTCCATGGCCTAAGAAATTTGGGTGATGATTAGATTAAAACATATGGATAATTTGTTGACAGGGTACTAGAGAGATTTGAATAAAAAGATCCAGAATTGTCTTTCAAAGAACTAGCTCAATTGAAGCAAACTGGGACCCCTACTGAATATATGTTGGACTTTCAAAACTTATCAGTCAAGGTGGCTGGTGTATCTATGGGAAAGTTGGTATTTCTGTTCACTCAAGGTTTGGTTGAACCCTTAAAAGGTTTGGTCAAAGCCCACAATCCAACTACATTAAAAGATGCAATGAACTTAACTAGGGATCTCCAAAATGTGCTTCCTAGAACGAGATTTCCTCCCAAGCCTGACTTCAGAATTGAAAAGAAACCTTGGCAAAGAGATGCATCTAATAAGAAGCCATGGAAAGAATATGAATATGGAAAGTATAAGAAAGATTAACTAAGCAGGGAATATCTCAGAAGGAAGAAATTGTGTTGCTCATGCTTCCAACCGTGGGCACCAAGACATAAATGTGCTAAGGGAAAGGCCCAACTCATTGAAATATTTTGTGATGATGGGTATGAAGGGGGAATGGAAGAAGAAGGACATACTTAAACCCAATAAGAGGGATATATTACAGCAGAAGAAGGGAAACAAGAGGTGAAGCATCCCTCAACCACCAAAGTAAGAATGGAAGTACTTTCAGCAGTACCTCGATATCACACTATTCGATGCAAGGGTGTGGTACTAAGAAAAAGAACTTCAGTTTTGGTATATGGAGGAGCCACACATAACTTCATTTATGCAAACATGGTGGAGAGGAGGAATATACCTACTGAACCATTCGATGGATTCACAGTTGTCATTCCCGGTCACAACACAATTGAGTGCAAAACATGGATTCCACAGCTGCAGGTCACTGTAGGTAACTATACTTTTGTTGATAGTTTTTATGTGGTTGATGTTGCTGATACTAATGTGGTTTTGGGAGTGCAATGGTTGTATTCAATAGGAGAGAATACAGTAAATTACCAAATTCCTAAAATGAAATTCCAAGATTCAAAAGGAGTACTAAGGGTTGTGAGAGGGCAACACACCTATCTGAATTAGGTAGTTTCTTCCCACAGCATGAAGCACCGGAATAGAAAGGTTTTGGGAGAAATTCCTCATAGAAGGCCACCTGATAGAGGAGGAACAAGTTTGCAGCATGGGAAATTGAGATTGCTTGAGGGCAAGCAATCTTGGGTGGGGAGGACTGTAATGTCCCCATTCAAATAATTGCATAGAAGACAATCCCATCAATCCTACTAATTTCCTAGGTTGGATGGGCACATTTGGAATTGAAATAAGGAAGATAATAAATGATGTTTAGACATTAGAAGGGTTCAAGTATTTAATAAATAAGTTGAATAAATAAATTCAAGAGAAATTCTAGGTGGCAAGTGGTTTTGAAGACATATGGAGGATGTGGGACCCACACTAGCTTGATTTCTCAAGGACACATGGCATCCCTCTTTTGCCAATTCGAATTTATGAGAAGGTGAACATTATTGGGTGTGTTGGTAAGTCATACACATGTCATTGAGCATCTTAGGTTGAATTGGGATGGATTGGTAACCTCCATGGAAGGGGAAGAGTCAAATTGGAAGCTTGTGGATACTTGGGCTAGATTCCCTATCCCCTATGACAATAATGATGGAGCATCTATGACATCTATGACAAATTGTAGATCTGACCTCTGAAATCTGACCATTATGACATGTTAGCCCCAAATATAGGCTCCAAGAGGGAACTCATGGGAGTTGGAGAAGCCAAAGAGACCCCAACTCGAATTGGTGGAGGGTGGAAGGCTAGGAAAGGTGAGACACATGGCAAATCTTGAGCCCTTACCCTAATTCGAATTTGATTGAGTCTATGGATGGTTTGGGAACCTTAGAGTCTAAGGATGTTTATAAAATACATGGATAAACCAAGAGAATGGATTTTGATCATTTGAGAAAAATTGCATTTGTGAAGAGAGAGCTAGTGGATGACTAGTTTCTTGCCTTCACCAATTTCGAGGGTGAAAGATTCCCATCCATGTGTGAAGAACCTGCAACAATTAATTAATGAAAATACACGAGATAGAATAAATAATAGAACTCAGAATCGCTTTTATTGATCGCAGACCACTTCAAGGGGGCAACCTCCTTTGAGCAAGCTCAATACAAATAACTTCACGGTACCTTCATTGGTCTCAAGACAAACTTATATATAAGTCTAGGCGCCAATACCATGGGTCAATACAATGTGTCAATACAAACCATGGGCCAATACAAACTATGGATCAACAATTACTATGGGATAACTTACAAAGCATATGTGTCCAACAACAATAAGACAAACTATGGATCAACAAATACTACGGGACGACTTACAAAGCATATGCGTCCAACAATAATATACTAACAAAGTAAATAGAAGGGTTGACATGGGTTCCTAACACAAAGTTGGTGTTTGGAGAGGCCACTCAGGTGTTTCATGGAGCTTTAATGGAGTTTTATTTGCAGGTATCATCTACAGGGCAGCTCGTGGTTTTGGTTAGTGCAACACCATCTCTCAACCATTTCCAGTTTTGAAGGTATATTCATGCTCCTTGAGGGAGGGCGTTTTTGGTGAGCTCTTGTACTCATTGGGAGAGATTCATATGATGTATTTCTGATTTTAATATATTTATATCCTCTTTTATTCATCTTCATAAAGTCTCAGGTCGAAATATCCATTGGTTGTATGCAAAAATGTTTATTAATGAGAAAACAATGTCCATTTCCCCACTACATTGATGTATATCATTATAATGCTGATTATTTCGAATGGATGGATGATTCTATGATAAATTTGTGATTAATAGACTGCCATGGATGTATTTTATAAGTTTCATGTACTGTACTTGAGAATTTGAAGTATTTTTACTCAGTTTAATTGCATTTGGAGAAGAAATATTGCCATTTCCCCAAGGGTCGAATTGGTGATTTTTGCAGCTGAATGGGAGAGGGTTGGAACAGATATATTAATCAATTAATGGTGCACATGAGACCTTAATAACATACTTAATACATTCCCTACCTCTGTTCATAATTTAGAGGGATTTTGGAAGCATTTGGGAGGCCATTTTCAGTGCTTACCCAGGGGGGATTTGATGCACAAATTACTAGTTAAAATCCCATACATTGACCAGAATATAAATCAAGTTTGCAGAAGTCTTTTGAGGTTTATAAATAATACCTGAACCTAATATTCAATTCTAAATATCATTCATATACCCTTACAAAATATTTGGGAGCATTTGGGTTAATTTGGAGGCCAAAACAACAAAACTAGTCAAAGGTCGAAATTGGGGAAAAATTGGAAAATTGAGCATTTTTATAAAAATTGAAAAGGGGACATTACACTCTCTTCCACTTCACTATATCAAGGTGCATATCTCTGTTGTAATACTTCTTTGCGAAAATACACAACATTCTTTGATTCTTCATAAATTGTCTGGGCACTCTTTATGTGTGATCTTTTTGAAGGATGGGTAGATCTTGTTAGTTTTGTTTTGTTTTATTTTGTTGGTTTATTTCCCTTTCATTTGAATCTATACCAAATTTTCACAACCCTTTGGTATGTTCCCTTTTGCATGTGTGTGTAACCATTTGCACACAACAGAAGTCGACAGCACGGTGATGTCAACATCAAGGGAACTCCCTATCCAAGTTTTGCCGTCAATATTGCAATGAGAGTTTCCCTTCTTGTTGATGTGTTGGAGATTGATGGAGATTGATCATTGACATCAAGGGGTTACTTGAAACTCCATGACAGACGATGAAGCAAATAGTTGCATTTGTGGTGCATTTAACTTATTTGTGGTTGTTGTGATTGGTTTGCTCTGTTATATCAATAATATTCACATACATTAACATCGTGATTGAGTTGATCGATTATTGGTTGTAATATTGTATGAAGGAATTGTAGTACAACTAGTGAAATTACTTTATCCCTTTGGGAAATCCACCATAGCTCCATCACTTCAATCAATTAAACACTGGGCTATTTAATTGATAAGCTACAACACAACAATCCATTTGCTAGCTTCAATTATCTATGGATTGGGTTGTTGTCATAGTGTCTTTGCTTGTGTATCATATCCATTCACTAGTCTGGATGAATGCCTTGATCAAATTGTAGGTTGAGAGCTATGTAAAACATGGCAAGCAATGCCCCTTTAAATTTCACTCTATTTTAATGTTGTGTAAGACCATGACCATATACACACAATGACAAATGGATTGCCACCCACAACCATACATTTGTATGATTTTTTTATTGTTTCGGGCATGTAAAATTATAAATTATGCATGTTATTGGGATTTCTCTATGACACACTCATGCCCATTGAGTTTTAATTTCCAAACCTCAAGTCACTAACTATATGGTTTTCTTGGTTGAATGACACGTGCTACCTTTAATATAACCATAAGTTGAACTTATAGTGGCTATTCCTTGTTTTTTCAGTTGATCAGGTAGGGACGGCACTTTTGAATGAGTGTTGTCAAACATAGTTGGGAAAACAAAGTATACATTCAACTGTGATCAAGTTTAAAGACAAAAATTCAACCTGGATTTCATTTACTACCAATATTAATTGTATTCAAGTCTAAGAATGAAAGGGACTTGCACTTCAAACATGGGAATATATTCTAGTTGAAGAATAAAAAAATTCAAGGACTATAGAATAGATGAGTAGGTGTTTGTGTTGTTAGAACAAATGGAACCAAAGGTTAAAGCCAAAGTAGTAGCCAAAAATAGAGATAGAATCCAGAGCCAAATCCAAAGTAAGAACTATATTCAAGAGCGAAAGTTGAGAGACATGCTCTAGAGAAGTAGACATAGGGCGCATTGATAACAAGCTTGGTTTCCTTGGAAGCTTTTGGAGACAAAAATCCAATGGGGAGGTGTGATCCAAAATGGATCAAAAACAAAAATGAATGGTTAATGAGAGTCAATTCCTACAAGCAACTAACAATACAAAGAGTTCAAATAAAGACAATGCAAGCACCAAAACACGAGAAGACAATAATGATCAAAACCTTGAAGTGGAGCACTGCCAACAAAGGATGAAATGGAAGAGAAGAGTGTTGGGGATTGGGAAATGAGGGACAAGTATGTTTGGAATTCCAATGACCCAACCAAGCCTAGCTCGACCTATATCCCTCAACAAGTCAATTAAAAAAAGTTTTTGTTTACGAAGTAGTAGAGAATAATGAAGAATAATCTTTACTAATTGTTAAATGGCATAGACAGCATTCAAAATTCATTGCAATTCTACATTTATTGAGAATAAAGAGTGAGCAAACCATTCGAATGTTGGTTTTCCAAGGTAAAATATTGGTCTTATGGTGTGTTCAAATGTTGTGTGGATGCATCTTGTTGATTGTTTGATTGTTAATTGTTGGTCAATTGCCTTGTGGAGTGGATTTCTTGTTGAAATATTGTAACTTCAAAGAATATTATATTTGTATATTATTTATTCCGGAGATGTTCCATACCTCCGATGTGATTATACTATAAATCCGGAGATGTTTATTCCTCCGAGTTGGGTGTGGTAACTAGGGTTATTAGACCCACCATGTGGGGGTCGGCCCAGTCAGTTATAATGGGGTATTTAACCTAATGGTTAAATACGAGCCTACATGTACTTGTGTAAAATACATATCAGAGTAGTGTATAAATAGAGGAGGTGTGTGCCTCATTTGACACATTCACTCACTTGAGGATAGCGCACTTGTGGAGGAGAGGTCTGCTATTGTGGAGGAGGAGATCATGTCTCAGGGTTTCATCTTTGTATATTGCTGGTCATCTATATTGAGGAAGCTTTGCTGGGTTTTCTACCCCATGAGGGTTTCCCAGGATAAATCTCTGTCTCTTGTGTTTATGCTGTGCTTGTTGTTTCTTCAGTGATCCTGTATATGCTATTATTGTGAAATGGAATGTAATGCTGCTATTTTCTGTCTTAGCATATTAAATTTTAACATGGTATCAGAGCTAACCTGAAGGAAGACAAGGTATGGCACTAACGACACTTGCTTTACTTACGACAATTTGAAGGTTAGGGTTTTACATAGAAAAAACCAGTCATCGTAGAACTTTCGCTATAAATCCGTTTTGGAGAAGTTTTCGGATCTGAAATTGTTACAGGACGAAGATTAAATCTCCAGGTACCTTGTGTCCAAAGGACAACCTCTAATTCGTTGTACTTTGTGATTTATGATCTGTACAATATAGGGTTTCTGCCTCTTCCAGATCTGAGTCAAAATGAGGTGACCTTGGGAAAAAGGTCATATCTTGGGCTAGGAAGCTCCAAATGAAATTTCGTAAAAGGTTACAGGTAGTACACAGTCTGTAATATCTCAGAAAACGTTTTTAGAGGCCGAAGTTGAACCAGTGACACGTGGCACTCCGTACAAGTTCGCCCTCCTGTATTATCCCATAAACAGGTCATGTTGCGACACTTGGCATAACTATCTCTCAGAGAGTCCAATTGAGGTCATACCTGTCAGGATGGAAAGATAACAGGCCCAACTACCTCAGAAAAGTTTGTCAAAGGCCGAAGTTCAAACAGTGACACGTGGTACTCCGTACAAGTTCGCTCTTCTGTTTTATCCCAAAACAGGTCACGTTGCAACATTTGACATAACTCTCTCTCAGAGAATCCAATTGAGGTCAGACCTGTCAGGATGGAAAGATAACAGGTTAGGCTATCTTAGAAAACTTTTTCAGACCCTGTGGATTGAAAAGTTTGGAGTTACACCAGAAACAATCAGGTACATATTTCTGTCAAAACAAAATTATTTTTGAGTACCTTCATTCATGGTTTCCGGAATTTAGGGCTTTGAAGAAAGTTGGAATTTTTGTAAACGGAGACCACGGCTGAATGATACTCATAAAAATAGAAATTTAGAGACCAAGATCAGATTTTTTGGTTGGGCAGAAGGCCGGGCTTGATCAAACCCTAGTTCGGGACTTTGATCAGAAAAGTGGAAAATTAGGGCTTCTGTAAAAATGGGAATTTTTGAAATCTGTGACCATGGCTGGAAGCTCCTCAGAAAAATAGAAGCTTAGAGCTTTGGATCAAACATTTTGATTGGGCAGAAGAGTGGGATTCATCAAACCCCAGTTCAGGGTCACGTCTAGTGAATCCGGAAGTTTCAAAGGCAAAATTGAAGAGTGAAACTTTGCAGTTTTCAAATTCTGAATATATCAGTTTGATCAGCTCATCAAGGCGCATATTTCTATCCTTTCGGAAGTTTGAAATTCAAAGTTTGAATTTTTGGGGTTTCTCTGACAAACCCATATCCATCTCCAGGTCCAGTTCTTGCAAATCAAGTGGATAGGGTTAATCCTAGAAGAAGATGGATTGGTCACCTGCATAAGTGAAGGAGTTCCTGTTTCAGAGGGAGATGAGGCTAAGGCTTTACATAAGGAGATTACAAGCGATCTCGACAGGTATGACTCATCGAGGTATGTTTTGAGATTTGTTCATGATTAAGTTTATGGTATGTTTGTCTTCATGTTATTACGGTTAGTACAATCTTGATTTTAGATTTGTTGTATCACCTTAACAAAATTATGAATACATGATAGAAGATATTCATTGGTTAGGGTGTTGACACTTATGATTGTACTAATGCATTATGATGTTGTGTGAGGTTGATGTTGTCTGCTAACAAGATACAGGTACATCACAAAAGACAAATCAGGCTCCATGACCATGAAAACATGAAGACAAAGACTCATCCATAATCTTTGTTCTACTTACGAGGTATGTATGACTTTGTTATATTATGCTTAACCTATGAGACATGCAGGTTCTAGCTCAGGATCTCTAAATCATTGAAGAGATTGTTTAGGTATGTTGTACATAACCAAGTAGGTATACTAATCCAGGTATGTTTCCCATGAATCTTACCTTGTGTTAGGATCCCTTATATAAGTATACTTGGAATGATTGGTTATGCTTATTCATAAAGTTAGTAATCAAGGGATTATGCATATTATATCTTTTATCTTGATTGATGATATGTATGAGTAAAAGAAGACTTCCCTGAAATCTTGAATACTAATGTTTATTAACTATAATCATGACTATACATTTTCAAGATTATTTAGTACTATAATGTTTTGATAGCATTTAGAATATACTAATGAGTGTATGTTTGTGTATGAGATCATGAGGATGACTCTTGAGCATGCACAGTGGTACAGAATGAATAGAAGTTCAAAAGACATACAGAAGATCAAGCGGGAGGCAGCCACACAAACATAAAAGATAAGTATTTGAGTTGCTATTTGAAATAGTAATGATATTGCCTGTAATAGGTTGTATGCATATTTGTATTCCTAGAATATATAATGCTGAGTGTAAACATTCATAGAGCATTGAACAGTATACAACTAATGTGCATATGTTTGGTAAGTTGGACAAACATTCCATTGTTGCTTGTCTAGAATGAAACCTCTTTGCTGACATGCTGAGAGTTGTGCACACTCTCGATAGTATGTTCTGGTAGAGATGGAAGGCATCTACATAGCCACTGTATGCATACAGGATATGGGAAAGTGTTGTGCCAAAGTATTGGTCAAAATAGTTGCATCACTATGTAAATGATATCTGTATGCATAATAGGTTATCATTTCAATATGATTTGATGATTATGAAGTATTACTAATCATGTACTTAATTTTGATTTGTAGGAAAGGTCATGAAGAATGATGGACACCGTACAAGTGGTGGATGTTCAAACAAGAAGATTTACAAATCAAACAAAATATAGAAGGCTCATGGCTAGAAGATTCTCTTAGAAAGGGGAAGAGAATCACGACAAGATGTTTGCTCCAAGTATGGTGTAATTAAAGAAGAAGTGTGAATCAGGTTCTGTATAGGTACCTAGGATCGATAATAAATTGATAAGCTTAATGATCACCATGGGTGATGTGGATCTCAACCTTTGCTACAAGGTTGAATATGATTTCTATACACATATGACATGGATGCAAGAAGGAACTCACCACAGAGTTCGAATGATATTGAGGCTCATATCAGTAGACCCATCTAACGAGAGATGGCACAGATAGATATGCAAAAGATCATTCAATGCAGAAATGAAAATGAAAGATCTCAAATTGACGCTTTACTTCCTAGGTCTGGAAGTATGGCAAGGCTCAGAAGGAATATTTCTCAACCAGGGAAAGTATGATGAGAAATATGACTTGAGGTGTTGGAATGGCCACTCTTATGGATTCCAACTTGAATCTATTAGGGGATAACTCATCAGAGTTAGTGGATATAACTCTGTACAGTCAAATTATTGGGTCATTGATGTATCTAACATATACTAGATTAGATATATGCTTTGTTGTGAATACCTTGAGTCAGTATCTAGTGGAAACTAGATGTTTTCACCTGATAGTTGCAAAGCATGTGATGAGGCACCTAAAGGATACGATAGACTTTGATCTGTGCTATCTTGGAGATCATGACTTCAGATGGCTACTCAGATGCTGATTGGGAAGAAAGTGTATCAGACAAGAAGAACACATCAAGAGGATGTTATTGTCTGGGATTAGCCATGATCTCGTGGTTTAGCTGGAAGCAGTCTAGTGTGGCTCTCAGCACAAGCAGAATATATGGCTGTTTGCTCTGCTAGTTGTGAAGAAGTTTGGCTTCAGGATTGTTTGACTTAAATATAGAACCAACTGTGATCCTATGTGACAAATAGAGTTGTATCAAGATGACATAGAATCCAGTGTTCCATGATAAGTCAAAGATCATAGGGATCTAACAAGATATGACACAGAAAGGAACTATAAAGTTTGAATTCGTAACAGGTTACCGATGTACTAACCAAACCTCTACCTCAAGTGAAGAAGTTACCAACATACTAACCAAGCCTCTGTCTCAAGTGAAATTTGAATACTTTCGAGACAAGCTTGGTGTAGCTCAAAAGGACCCTCCTCGAAAGGGGGAGTAGTATAGTCACTGATGATGAGATTGTCTCATCGAACAACAAGGTCGATGATGAGGTAACCTGTTCTCTACACCTAGATACTTAGAAATATTTAGATTTAGGACTCGTATACTTAGAATACTTAGTTTTACTTATACATGCTTTTGATGTTATATGTATTAGTGAGAATACATGCTTTTGATGATAAGATGTATTGGTAAGAATACATACTTTTGATGATACATGTATTGATTAATGTACTTGTATGGTTGAGGATACTTGTACTTGTATTGATGAGAATACATGTGAGGATTGTATCATCCTTGAACACTTGTTCTAAAGTGAGCCGTAAACAGGTGTCTCCGAGAAAGAAGAGGGATTGTATCATCCCTGGACTTCAGTTCCTGAATTGATCCGTAGACGTATGGTCTCCGAAAATGAAGTCCTTAGTGGACAGATAGGGATTGTATCATCCCTGGACCTTGGTCCCTGAATTGAGCCGTAGACGTGAGGTCTCCGAGAATGAATTCCTTAGTGGACAGTTGAGGGGATTGAATCATCCCTGGACTTTCAGTCCTAAAGAGAGCCGTAGACGTGAGGTCTCCGAGAATGAAGTCCTTAGTGGATAGTTGAGGGGATTGGATCATCCCTGGACTTTCAGTCCTAAAGAAAGCCGTAGACGTGAGGTCTCCGAGAATGAAGTCCTTAGTGGACAGTTGAGGGGATTGGATCATCCCTGGACTTTCAGTCCTAAAGAGAGCCGTAGACGTGAGGTCTCCGAGAATGAAGTCCTTAGCGGATAGTTGAGGGGATTGGATCATCCCTGGACTTTCAGTCCTAAAGAGAGCCGTAGATGTGAGGTCTCTGAGAATGAAGTCCTTAGTGGACAGTTGAGGGGATTGGATCATCCCTGGACTTTCAGTCCTAAAGAGAGCCATAGACGTATGGTCTCCGAGAAGTGGGGATTGTATCATCCCCGGACTTCGGTCCCTGAATTGATCCGTAGACGTGTGGTCTCCGAGAAGTGGGGATTGTATCATCCCCGGACTTCGGTCCCTGAATTGATCCGTAGACTTGTGGTATCCGAGAAGTGGGGATTGTATCATCCCTGGACTTCGGTCCCTGAATTGATCTGTAGACGTGTGGTCTCCGAGAAGTGGGGATTGTATCATCCCCGGACTTCGGTCCCTGAATTGATCCGTAGACATGTGGTCTCCGAGAAGTGGGGATTGTATCATCCCCGGAATTCGGTCCCTGAATTGATCCGTAGACGTGTGGTCTCATAGAAGTGGGGATTGTATCATCCCCGGACTTTGGTCCCTGAACTGATCCGTAGACGAATGGTCTCCGAGAAAGTGATTTTTTTTATAATGATGTGGTTACTTGTATCGGTATGGATACTTGTATTGATGATGTGGTTACTTGTATCGGTATGGATACTTGTATTGATGATGTGGCTACTTGTATCGGTAGGATACTAGTATTGATGACGTGGTTACTTGTATCGGTATGGATACTTGTATTGATGATGTGGTTACTTGTATCGGTAGGATACATGTATTGATGACATGATTACTTGTATCAGTATGGATACTTGTATTGATGATATGTATACTTGTATTGGCATGAATACTTGTACTAATGATGTGGATACTTGTATTGTTATGGATACCTGTGTTGATGACGATGCTGACGATCGTGTGATGACGATGCTGATGATCATGTGATGACGATGCTGATGATCGTGTGATGACGATGCTGATGATCGTGAGATGACGATGCTGATGATTGTGTGATGACGATGCTGATGATCGTGTGATGACGATGCTGATGATCGTGTGATGACAATGCTGATGATCATGTGATGACGATGCTGATGATCGTGTGATGACGATGCTGATGATCGTGTGATGACGATGCTAATGATCGTGAGATAACGATACTGATGATCGTGAGGATCCAGATGTTGATGTTGTTGTAGCTGTTCGAGTGCTGCAGAAGATAAAGACTCAGTACTGAAGATGTTGATGTTACAGTATTGAATATGTTCGAGTAACTGCTTGAGTTACTGATGATATTGAGAAAGCTTCCAATGATTTATAGATGTATCATGTATGATGTTGATGACTCCTTGCTCGTGCAGATACTGTTATAATATCCTTCTCGTTAAGGGGGAGTGTTGAAATATTGTAACTTCAAAGAATATTATATTTGTATATTATTTATTCCGGAGATGTTCCATACCTCCGATGTGATTATACTATAAATCTGGAGATGTTTATTTCTCCGAGTTGGGTGTGGTAACTAGGGTTATTAGACCCACCATGTGGGGGTCGGCCCAGTCAGTTATAATGGGGTATTTAACCTAATGGTTAAATACGAGCCTACATGTACTTGTGTAAAATACATATCAGAGTAGTGTATAAATAGAGGAGGTGTGTGCCTCATTTGACACATTCACTCACTTGAGGATAGCGCACTTGTGGAGGAGAGGTCTGCTATTGTGGAGGAGGAGATCATGTCTCAGGGTTTCATCTTTGTATATTGCTGGTCATCTATATTGAGGAAGCTTTGCTGGGTTTTCTACCCCATGAGGGTTTCCCAGGATAAATCTCTGTCTCTTGTGTTTATGCTGTGCTTGTTGTTTCTTCAGTGATCCTGTATATGCTATTATTGTGAAATAGAATGTAATGCTGCAATTTTCTGTCTTAGCATATTAAATTTTAACATTTCTTTGTATAAAATTTTTAATAAATGTAAAACGTTGGGTATTATCTCTGCCCAAGTTGTTTTATGGTGATAAATAATGGGTTGTTCAAAACTGCTCATCTATGAGCCAAAGGAAACCAATGGTGTAAGAATTAGAATTGCTCCCTTGTTGTCATATCTAGAGTGGGTTACCAAATTCTATGTTTGATATCATTTATTCTCCATACACTAGCTATTGGTATTATTAGGAAGAGACAGTACGCCTTCACACCCATCAAAATTTCTCATTGCTTCATCATTCGGTCGAATGCATCGGTGGTTCATTATGAAATCATTTTATATAGTCCAAATTACTTCTATCAATTCACTAGTTGCATTCCCTGTGTTGGTTCATTTGATTTCTTATTGGATCAAAACAAAGATAATGATCTTAGACATGCCAATAGGATAGAATGTTGATCAACTATCCAATTGATTCATTACATCATTTTCCACTCTATGTTACAACCAATAAATACCCTCAACTATCAATTCTAAGCATTGGATCATTGGTTCAAAGCTTCAACACACAACATTGCCTTATGCACCCAATCCAGTGTGTCTTTGATAATGCTTGGCCAACTACGTGAGGCATATAAGTTTTGTGTATACATTTATTTAATTTATCATGGCTATTTGATGGTAAAAGCAAAGAGCAAGTGTTTTCATCCTATTTATTTGATTATATTATGAATGAGAAAATTTTAATTTGTTGAAGTGTTGGGTATGAACTTTAATATATGTGTGTGGGGGGGAATGCATTTGAATGAAGTGACAAACATTTTACTAATTGCTTGATTTATGAAGGATGTCATTTCTTGCTTGTGTATCGTTGGACGAGATATGCATATTCATATATTACACGGTTGGTAGTTGAATTAGAGTTATTGATAGATTTTGCACAAACAAATTTTGGAGGCGTGTGTCATTCAATTGGTAATTGAAATTAGAACACAATGGACAAATTAATTATTGGATTCTTGTATTAGGCAGATAGATGATTATTGGATGTGTGTTGGGAAACCACATGTGAACAATAAACATAGTATACATGACATCACGACAAAATTATTATATGTTGGAACATGCATATGTATACAAATTTTCAATGAGTAAAGGCATGCTTGCATGATGGAATCTAATTGCACATTTGAAAATGACAGAGGGCATATTGTTTTCCAATGTTTAGAATTGACCTTGACATTGCAAGCAAGTAAACCAAGCAGTGAACCAATAAATAAATAAAAAAAATTTCATACCTATTACAAAAGAGCAAGTTGTGGAACTTGTACCTTTTTTACAAATCACAAGATCATATATGGAGGGTATTGTACTAATTTCTTGATTGGTGTAGCTCTAAAGTTCAAATATCCTTTGGTGAGCCTTTCTCCCATCACTACTATGTTCAATCCCCCTTTTACAAAGGTCAGGCTCCTCCATGTTATCATGTTGCAACTATCTCCATGGATCCTAGTACCAAAGGGCACTCTTTCTATAGAATCCAAGGCTGATGGTTGGGCTCTAATACAACATTGAAATTAGTGGAGATCCAAAGAAACACAGTGACATAAGATAAGTTCATTGTTATCAAATTGAAAATGGGAAATCCTTTAATAAGGATTTTATTTTATATACAATCCACCAATGTGGGTCCCAATGTTCTCTAATCCAGATACGAATGATGACGTTAGGTGGCAGTCATTCCAGACAACACCCTAAAAGGGTTTTCTCCTTGCATGCACAATATGCAAAGTTATGATATTCCATAGGAATTTCAACAATAAAAAAGTAAGGTCATAGTCATAATTATCTCATGGTCAACCTTAGATACAAAATTTTGGGGCATCTTTGGAATAGTCATTACCACTACCATCCTTACTTCTTTCTGCAAGGGTTGTAGTGTTTTTTAGATGACAAAATAACCATTAGAGGCTTTCTAACAACCTTGTGATGTGGGCCACAACCTATCAGGACCGAATAGGTATACATTGAAGTAACAAAAACAGTAAATATGAGGAAAGGACACTAGATCTTAGACCTTACACCATATCCTATAGTCGAGTACAACTCTTGACTAAAAATGAAACCATTATCTTATAAGCTTCTTCAAGTTTTCCAAGCTTTCAAGCCTCTTTTTGTATAATTTGGTTCTTATGAATAGCAATTATATATTTATTTTTTTCAAAAAAAATAAAAATCTTGAAGTTCCCTGAAAGGGGGTAGTTTGTATTGTCCCACCTTTTTGGCCACTCAATTTTGCATGACTAGTACCTTCTTATTCATTGTCAAGGCCCAATGATTCCATGTGTAAAATTATTTAGGTTACATCTGTCGAGCATCAATAAGAAGATTTATTACGCTCTTACTTACACGTAGCAAGTTTTGGATGGACAAGGATGACTACCCCACCATACATGCATAACAATGGGAGTGGAACAAGACTGATATAAGTGGTGCATGTGATGTAAGTGTGGCATATGTGGCATATATGTAATGAATATGTGTTCTATGGGATGCACGTGGTGTGAGTGTGGCGCATGTGGTACAAATGTGTGTTATCCAACACTATAAGTGTGCCCTTTATCATATAATGATAGTGCAAGCACCAAAACATAGGATGAGAAGAAGGACCAAAACTTTAAAGTGAAATGTTGCAAACAAAGGAAAAAATGGAAGAGAAGAGTGTCAAATAATCGGAAGTGAAGGGACAAGGATGCTTGGCCTTCAAGTGACCCCCAAGCCTAGCGTTGTCTATATCACTACAAGGAAAAGACCATGTAGTGTAGGTTATAGCAGAGGTTTTTAGTGTTAAAAGAATGGCCAAAATTTTCAAAAAAAACTCGCCTACAACCTCTGCCAATGGTACCAAATGGTTTGGTGGAGGTTTTTATGAAATTTTATTATAACTAAAAAAACTCAACGGTCAGAGGCTTTAGTGAAGGATTTTTACTGGTGCGCTTTATTGAATTGAACGCATCGGTGCTTATATCCTTTTATAACACACTGGTGATAACTGGGAAGGAAAACACATCATTATAATTGACTACGACATTAAAGAATCCTTTGTTTCACTTGTGCAATTTTATTGTAAATGCTCCAATGAGTGCAAATAATACAAATGCATTGGGACATATAACTAATACTTTGTTGCATTGGTGGGACATGAATTTAAAAGCAACGTTGCTTACATTTAATCATAAAATGCACCAGCGAAAATTTTAATTAAATGCACTAGTTAGGGGAGGCAGGTGAGGGGGGGGTCATCTATGATCTTGGAGGAAAAATAGTCAAATATTATGCCCAGGAATAAGGAGAAAAATCCAACAATATTACTGAATGGCTCACTTTACTCCATGGTATGGAAATCGTCACCAAGTCAAAAATTGGTAAGCTCTTAGTCTTTGGTGTAGAAGTATCTCCTTGGTGTAGAAGTATTCATCAAATAATTGGCCTACTCAATTCCTCACATGAAGTAAATTACCTCCATATCCTCCGAGAAAACAATAGATCAGTTGATCAACTAGCAAACAAAGGAGTCAAGCTTGGTTTAGGATAATTTGTTTATGAGGATGGTTTACAAAAACATATTCCAATCCACTAGGACTCCAAGTCCTATCCCTCCTTGTTCTACCCCCAAAAATTCAAGTCTCCTCGGGATGATCCCTTCTAGGATTGTGCAGATGCGTGGTGATTGTTCTCATAACACATGGCCTCTCGTGGTCAGGCTTTCGCATTTATGGGAAGTCTTGTCTTTAGACTTACCCCCTTCCTCATGCATTAACAGCATGGCTCGCAACTGGTTCGCAGTTAAGGAGGACGAGACGGAGTATGACGGTCCTCAGATGCAGTAAATTGGGAAATGTTTGAGCGGTTTGCCCCTCCTTCCCCTGAATCGTGAAGAAGATTATCGGAGTGAGCAGATTGAAGGAAGCCACCAGCATTTTGGTAACATGTCTGGGATAAGAGACATCATCAAATATCTGAAAGCCAATGTAGAGGATTTCAAGCTGAACCTTAGAAAGGTCTTCAATGTAGCTTACGTTGGGATTAAGGCGAACAAGGAGACTGCGAAATACATGAAGTATATTTCCCAATAGCTCACCTGTTAGGACTCACGCATTGATGACCTTGAGAGAAATATGTTTGAGCTCATGGGTATTGTGGATGTAATCAAGGAAGAAGTGATGAAAATGGCTAAAATGACCCAGTGTAGCCACTGCTAGGAATCTCCAGATGATGACGCGCTGCCAATGGATGAAGCTTCACTGCAACAGCAATTCCAGGTTATGCATGGGTTGCAAGATTGATGCTTTGTTTTTTTTTGCTCTGTGTTTTTTTGTGTACTGCTAAATAGACAGTTTGTAAGGGTTTATCTCTCTCGTGTTTTTGAAATTTCTAGGAAGTCCAATAGGAAAACTGATATATATGAAATGGAACAAGTTCTACCTTTACATTTTCAGCAAATTTATGAGCTTAGGATGAAGCTCCCATTTTTGTAATGAATGGTTGTGCACAACTATTTTATAAATATCTCTCTTCTTCGGTTTTTGTTATAAAAAAAAATTAAATGCACTAGTGCGATTAAAATGATGAAAAGCATCAGTAATCATTTTCCCACTGGTGACTGGTAACCAGTAACTATTATAAAAATTACAACGCATTGATATATCTATATTTTACTTTTTTTTTTAATTCCATTATTCATCAGAAAATGAAATAAATTTTATAATAGAATTCATATAATTTTAATTTTAATTTGTGTGTTTGGATAAATTTGTCATATCATCATATTTCACATATTTTCATTATAATATTTAATCAGTGATGTAACATTTCACAACGACATTGGACAATGTAATAGAATAAGAAACTTATTTTATTAAATATGAATAAGAGGCCCATTGTCATACAAAATGGGACAAATTAAAGGTCCACGATAATCAAAATGTCAATATGTAATTGTTACACTTATTGGTAACTTGTTCTCTTCCAATAGGGACATTATGTCTAGTACACTATACAAAATGTCTTATTGTCACAAACAATTATTTTAAAACATACAATAGCTTGCATTAGCATCCAATTATATTAATCATCATTCTTCATTGGAACTATTGTCAGTGCTCAAGCTACTTGCATGACTTGGGTTATTTGGCTAAATGTTTTGTTGATTGCATCAATAGTGATCCTCCTCTTTAGCTTTCATCTACAAACATAAAAATAAAGTGTAATGAGTGTATCTACATTGGTGAACATAATGCAAAAATAGATCATATACATGATTATTTAAATTGAAAATCGTACTAGAGAAAGAACTGTGTCATGAACGACACACATTCTTTAAAAACCAAATCCCATGTTGTCTCTCAACAACTCGTCTCTTGGCTCCACTCCATACTTTGTTTCCTGCAAGTTTTATACCCCATCACAAATCATAGATTTAATATAAATGTTTTTTGTTGTTCCATTAATTAAAAAATGAGAGAAGTAAAACAAAATAGATACTTACAAATTCCACAATTAATTTTTGATACACCAACATATACTCATAGCCCATACTTAACCCAATTTTAAATCAATTCCTTTGATGGATCTTCTTTGTATGTTAGCACCTGTTTGACGACATCCAATTATGGTCAGTGTAAATAAAATAAAATATAAATATCACAACCAATATGAAATCTTAAGTACTTATAAGGAATGCACAATCACTCACAACTAGCTATCAACCCTTTTTTCCTTGTTGTCATGTCTTCTGTGCTAAATGGGTTCCATTTTGTTTTCTTTTCTGTAACAAAAGAATTCAAAATCAATCTTTAAATCTAAAATAATTAATTATATGTACATTATAGAAAAAATCAATGATTACATATATTTGAAGCACGTTGTTTTTGAGATGGCTCCTCCTACGATGCAGTTATGTCCATTTCTTTGACCATATCCTTGTACACTTTTTTGGACATCCCTACTGGCATTTTTCGGATATCACCTTGTTCACCCTTTGGGATTTTCATAATCTTCCTGAAAAAATAAATAACATCAAACTATTTTTATATTGATATGAAAAGTAAATATAACATAATTAATATTAATAAAGGAATGCTTTGTAATAGTATATACATATTCTAGAAAAGACATGTATAGGAATATTACTTTTTCAATGATTATTTTTTGTTTTTGTATTTTTTTGCTATTGTAAGTCTGACAAGTCCCATTGACTATTGCTCTGAAAATGCTTTATGTTGTTTAAATATAACTTGATTCTTAGAGTCATTTGATTGATTTTTGTACTATAAGAGGAAAGTATGTCTATACATTCTTTCCATTATATCCCTCATGGTTCTATAAAAGCTTCTCCCTTTAATTAAATTCCACCACCACTCCAGATGAGCTAAGGAACAATTCATCATCATTTATATCTTCCATAATTTTTATTTTCTTAGGATGACATTCCTTTCCCTTGCTATTGGTCAATACACAACATTCAACATAGGTGAAATAGATTGTTTGAAACATGTTAGCGAATATTCTTAAGTACATTATTATTGAAAATTCAAAGAAAAAATCATATTGATTACTTTTTTATTCACATGATTCATCCCTCTACAACTTTTCCATCAAGGTTTTAGACTATTATGCACTTAGATTGCAAAGAATCTTATCGATTTTCCTCATTTTTTGGATTTACATGACACACATTTACCAATGCACATTCAATAAACTTACATATAATTCAAACATATTAATGTTATTGTTTAAATTTTCACGGGAAAATATTTGAGAGGAGCTCATATGGAAAACCCATGTCTGATTTTTGTACTCTACGTGTGTTTCAAACTACTTAGCTAAGTCCATCATCAGGAGAATTATTGACTCGGTTTTTTATTTTTTCTAAATGTCATCCATTAATATTGATTTTCAACCTTAAAACCAATGTCAACCGACAGGGATGGAAGTGTATAATTAATATAATGGACTTATTGTTCCTTTACAAAGTTTCCAAGATTCGATGAGAATTAAGCCATCATCCCTCTTGAATTTTCTTGGGTGCTTCTCAATTTCCAAGGCCTTGCGGATCCGTCCCTTATTATAGTGTTCTTCTAGAGCAATGACTTTAGCTTCTTCAACACAAATATGGTGATTTTTTTTTCTAGAATGCTTCGCCACTGCTAAATTCTTTACCCTTTCATGTGTTATGTCTATGCAATGCTCTTTCAGTCTTGTTTTTATCAAACATCACGTCTCTTCGATGTATACCTCACCGCATGAACAAGCAATTGAGTATACTCCTTTCTTAAGCTTGGGATCAACCAGATATTACACCTTGTCCAACATGTTCCTTAAATAATTGGGAGGGGAGAAAGTAGTCTCGATGTGTTTTCTTCTTAACAGACTGGATATTTTATCTGTGATGCCTTGGATATAAGGGAGTACCACCTTTTTTGTGCTTTCTGTTTTCTTTGGAATGGTTTCTTGTTAATAGTCCCCAAGATTTTCTAAAAACTTTGTTTATGTCTTGCAATTTGTAACCATTGTTTTGAAGGACCTTAGAAAGATATTTCAATTCTTCTAAGGTCCTTCAAAACAACAGTTACAAATTGCAAGACATCAACAAACCTTTTAGAAAATATCGGGGCCTATTAATAAGAAACCATTCCAAAGAAAGCACAAAAAAGGTGGCCCCCCCTTATATCCAAGGCACCACGGATAAAATAGCCAGACTGTTAAGAAGAAAACACATGGAAACTGCTTTCTCCCCACCAATTCTTTAAGGAACATGTTGTACAAGGTGAAATATATGGTTGATCCCAAGATTAAGAATGGAGTATACTCAATTCCCTGTTCATGCGGTGAGGTATACATCGAAGAGACGATACGTTCGATAAAAACAAGATTGAAAGAGCATTGCGCAGCCATAACACATGAAAGAGTAAAGAATTTAGTAGTGGCAGATCATTCTAGAAAAAAAATCACCATATTTGTGTTGAAGAAGCTAAAGTCATTGCTCTAGAAGAACACTATAATAAGAGACAGATCTGAGAGCCATTGGAAATTGAGAAGCATCCAAGAAAATTCAACAAGGATGATGGCTTGATTCTCAACGAATCTTGGAAACCAGTTTTGAACCTTCTAAAGGAACAATAAGTCCATTCTATTAATTATCCACTTCCTTCCATGTCAGTCGAAATTGGTTTTCAGGTTGAAAATCAATATAATGGATGACATTTAGCAAAAACTAAAAAGCGAGCCAACATTTCTTTTGATGATGGACTCAGCTGAGCGGTCTGAAATGTACTTAGAGTACAAAAATCAAACACGGGTTTTCCATATGAGCTCCTCTCCAAAATATTAATTTTATACTGAAATTACAAATGACTTGTCTTCTTCACTTTTTTAGATGTGCTCCCATCGTGTCGATTAGAATTATTGTTCCTTGAACTCTTATCACACATTTTCTATCAATAAAAAACTTGGACTATAAAATAGAGAAGCTATTAAATTTATTATACAAATAAATTATATAATTTTCATCTAAAAATTAGTCTAGCATATCGGTGTGCTTTATGAATAAAAATACCCTGGTGTGTATATAGTATATACGCACTGGTAAATTAGTAATATTTATGCATTGATAATGAAAAATAAAAAAAAAAAATTAAGCTACAACTTTATTCATGCGATATATTTATTCAACAACACCAATGCGACATTTTATCCATAAAACTTCCCTAAAACTTTTTCAAAAAAATTATAGCCAAATGGTGCACTTTTAATAAAAGTGCACTGGTGTGTTCTAACGAATCATCCACTCCAAAAACTGCAAAAGTGTTTTTTTGGAAAAAACACTTACAGGGACAGGGTTTGGGATCTGATGCAATAAGTGGTCCCATTGCATCAAATGCCCAACACTTTATATATAGAAGTACAAACCGATTAAATCTAAATCATCTGAAAAGAAAAACCCTAATTATGAAATACTAGAGGGAGTTAAACCATAATGTTAAATTTTGAGCCATATAAAACAAAAGGAGGCAACAAAAAAGCAAGGGTTTCAGCGTTGAATGTAATTATGAAATCTTTTTTATTTTTTTTTATAATTTACTCTAAATATTATTAGGAACATAAATAAATCGTGCGTTGAGATCAATAGTAAGAATTTACATACTAGAAATTTCTACTATGTAGAGTTTTGTGTGATTCACCATACCTTACAAATTCCGATCTTCGGAAAAATTGGATTGCTCAAAAGTCCTTGTCAGTAAATCTCTCTTGCAAAAATACCCTCGAAATTTTGGCAAAATAAAGAAATAATGATTATTTTTTTTAAACACTTTATCAAATTAGTTTTTTGAAAAAGATAGCCTCGCTCCTTTTTCAGCTCATGGAAAAAAAAGCATTTTTTCATGTTTTCCGCATATCGATGCACTTTAATATATAAGTGCACCAGTGCGGCCTGATAGACACACACCATTCACATATAACTCCGTACTAGTTTTTTTTGCATAAATAGTGCGCTTGTAAGATATTATTGCACCGGTGTGCTATAGGTTTAAAGCACGTCGTATTGTTAGGAACCCATGTCAACCCTTCTATTTACTTTGTTAGTATGTTGTTGTTGGACGTATATGCTTTGTAATTCGTCCCATAGTATTTGTTGATCCATAGTTTGTATTGTTGTTGTTGGACGCATATGCTTTGTAAGTCATCCCGTAGTAATTGTTGATCTATATTTTGTATTGGCCCATGGTTTGTATTGACACATGGTATTGGCGCCTAGACTTAGTATATAAGATTGTGTTGAGACCAATAAAGGTACCGTGAAGTTATTTGTATTGAGCTTGTTCAAAGGAGGTTGCCCCCTCGAAGTGGCCTGCGGTCAATAAAACTGATTTTAAGTTCTGTTATTTCTGCTATCTCGCATATTCTCATTAATTAATTGTTGCAGGTTCATCACATCTGGTATCAAAGCACTTTCTTGGGCTCATTGGGTGGAATTTATGCCAAAAACAAATTTGCATTTGTTGCAAATTTGGATCTGGGAATAATCCCTATCTGCTTAACTGTGGGAAGTACTTGGGCATAAGCCCTAAAACTCATTGTGAGGAGTACCACAGTTGAGAGGACCTGCCAGTGAAAAGGGCAACGACCCCTACCTGATTGACTAGTTCCCACCCGTGAGGTAAACCAAGAGTTGTCATTTGTGGCAAAGCGGTTATCAGTTTTACCTGAGCCGTGGAGTGAGGGGTACTGCCCTAGTATGCAAGCCATCAGACAACATTGGTGGTTGAGTGAAAACCCTGAACTGTCAAGAAGTCGAACATACCTGGGGTCCATATCTATTTTCAGTTGAATTGTTGCCAATCACTTCCGCACCGCTTCAGGTCCATTTCGATCCGTTTTAGATCCATTCTGAAAGCCGTTCCAGATCCATCCGTTTCAGATCCATCTGTTGCTGATCACTTCCGGATCGTTGCAGATCCATCTATTTCCGCTCCCTTCTGCATCGTAGCAGATCCATTCTGGAAGAAATTTTTTTTTTGCCATATCTCCCTTGTTTTCACTCTGTTTCACTTGAAACTTCTTTGACACCCCTGTAATCCCATTCTGCATCTTTCATCCCTGAGGACCCTATCCCAAATTCCACTTCCCAAAGACAGAAATCCCACATTTGTCTATTTTTAGGGTTTGCCATAACTTCTTTAATTTTCACCCAATCGCCTTCAAATTTTGCCACCATGTTCATTCCCTATTTATGCTTCTTTGTCCCTCTCTGACAAATTTTCCCATTCTTTCACCCCGCTTCCGAAATCCTCATTTTCTGCTTCCCTATCCATTTGACAGTGTCCAAAACCTAGTCAAACCCCAATTACCCATCAGAGTTTTTCCCAAATCCAAATTTCCCTTTACTAAATAAGGTTCTGTTTTTGTTTTTCTGCCCATTCCCAAAAAATAAAATAAAAATAAAAAATCGTGGTTATGGTTGTCACCCGCGCAGGAGCAAAAACCATGGAGGAAGCACTTGCAGCCATCCAAACTAAACTCCAGGACCTTGATGAAAAATTTCTCGGCCTCCATCTTGAGCATTCAGCCATGAACAACAAACGCTAGTCTGAGTCTTCATCAGACAATGGGTTCTCTTCTTCCAACAATTTTCGTGGTCTGAAGCTTGATTTTCCTCGCTTCAATGGTACTTATCCAACTGGATGGCTCTATCATGCAGAATAGTATTTCAGTCTACATAATACTTTTGATGTCACCAAAGTTCCACTTGCATCATTTCATTTGGAATAGGAAGCTCTTCAATGGTACCATTGGTACATCAAGGCTCATGATGAGCGACAATGGCCATATTTTTGCCAGCTCCTTTTGCAACGATTTGGTCCTAGTGCTTTTGATGACTTCACAGGATCCCTCACTAAACTTCACCAAATTGGCACTATGAGAAAGTATGAGGCAGAATTTGAGAAACTATACAATCACACAGAAGGATTGTCTGATGAATTCTACAGGAGTTGTTTCATCAGTGGTATTAAGGATGAAATCCGCTCAGAGATTAAAGTTGTTTCTAGCATCTTGCTGGAGACCCTCAAATTCGTTTTTGCGACCCAAGGAGTAGTTCTCCCAAGCAAAGATGGAGTCCAAACCCCTGAGACGCTCCCCCAACTTGGTGAGGTTGGTCTTGATGTCCCTGAGCGTGGCTTTTTTGGCATTTTAGTTGGTCGTCATTTCTTCCACAAGGGTGATCATCATGTTTTTTTATCAACCAATAATAGTTAATTCTACCTCCATGCCACCCCGAGCCTAGAATGGTCACCACTCTGCTTGCTTCCCAGCTATCAATGAGGTCGCGGGTCGAGGCCAAGACATTTTCGGCATACCCATCCATGGAAACCTAGTCAGAGGTGTTTCTGGTGCTTCTTCCAGTGTCGTGCCTATTAACACCCCTCCTCGGGGTTCCTCGAGGTCTCGTCATGGAGTAAGCCAACAAAGAACGATGCGAACCAGAACAAGAGAAGTATCTACAACACTCGGACGTGAAACCTCCAGAATGTTGGTGCAAATGCAAAAATGTTTCAATCCATTGTTCCCTTCTTATCCCAACTAATGGAGTTCATGCGCATGGCAGTCACCTTGTTGGTGATGAAAAATTAATCAGGTAGGTACCTCCTGGCTCAAGATCCATCGACGATGTGAATTCTGCACGGCATGGAGTAAATGCATCAACCTTCCTTCTCTCATACTGCATTGAAAATTCACCACCACCTTGGTATGTGTGCTGGCAAGGGGCGCCTTGCCTACATGTGCTCGCATTCATGTGCATAGTTCTAGTGGGTTGTGGACGCGTGCTAGCCTACGTGTCACCTAGATCCGGGGATTTCTACCCTATCTTGGATGATCTCAACCTGCTTGCATTGATTGAATAAATGCTTTATTGATTCCTCTTTCTAGTTGCACAACTAACATGTTGAAGATCCCTCAAATCCTATTTTTTGGATTGTGTCCCATGTCAATACCTTCTTTCTGGAAAGAAACCACAAGAATTCAGATACTTTTGGTAATACATTAGGTATATAGCTTTGATGCCATATCTTATTATTATAACACTAATTGGAACCCCAGTGACCCTAATGACCCCAACATCATCAAGGTGACCCTAATCACATTATAGCTTCTCAAATAACATCCAATTGTCCCTAATTGGGCTCCAAATGTTCCTAATGTCATTGGAAGAGCCCCTAATAGTTTCCGATGACTTTGAATTCCATATGAGAGTCATCTGGTATTGTGGTCACTCCCTCAGGAAGACATTTCAGTTCTTCCCAGCTCAAAATTCATTAAAACATATTGGTTTTGAGACCCCATTCACTTTTCCCTTTAGAAAGGTGCATGTACATGCACCTTTCCTTCCTGCAAGATGTGTGTTCCTTGGAAATGCACAAAAATATATAAAAAATTGTGAAATTAATGAAATCATATAGTTGAGATAGAAGTTCCTCGGTGATAACCATTTAGAACTACCTCCTATACATCTCAAACATGACAAACACTCATTAAAATGGAATTCATGGGGGAGAAGTGGAGTAGAGAGAACACCCATATTTTATTATGTTAGAAAACCTTCCTAGACCCCAAGATTTTATGCCTAATTCCTCCCTCCTAGATCCTTGTTTATGAGATATCTTCCCATTTGTGTGTTGAAGTTATCCTATGACTTCTTCCATATATACAAGAGGAGATTGAAGGCTCGGGAGTGAGAAGCATGAGTGGCTCAAGTTGTAGAGGGACTTAGACTTTGGTTCCAGGAGTTTCTGCAATGTGATTAGGTATATTTGTACATGTATTTTCATCATTTAATAGAGATATTCTATCTCCCCACTAGTTTGATTGTCAATTATCACTGTGTTTGATTCATATTGGTTTAAACAATTCCACCCATCTAATAAGATAATTAGGTTAATTCACTTACATTATTGATTTATGATTTGGTTTACAACTCTATGGTGCCGAAAGGTATTTGAGAAAGGTCTATTTCTTCTTGCGTGCATATTTGAAAATGGACTACCTTAAAGCTTTAGAGGAGGAGAAGGATTAAGGACAACCAATGAATCACATGTTAATTCATTCCCTTTTCTTGGTTCATTCTATTTTTATTCTTATATCTTTGTTCAATTGCATGATTATAGACCAATTACCCAAGGGGAATAGTAGTAGTGGTCTCTCCCTTGCTTTGTTACAGTTATCCCTAGATGTTAGGAAAAATTATCCACAACAAAACTAGAGATTCCAATGGGGATAATTTAGTGAATTATTCTCGATAGGGCCTCTTTGGTATTGTTGTTTATCTTTGGTTAGGTATTTTAGAAGCCATTTTATCCTCAACATAGTTTCCAACCCCGAAACTGCCTGAAAAGTTCAGAAATTTTTTAGTGTTTGACCTCTTTAAGCATTCTATAGGGGTCCCACGCACCCTCCATAGGGAATAAAAGTGTGGAATTTGAGGTCCACACACCTATGGATGATATTTGTTGTGTGGAATAGATAGTTGATCATGGTTTTATTAATTATATATTTATTATATGATTATGCATACTTAACCTTGTAATGAAAAGGGTTTGGTAGGGGACTTGAATACTTGCAACATGGATGCTTAGATAAGAAATGAATTTGGAAGCCATTTCTGTAGAATCAAAGTGACTGCGGAAGTCACACACATATATGGTAAAATGTAATTATGTTCATTTCATTATGAATTTCATTTGATTCTTTTGATCTATGAGATTGTGATGTGTATAGGCCTTGGAACAAAACCTTGCCAATAGAATAGATGTGTGAGAAATCACATTCAATACCTTGAGGGAAACATGGAATTTCAAATCCAAATATATGGGAAGCCATGGAGGTGAGGGAACATAGTCCTAAACCCATATGAAGATCAAGACATGGATTCTTGGATCTATGATTAAGGCACGTAGTTTTGAATCTTTGAATTAGATTAGGGCATGGAGTACTAAATCTACTAGGGCACGAAGTCCTAGATACAAGGAAAGGGAATGGAGTCCTAATAAGTCTTGGGGGTGTGCAATAGGGGTGTGGAATTCCTATTCCTTAATAGAAAATACCACTCCCGAGTATGAAACAATCAGGTAATATAACATAGGTTAAACCCTGAATTAATTTAATTTAATTTTACCCACTTTGGAGGGGCTCTTAAGTTATAATAGTAATTTAATGAAAAAGGTGAAATATTTATTTATGAAAAATAATTAATTAAGAATTATTTCACATGGACATATAGGTGGGTATAGATAATTAAATAATGAATTAAATAAGAAAAATATAGAGAAAGCCACGTCAAGGGAGGGTGGTGAATATTATTAATTTTCAAATCTAATTAAATTTCTAATTTTGCATGGGGGGCGGGGTGTCACCCCACTCAGAGGCTATAAATACAAGGTTACCCCCATGGTTTGACGGGGGTGATTTGGAGAGTAACTAGATGTTGAAATGAATATGGAACTCTAATTCTAACACTTAACCAATTTTAAATATCCAAGTCAGGCCGAGAGTGGTATTGTGAGGAAGATAAGAGGTCTCTTCCTATAATTGCCTTGGATACCTCACTATATTGACATCTTTGTACTATGTGTGAGCTCTTACAACTCGGGGGTTCTAGGGAGAGAAGTTATCCCTAGATATGGATGGCAGGGAAACCAGTTGGTCTATTCTAGTTCGCAAGGCATGGAGTGGTTTGGAAGATTTCTAATGGAACCTTGATGGGGAATTTTGGCTAGGTATAATGTTGATAGTATTTTGATTCTAATTATTAATTGTACTAATTTTCATTCATCCATGTCTATATTTAAAACTTTAGAAAATACTAATTGTGGGTCATTGTGTGAGTGATTATGCTAGAATTGGAGCAAATGAATGGTTGTTTAAGGGGAAACTCGAGGAAGAAGTTGTACACAAATTCTCTCTAATAGGTATAATTTCTTGTAAATTTTTGGTTAATAAATTCTTGATTTTATTTGGTAAATTTGTGGAATATATGGCCAAGAAGTGGTTACAAGTTGAATTTCATATTTTGTTTTCTTTTGCTAATTTGGTTTAATAGAAAATGAGGAGAAATTTGGTCCAAGTACGACTGGAAATTACCAAAGTTGGAAAATTACCCAAGTGGGTGGTAATTTTGTTTTATTTTGAAAGAGAAATTCATGTTTTTGATAGATTTATTTTTAATTGTCATTATCAGGAAGGAATTTCAAGTATGAAGAAATTTCATAGGAAATTTAATTTTTTTTAAGAGCTTGTAAATTTTGTAAAACTTGGTTGTGTTTTCTTGCATAACTATAGGTTGTGACTTTGTTCACAAACTACTTGTTAAAACTCTTGAATGAAGCTTGGGATTGCTTGCATTATGTTTGACTAAATGTCAGAGTAAGTATCTTGTTCTATGAAATAATTGATAAACTCTTTAATTCACTTAACGTTGATGAAATTGTGTGAGAAGATGCATGATTGAATGGTAAATTTATAATAGGTTAGCTATGGGTTATGCTTCCACACATATGGTAGTAGGTGGAATTTTTCATGCCATATGATTGAAAAAATATGAAAACAAAGTTAAGAGGTTTTGATTTTTATGTGATTTAAAAAATCGAGTCTTAAGACCATTTGGTTGTGTATCAGATCAACATCTGGGGGTATCCATGTCATATGGACCTGGAACTCCATTTTTTATTTAAAAAAAAAGAGTTTTTCGAAGCTGAATATTCAATCCGAGCAGTTTTGCAGAAATGCCTCTAGCCTGTGGGCTTGGTTCTATGGCCTATATTTGTGAATTGACAGCTAGTGTTAGATCCGTTGTTCACCTATTATAGAATTAAGAGAATGATCCAATTCATGCTTGCAATTTGTTTGGTCAAATTCCCAAATGGTTGTGAATTTTTAATGCTTGCAAACTGTTTGTTTAAATTCCTCAAAGAGTTGTAGCTTGTACGCATACAAAGTGTTTGTCTCAATGCCTAAATTCTTGTAGCATGTATGCATACAAAGTGTTTGCATTATTTCCACAATGGATGCATCTTATATGCTTGCAAATTTTTTGTAAAACTTTATCAATGAACCTACTTATAAATTAATGTACTTATTAAGTTTCAAGCCCACATGTATTGGTAATTTGGCTGAATGATGAATTTGGAGGTTATGTAATATTGTGCCATCTATTATACAACATGTTCTTGATTATTAATGTGAGTTCATTTTGAAAAATGGATTAAATTGTAATTTTTATATATGGACATAAATCCTTATGAGTTTTATTCTCTTGATTGTTAAATCCCCAAGTGTTTGTAAGCATCAACTGAATGACTTGCATAACTGTAGTTGTGTCCGTGCATACGAAAATGATATAAATGATGAATATAGATTATGTAAACCCTTTGATAAAACATGTGATATGTTTATATTATTGTACTATGAACTTAGGAAGCTATCCATGTGCTACCTTGCTGAGTGATTATAACTCATAAAACACACCCTGTATATTATAAATTCTCCTAATGTGACATGTCAACCATAAAACACATGCATGCACATTAAGGAAACATAAGTCATAATATGGTTGTATTACAAACAATGATTATGTTTGTTATATTGGTTAATCATGGACATGGAACGCCTTCTCCACGGTTGATTTTAAACATACAATTAAGTAGATATGTTTTTGGAACAACAATGTCTCTTGTATCGTAATATGAGTTATTTAATTTTTAAATAAGAAAAAAAATCTCTTTTCCTTCTTAGCCATTGACATATTTTCCTTCTTCTTCTACCTCATCTATTGAAATTCTATCTACTATTAATGAGCAGTCTAAAAGGAATAGAAAGAGGAATAATAACAAGAACATGTGAAGACAAGGGGGCATGCCACCAACTAATACAATTCATGTTAGGGGTAGTTCCCTAACTGATGCAATTCATGCTAGGGGAAAGTCACCAGTCACTACATGTCATACTGGATATAGGTCACTAGTAATTGGGAGTCATACTCGATATCAAAAACCAGCCACGACAACTCATGTTTGGGGAAAACCACCAATCATTTCAAGTAATACTGGAGGAAAATCACCAATCACTATAAGTCATATTGGAGATAACAACCAACCACTGCAAGTCATGCTGGGGGCAAGAAACCAACCACTACAAGTCATTATGGGGGAAAACAAGCAGCCAATGCGAGTCATGCTGGGAGTATTGATATTGTTGAGAAACCTAAGAAAATATGATGAAATAATAAGTTCCCTTGTAAGCTTTGCGAGGTAGATCACCTTACTCATTTGTTCCATGCTAGTCCATAGGTATAAAGAGTATGGGACCTTTCCCAATGATCCTATGCTCCTAAACAACCTATGGTTTCCTAGCATCCTATTCAACCATTGGTTGATGAAGTGGTTGAACCGATGCAATCATTGGTCAATCCCACTCTTCTTTTAGAGAGTGACAATATTGAAGCAATTGAATTGATGCATTCTTTGGGTGATCCCACTCTTCCTTTGAAGAGTGATGTGACTACTTATTAAGTATTCTTCACTGTCAATTCAGAACTTTTTGGACAAGGGGGCACTCCATTCACTTTGAAATCCCCCCCGCAAATCTATGGGATCATTTCCTTTGATTGAAATAATCTAGCTTGGCCTCACCTTCCTTCTTTTTCACCCTTCCAAATAAGGGTTAAAATTAAACACCATATGGTTTTTCAATGTATTGTAGATGAAGGAGCCTCTATTAGTATTTTATTTGCATAATCTTGGAAAGGCTTGGGTTCTCCCAACATTGTGTCAGCTTCAAGTTAGCTGATGTTTTTGATAGAATACCTAGTGAACCCTTGGGGTTTGTTCTTCAATTTTCTATTAAATTAGGTGGAAATATTTTCTTAGTCAATTTTATTATTATGGAAGGCCCATTGGACTTCACTATTCTCCTTAGGCATGATTATGCATATGCTACGAATGTTGTGGTATCTACATTTTTTTGTGTGATGCATTTTCCTCAAAATGGAAACACTATCACTATTGATCAGTTTGTATTTATTGATCCCCCTAATTATTCGAATTTAGACCAAGTATCCCCATTGTATATTTCTATTGTTTTGGTAGACACTACCTTTCCATGGGTGAATTATGTGGCCTCATATCCCATGTGTCCAATTTCTATTGAGAAGGAGCCTCTTAGTTCATGCTCATATTCTTTAGACTTGGTTCCATTACTCGACTAGGTGATTTATCCAAAGGGGGAATCAGAGATAGTTCTCCTCCCTATTGTTCCAAGTGAATGTTATGACATATGTTCTCTTTGGGATGATCTTCTTCCCTTAGATGAAGCTTTCCTAAAATCTATGATTGAGTCCAAAATTACTTTGGATATTTATGTCCTTTCCAAATATCATCTCCTTGGATTGGACCTAGTTCCAATCAAATCCAACCACGATTTTCCCTTTGAATATGATCTCATTATTTGTGGATTTTCAGACAATTCCATTTTTTAGCCTTTAGAGTCTATTGTTAAGCTGCAAGTTGGTGTTCTTGATGAGTCTATTTTTTTTGTAGATTCATAAACTCATGCAATGCTGAGTCTATTCTTTGTAGACTCTATTATTGCTTTCAAATTTGATCTTCCTCATGATTTTTATCTTATTGATTGTAGGTCCTTAAGCCTTTTCATTCTTAAGTCTTCCCTAGTAGACTTTGCGGTGGTAATGAATATTGTTGAAGACAATGAAGTTGAATATACCCCTATTAAAGAAACTCATATAAGATCCTTCATTTTAGATTTTTTAGATATGATCATGGTATTGTTGTTCCTTCGATACATGAATTTAAGATGGATTCTTGGTTGCTTAGGGATCATCCTTTACATGTTGTTAGATCCGGTCAAGTATACTCAGAAACTTGCACCCCTCTGTTGTGATGCAATTGAACCTTTTTCCACTAGAATTTTCCATAGGGTCAAACCTATCGGATATTGGTGCATCAACCATATCTATTGGCATTTTTCACCAGTCCGACATAAGAGCCTACCTAACATGGGACAATGTAGTCAAGACCCTCCTGCCATTTTGGTTCCCATGTCAATATTTTCCCATAGGTTTCAGAGCATTTTTAGTTTTAACATGGCTTTGAGAAGAAGCCACATTCCTCTCTTTCACTTCTATTTTTGGCCAGTCCCTATAAGGCTCCCATTTTTGTTCATTATTCAATTTCCTTTGCTCATTGGTACTTGCACACCTATGTCTAAAGCTTCCATGTATATTTCATACTTCCATTACATTCATTATGTTTCTCATGTTGGAATATTCACCAATACTGAGAGGGGGGGCGGTGAATTAGTATTGAGCACTTTTTACCAGTTTTAACCTTAAGCTCATCATGTAACATTAACCATTAAAAATTTCATTCATCATAACATAAAATAATCAAATAAATCATACACATTTCACAAGATATTTTTATGTGGAAACCCAAATGAGAGAAAACAATATAATGATTTTCTTATATAATAACAAGATTACATTCAATTGTTTTACCAGCACCAACTGGAAGGAAGCACCCACTCCCTTATTTCTCTAGCACCCACTATAAGGAGGCTACAACCCCTTGGATTTACCAGCACCAATTGGAAAGAGGCACCAACTGGAAGGAGGCACCAACCCACTAATTTTTCTACAACAACTAGAAGGAGGCACCAACCCCACTTTTCAGGCACCAACTTGAAGGAGAATTTGATCTCCTATCCTTTCCCTATCTATCCACCTTAGTTCTCGAACACCAACGGGAAGGAAGCACCAACTTTCCCTAGCACCACCCTGCCACCTTAATATGAACAAGAGTATCAACCCATCATATTACTGTCACTATCCCTGTCACTATATTCACACTCTCACCGTCTACACATTGTCATTGTCATTTCCACTGTCCTTATATTCACAGTGTCATTGTATTCACATTGTCACTTTCAATGCCACCGTCACTGTCATTATCACTACCACTATCATTGTCACTATCACAGTCAACATGTCAACCGGTACATGCCTCAAATATGTCCTCCATATTTGCAAGCAAATTATTCCAAGATAGTCTTCAAATATACAACAAAACCCTCTTGCACTCTTGTGCAATACCAAAATATGTCTCCACATATTCATAAACAAGACTGAAATGTGTCTTTCAAATATGCAATTAAATCCTTCACGAGTAATACCAAAACATGTCTGCAATATGGCCTTCAAATCTACAACAAACTAGCCCTTCAAATATGAAATAAGACCTTCATAAATAGGACCAAAACAAGTGTTTCAAATATGCACTAAAACCTTCACGAAGAGTACCGAAACATACCTTCTAAATCTGCAATATAACTTTCATGAAGAAATCACCCATAGAATTCAATTGTTTGCTTCTTCAAACCATTTCCATCATTATCATCTTCAAACCCTTACCATCATCATCATCTTCAAACCCTAGGTCATTCCAAGAGAGGAACCCTAGATAATGACAATAACATCACCATAGTCCATACCAATAACATCACAATAATCTATGGCAATAACATCACCATAATCTATGCCAATATCACCATGATCTATGCCAAGATCATCACCATAATCTATTCCAATATCACCATAATCTGTGCAAATATCACCATGATATATTCCAATATAATCACCATAATCTATTCCAATATCACCATAATCTATGGCATTAACACCGTCATAATCTATGCAAGATCTTCACCATGATTCACCAAGAGAGAAACCGTAATACATATGCAAGATCCATACCTTTGCCAAGATCACAAGATGAAGAAAAAATATAGAAACCCTATTCATGTTCCATGCCCTTCACCAAAATAAACCTTAGATCATGTCATCACATAGCCCTTACAGGAAGCTTTCCAATGAGCTAATAAGCTCATGATTTTGATACCGTATGAGAAAGTTATGCAAGTTTTCATCAAGATAAAGAATTGAGGGAAAACAAACATATATCATCCTTCAAACTCTTCATCCGATCCTCCTCTAAATTTCTCTCTACTCATTCTTGAAAGTGTGCATGAGAGAATAAGAACTTAGATGATAAAAATTAAATGATCTAACTTGTATTTATACCTTTCCAAGTTACTTTTTAAATCATTTTAGGGTAGGCCAGCCTTAACTTATTATTATTTCTATCTTCCACATTTTAGGGGCTTCTTCAATAGGTCAATGACCACTTCATGGATTCATGAAGGGGATACTTGACCACTTACATAGTCATGTGGAAACATCATCATCACTTTAGGGGATTCTTCACATTTCTCATCATCATGGTCTTGTGGACACATCATAATCTCTTTAGGTGCTTCTTTACACTTCACATGGTCATGTGGGAAAATCATCATCACTTTAGGGGATTCTTCACACTTATCATCATCATGGTCTTGTGAACACATCATCATCTCTTTAGGAGATTCTTTACACTTCATATGGTCATGTGGGCACATAATCATCACATTAGGGGCTTCTTCACACTTCCCATCATCATGGTCTTATGGACATATCATCATCTCTTTAGGGGCTTCTTTACACTTTACATGGTCATGTGGGAACATCATCATCACTTTAGGGGATTCTTCACACTTCTCATCATCATGGTATTGTGAACAAATCATCGTTTCTTTGGGGGAATATTCAATGGAATTAGGGGCTTGCTCCATTTGTGTACCACTCAATGTGGGAGTGTGGAAGCATCCACATGTTATCTCATCCCGTGAGGGCCATGATTAATAGATATGCCATAAGGGGACCATTTTGGAGTTATATACACTTATTTCAAGGCTCCTTCAAATCTCTTCAAGGCTTATTCAAGAGGACACATCATTACTAGTCTAGGGGCTTATTCAAACAATCTTCCTCTATTACTGCCATATCATCATCATTATCATTTCCATATCATCATCATCATTGTCACATCATCATCATCATTTCCACATTGGCATCAATGACAATATCACTCATCAATATTATAAGATCATGACATAGATGATCTCTTGACCCTATTGACATTTAATGACAACTTTACTCAACAACTCGCACTTGCATCCATTTCATTTGCATTATAAACTATATCCTTTGAAGAAACATGCTGATGAGTGTCCACCTCTTTCCCAACACCTTTTTATCATTTTGTTTTGCATAGGTCTATTCCATGCACTTGGAACACAGTTTCACGCCTTGCAAAACTCATTTACTCCACTATAACATAACATTCTTTTATTCTTTTTTTTTCAGGCTTTATAATATGAAAAAGAAACAAAAATCAAATATTTATAAAGAGAGGGGGGAGATGTTAGATCTCTATTATTATTTTTTAGAACAAGTAAATTATGTCAACATAGAACAAAGCACCTTCTATTCTTCTTAGGGGGTTGTATATTAGTATTTCCTTAGAAAACCAAACCATTATCTCCTAGTTTATACTCTTTGATTGGTTATTGTACCAATCATAATGGAGAATATGTTAATTCCTTTAGCATTTTAGGTTTATATCATTTTACCCTTTGTGTCAATTGATGTCCAAGTCATCAATGTGTCATGGTAATGTTCAAGGGTTTTCCTTAGTCTATGTTGACCATTCCTCAATTTACCTGACCATGCAAGTTTCCTTTCCCTATTTTCAAGTTACCCTCAATTTGTATCATCATAAATAGTGTTTGTACTTGTGCTAGTGAAAAAGGTACCCATTGACTTCTCTTTGGCTAGTCATTTCTCATCTCTGATGACACATTGCTATGAGAAGTTGGCCTAGAGTTAGAACCCTAGGCATGCTTTCATAATCGGTAGGTTACCTTGCACTCAACAAATATAATCACCCCTAGTGTGCTAATCCCTTGGACATATGTTTTGATTATTATTTGTGTTTTTATGTGGCACTACGTCCCTGGACTATGGAGTATGGAAATTATTATTATTATTTGATTTTAATTAAATAAATAGCTCAACATGGACAACTAATGTGGCTGGGGGGTCATGGATTCAACATGTGAGGGGGTTGGAGACTAGGAGTTCTGGCTCACCCTAAAAATGCTCTTTGTTTCCTATTTTTGATTATTTTAGCCTATGTTGGTATTATTGAGCTTAGTGGGACTTCCTTGTTGAATGCGCCCCCCTTTGGTGGTTTTGTAATCCTTTTGGAGGTTACACTTGGTTTTGTAACCCACACTTGCACAAGTGCACCCTCATTGGCTATTTTTAGCCTTAACACCTCAAAATTTGTGTAACTCCTCCTTTACTATTCTGGGAAAGGAATCCATTGTTTGTGTAACCTTATCCCCACCTAATTCGATTTTCCTTCATGATTGAATGGTCCCCACTTGAAGTCGAGTTGGCTTGGGAGGTTTGGAATCTCTCTCTTAGAAATTTGAATTGCTCTCATGAGAATCAGAATGGTCACAGTGGAAGTTGGAGAAGCTTTTAGTTAACCTGAGTTAGTTTCTACCTATGGATTCGAATGGATATAAGAGGAATCATATTGGCTTCATGGGGGATCTTATTTATTCTCTTCTTGCAAATCTAGTGAATTGGAATGTTGTTCTATGCCAGAGTGTTTCCTGGATAGATATCATTGGAGGAATGATCTATGCCAGAGTGTTTCCTGGATAGATATAATTGGATGAATGATCTATGCCAGAGTGTTTCCTTGATAGAGATTGGAGACTCATCTATGCCAGAGTGTTTCCTTCATAGATTTCAGAGATTGAAGGCCTTGTAATGAGGTATGAAGACTAGTTTATGTCAGTGTTTCCTGGATAGATTCTTATGTTCTTTCTCAGGATGTATGACCTGACTTTCTTGTGATGGAAATGTATTGTGATTTCTCATGATATATGGCTCGAGTTTCTTGTGATAGAAATGTATTATGCTTTATCAGGATTTATGGCTTGAGTTTCTTGTGATGGAAATTTCTTGTGCTTTATCAAGATGTATATCATGAGTTTCCTATGATGGAAATGTATTGTGATTTCTCAGGATGTATGGCTTGAGTTCCCTGTGATGGAAATATATTGTATTTTCTTCAGTTGAGCCAAGGAGGGAGAACCATATGTTCTGGTTCGACCACTTCTTAGTATTTTTGGGTTATGAGACCCATACCATTTTTTCCGGAGTGATGTTTCTAGTAAGGTACACTTCTTTTTTCATTGAAAAATATTTATGAATGGCTAAGATATTGCTATTTTATTATGGTCGAGTTTAGGATCACAATGGTGAGAAGGCTGCAACTATATTATCTGGTTCTCCTATTTATGAGAATTTATAGGTTATGAGACCTATTCCATTGTGTATGGAGTGATGTTTATAGTAAGGAATATCTTTTGATTCATTAAAAAATATTTCCGTATGGTTGATATATGTTCTTTTATGTGTGGTAGTGTTGATAGTGTTGAGAAAGAACACCCCTGTTTATTGGTTGAGAGTACCTCTACTTGTGAATCCATGGCATTAGATCGGGGGTGACCTGTTCAAGTATGGATTGCATTGATTGTTTCTATGGATGGGTGGAAAGTTTTCTGGTTGAAGCTAGTTTTCCCTTAATAGGGTAAGTATTTTATTCAATGAGTATTTACTGCATTCTCAGAATTATATGTGCTTATGGATATGATTTGATTATGATCTATATGGTTGTAGATGACAGCCTTGAGATATGATTTTATATGTCCATAGATGATATATTTCATACTTGAATTTGTTCATGTCTATATGGCTATGGTTGGTAGACAATGATGAATATTTCATTATGTGCTTATTTACCGTACTATGATGTACATGTGCTCTTAGATCTAGTTTTTTCTTATGGTTGGTAAGGTTGTAGATGAAATCCTTGAGATCTTATGTTATTATCATTTATATGGATATATATGGAATCCCTCATATCCATTTTTTTATGATAATATGGATGTAGGTGGTAGTTAGTAGATTTAGTTTCTAACACTGTTATTATGGTTGAATGTGGCAACCTATACACATTTTAATTTTATATTGACTAAGTTAGCTTGAAAATATGATTTTGATAGTGGTTATATGGCTATGGTAGATATGATTAATTTATGTTAGTTTACATATTAATAACTTTCTCAGATATGATTACATTCATGCTTGTATTTACCTTGCTTAGCATGTGCATTTGGAAAACAATATGTATCACAAGTTTGCATTGTCCTTAAAAAGGATGATTGTTTTATTTAATTAGCATGTTGGCATGATTGACCAGCCTTAGATAAACTTATTACACTGTGCATTTACTTTGAATCATATTTCACTTGGGTTTCTTGGTGACCTTGGCCTTGGTTTTGGGGCCAGGGACACTATAGAGTGGTATTAGAGCTTAGGTTTCAAAACCGTGACTATTGGGCCTTCTACAAATTTGAAACTTTGTGTATTTAATTTTGAAATTATGATGTGTATGTTGTGAAAGAGATTTGTAATGTGATAACAATGGTTGGAATGAACACATCGCAACATACAGTATGAAAATTGAACAATTTTTTTTAAAACCTAATCAAAGAAGAAAATACTAAAGCTACAAAGATAAGAATTTAGTCATAGAATCAAATATCAGAGATGGACTTGGAAGAAGATCAGAGACCATACATCCCTAAAGAAGAATTTGCTGAGTTGAGTCCTAGAAAATAATCAAGGACACATAGAGATAAAATAATACTTGAACCCTTGGATATGGAAAACCCGGTCAGAAGTTTGAAGAATCAAATGAGAACCTACAGAAAAGATAATGAAAGAATCATGAATACCTAAAGACAAATCATGAACAATATGAAACAAATGCAAGAAACCCAAAGATCATCCTCAAGAGACAATCCAAGAAATAGACACCATGAAACAAGAAGGTATTCTGAGTGATTCGAACCTGACGTATGGAAACCTCATCGTAAACCCTCTCTAAAGAAGAAAAAGAAGTACTCCTCAAGAAGCTCTAAAAGCATCCCCGAGACTAGTGAGATCTAAGAAGAGAAGGTTAGATCAAGATGAATTGGTGGGATAACTGAGGAGGATCAAGACTCCAAGCTTCGATGGAGAATCTAAAAATGAGAAGATGCTGAAGTGTTGCTAGGAGGGTTTGGACGAGTCAGCTATGCAGCATCGCGAATGCTGCGCAAGGTCAAAGATGCCGCACAAGAGGAAAACCGCACACAAGTCAGAAATGATATTATTTTATGTATTTTTGGGTCATTTTGGACCGCATTGTACGGGTTGGGGTCATTTTTTTGTAGATCTTGTTAAGAAGTAGTTAGGAGGTTGTCTAAGTGGACCATGAATTCAAAGGTGCAAGCCTATAAATAGATGTAGAATTGCAAGTGTTAGGACCATCCTGATCATGATCAGATAGAAGAATACGGTATGTTTTGTATCAGATATTGATCTTGGTCTTTTTGAATCTGGGTATGTGACAGAAAACTGTGTTGATGTATCTGTATTTTGTTGCAAAGGTTAATATGACATGACGAAGCTTGAGCAGAATCATTGTGTCTTTTCCTATTTTCCCGTTATGAACGTGATAAGTCTGCAATATGAATCTGTGAATGATGCGATGTTTCCCTGCTCCAACTGATGTTATACTGTTAGATCTACTTGCGCATTATGGTTTTGCTGATAATAAGATCTATTGAATGATGATATGATTCTGTTGATGCATAAGATGGATAGTTAGATTTGTTAAATAATGCTACACTGATTTGATAAGTAGATGCACATGGTCATCCTTCATTCGGTGGAAACGTGGTTTCGTCAGCTCTCCCTTGAACATATCGGGTGAGACTTCATTTGCTCTGCAGGTGTTTCCGAATGGGATAAAACCTGTCTAGGCCGGTGCTCAAGGAGATCGCAGTGGTTTGGGTGTCAGTAGAGTGAGGAACCCATGTCGAATGGGTTTGTGTCAACAAATGGTTCCGTTTCCGGGACCCTAGCGTGAAGAGGAGGGAGGACATGTTGTGGCATCCGACAAGACCAAAAATTCAAGATTGGTTTGACCAAAAGCTACGAGAGTTTACTGAGAAAGAGAATCATAACCCTAGACTGATGACGGATAGGTGGCTGGCAAGGTACATACACGATGGTCCACACAAGTATTTTTTCTCTGAATTCTCGATCATCTTGTATGAGTGGTTAGTGCAATTTACCTTTCGCAAGGTAAATTTCCAAGGTGGTGAGCCAACGTCCTGGACCTCAGAATTGATCCAGGAGTTGTAGGAGGTAGATGACAGAGCATCGCGGGCTGTTGAATTATGGCTTGATAGTATATTGGAGGGATATATCACCGAGTTTGCGGTCGACACAATGAAATCTTATAGCAAAGCTGAAAGGGAATTCGTCAACGGAACGAGAGGTAGGTTCCTGTTGTCGTTGCAATTGTCCATTAAGATGCTCATCTGTGAAAAGGGCATACTGAAGATGAACCTCGAGTAAAATAACCTTGGTGGGAGGAGGCTGTGGATACCGCGAAGGCAGGGGGGTGGCGAATGGAATGATGCGGGGTAGATGGGTGCAAGTTATGAAGAGACCGTAAGGGAAGCTGAGGAAGAGAGTGGTCTTACTAGGGGAGGAGAAAGGTTTCGACAAGAGAAGAGGCAGAAGACAAGGGAAGGTCCTGCTGCGATTGAAATGCAAAACCGTGAAGGAAGACCACATGGGATGAAGCGACCCCACAGTGCCGACAACGAAAACCAAGCTACACCTAAAGTAGAGGAAAGACCAACCCCCAGAAGTAACGTACCCACACCTCCGCTCACTATATCACAACCAGGAAGAAACATGAATTTGACACCGCCGTGTTCAACGTGTCAACAACACTCAAATAGTAGTAGATCAACGACCGTAGGAAGAAGGTCCAAGATGGCAAGAGATGATGTGAAGTTACCTTTGTTCCATGGAAACAGAACTGAGGACCCAGAGAAATATTGGTTCTTTTGTGAAGCTATGTGGACTATTAAACAAACTGCGGATGACGATGTCAAGAAAGGTCAATTGGCGACGACTCTTCGGGGTCGTGCACTGGATTGGTACATGAAATTTGTGCAAGTTCCTGCGGGGAGTCCAGAGAAGACATTGGCTAAAGTTAGAAAAGGATTAGTTGAAGAGTTCAGAAAACCCAAGTCTGAAGCGCAATACATTACGGAACTGAAGGAGATCAAGCAGTATCTGAGTGAAAATGTTTGGGATTTTGACCAAAGGTTTAAAATGCTAATGGAAAGAGTCAGTTTTGAGATGAGCGACATTCATCAAAAGGAATGGTTCATTTTGGTGTTACTAAATCATATCAGACTCCTGTTGATGCAGCAAAAAATTATGACACAGAGCGAGGCTCTGGAGATTGCGATGGAGTTAGAAGATTCACCTGTTGGTGAGAATGCAGTCGGCATGTCTCAGATCCAGACACACCTAGAGAATCTAACAATTCAATTGCAAGATATCAAGAAGGGTAAATAGCACCGCGAAGAGGTTTGGTGTACTCGATGTCGTGCAGAGGGACATACCAAGGATAACTTCCCAGATTTCTGAAACTACCTATTATTCAGAGCGCCAAACCCACTGAGTGGTGGAGGTATGCCATGGTGCCGCATTTGTCGAGTTTATGGGCATCGACATGAAGAGTGTGCATACATGCAGAAGATGGTCACGAAGCCGACGAATTTATACTATACATTCTGCCAGTCTGTCGGGCATGAAGATAAGGTTTTCCATGCATATGGCCTAATCCAAGAAAGAACGTACGACACATACTATGTAAAGGGAGACGACCATCGTGCAGTACAACAACCGCAGCCACAACCACAAGTGGCCTAACCGCCACCTCAACCGCATATGCAATTTGTACCGCAACCGCAACCACAACAGCAGTTTGTGCCACAAACACAGTATAATCAAATGTAGATGGCTCCGCAGCAGCCACAATACGTTCATCCAATGCATTATGTTCAACCAGGGCAGTGTGTTTAGCTGCAACCGAATCCCCTGCAACAAAAATTTAATCAACCACCATATCAACAACAAGGAGGATTTCGTGGAGGATTCTGAGGAGGGCGAGGTGGATGCTTTGGTCAAGAAGGAGGACGGGGTCGTGGACCGGTGCAATGTTACAATTGCGGAGTATTGGGACACTATCAGAGAGATTGTACGCAATTGCAAGCACAGTGTACGTATTGTATTGTTGTTGATCACACTGTTGAGAATTGTCCACAGTTGATTGCGAGATGGTAGGAAAGAAATGTCCCACAGTTACAGAACCAGAACCAGTTTCAGAATCAGCATCAATTGCAAAACCAGAACCAGTTGCAGAACCAGTTTCAGAATCAGAATCAATTACAGAACCAGAACCAGTTTCAGAATCAGAATCAATTACAGAACCAGAACCAGTTGCAGAACTAGTTTCAGAATCAGAACCAATTTCCGAATTAGAATCAGTTGCAGAACCAAAATCAACGTCCAAATCAGAATCAAAATGTAAATCAGAATGTGAATCAACCTATGAATCCTCCATTGAACCAGCCTCAGGGATCAAATTTTGTGATGATTTCTGCAGAACCAAGAACGCAAGATGTTGACATTGATATTATCACTCACGGAGGGGAAACAACAGGAGAATATGGTCCGCATCCACTCATCCGACTGGCTGGAAAGAAGAAGGTGTAGTTTGATATTGATGCTGAGTGAGACACATTCTTTGAAGCATGTGATATGATAGGAAGAAATCATGGTAATTCAATTACTTATGACATGGCCACTGCTTTTGACTCAACTTCGGGGGCAAGACCATCGCGACAGTATGGTACTTTGCAGAACTTCTTTGAAAGTTACTTGTAGCTATCAAGAGATCCTGATGCTCTTGCCGAGATTGAGAGTTTGTTGCATCGACCGGCCAAGGGATGGAAAGAGTCCACAGTGAACTCTTTATAGAGGAATAAGACAGGAAAAGAGATGTGCATGAATATCCAGATTGGGGACTATGAGGTGGATTCAGTCATTTTGGATCTAGGATCAGATGTAAATATTCTAACATAGCACACATGGCAAAAGATGGGGAGCCCAACACTGAGCTTGTTTCCCGTGCAGCTGTGACTGGCTAATCAGGCCAAAGTAACACGAATTGGGAGAGTTTCGCGCCTTGTTGTGAAAATTGAGGGGATGAAAACCTATGCTAATTTTGATGTTATTGAAGTTGTCGATGGTGGAGGATCCTATCCCATGTTGTTGGGGATTGGATGGGCCAATGAAAGTATGGCAGTAATTAATTTCAAGAAGCGGGTGATGACCTTCGAAAATCAAGACCTCAGAGTCATAGCTCCGTTGGATCCAGCTGAAGGACGAAGGTATGTTGAACCAGTAAGGGACGAAGTTGTAAGCGGATGGGATCACACATATAACATTTTAGAAGACTACATCCATCTGACTGTCGACGTTGAACTTGGTTGGTGCAACTCTAGCTATGCGTCTTTCGACTCTGATGATGCTTTAGAGAAATGGAAGAATCGCATGCATGAGGTGTCATTCTAAAAGTGTGGTTTGATCACGTAGTCGTTGTTCCGTGTTGCGACTGAGACTATTGAATTACCAGTATACGAAGGATTGACCGAGTTGTCTGAATTTCTAGTGGAATTTGAAGACAAGGTGTCAAAACCATATTGGTTGTTGGCATTGGAGGAGGCGTTGAAGGCTGCTCCAACACGTTGGTGGGCGACCCATAAGAAGTCGATTACTAGGTGGTCGCAGTGTCGAAGATTGATGACGATTCACTTTGGCGACGCATAAATATACCACACTGGAAAGTATGATGGGCAGAATGACCCTGGGGGTTCTCTGGTTGAATGTCAGACTTTGTGGACCTCACGACCAAAGGATGAATGGGTTCATGCCTCTGTCCACACTTTGGATGAAATGCCACAATCTTGGTATGCCTCAGCTGAGTTGTGCAGAGAGATTACCACTTGGGAAGAATTGACGATTTTATTTACTCACACCTTCAGTTTCGCGGATGCCAATCCAGATGTTCATAATTCCCTGTAGATCATCTGCGATGTTATTTTGAAGGTGGTTCCAGTTGCATACCCCATGGATCCACATGTGCATTATCATATGTATTCGATGATGGAATGCTATAATCTTACTGGAGGGCCGGAGGATGGTGATGACTTGCGGAATATCAATATTCTGTAAACAGAAGGGAGTCGATGTGGTAGCACCTGACGTACCGACAAATCCAATAAATCACCTGTGAAAATCCTCACAACAGATCTAAGAGATGATGTATAACTCACAAGAGTAATTATGATTAAGTAGGAAAATAGAATAGGAGTGAACAATACAGTATAATGAGAAACAGAATAATGTGGTACAGTAGAACTCGGATAGAAGCAATAATACTTCGGACATACTAGATTATTAATCACAAATGGACATATAAATAATACAATGCATGAGGAATTCGAATGCCTAAGGTGGCAATTCGAATTAGCCTTCATGGAGTGATAAAAGGATCACTGGAGTGTCATCGGAGCACAACTAGGTGTCCTCATGATCATCGGAGCACAACTGGAAGTCTTCATCATCATCAGTGGAGTCATCAATGCTCAAGTAACTATCAACCATCAGTCAAACTAACTCTGGTAGGTGTGACTGAGTGTAACTCAATGTAACTGAGTGTAATTGAGTGTAACTGAATGTAACTGACTGTAACTGAGTGTAACTGACTATAACTGAGTGTAATTGAGTGTAACTTAGTGTAACTGAGTGTGACTGAGTGACAACTGGACTGATAGGTGAAGAAGGGCGAGTTGCTCCCTTAAATCAAGGAATAAGGGCGCATTAAGCAACTGGAGGGCTAAAACTGAATAGTGAGAAGCTCCTGGGGGCTAGCTAACTGAGGGCTAGGTGCTGGACTGATGACTGGGATGCATGCAAACCCTAAAAGGTGCATGCATGACTGAAAATGTAAATGATCAAAATACTGGTGGGACTAGGATGGAGTATAGGAATATCCTAACATCACCCGTTGAAGCTTAGGAAGGTCAACATTGGGACAGAGAAGAACCCAAAGTTTACGAATGTTGGGGACTACTGGGATGAAGACATGATGGAAAAGATCACAGACCTGTTGCATGAGTTCCAAGATTTGTTCCCTATGAATTTTTCTAAGCTGAAGGGAATATTGGGGAATCTAGGAGAGATGAAGATTCCGTTGAAGCCAGATGAGAAACCAATTAGGCATTGACCGTATCGATTGAATCCGTGACATAAGGAAATGGTCAAAATTGAATTTGACAGAATGTTGGATGCTGGAATAATTGAGTCGGTCGAAGAATCAAAATGGATTAGTCCCATGGTGGTTCATGATAAAAAGACAGGTGAGGTTCATATTTGTGTCAACCTGAGGAAGTTGAATGATGCGTGTATGCATGATCCATTTGTTAACACCCAAAAAGTGCTCACTAGCTCATTCCCTTATTCACATGACCCATTTGTCCACTTTTCCACCATTTGAGCCTCTAAAGCCATCAAAAGGTCACCAAAAAGACCATAATACACCTTTTTCCCTCAAAATATATATTTTTCCTCAAAAACACAAAGAACCCTCAAAAAGGGTCCAGAATTCCCAAAAAATATTAAAAGGGAATAAAAATATTCAAAATATTCAAAAAAGGAAAAAGAGGGAAAAAGAGACCTAAACCATGTTGTTTAATCCCATTGGTTTCCTCAAAACCATAATGGTATTCCCCATCACCAAAAACTATAAAAAGGTGATAGGGGATCCTCATTATTCATCCACATTTCATCCTATCATTATGCTGCCAAATTCCCATTGAGAGCCATTGCCTCCCAATTTGAGTTTGAAGACCCCCATTTCAGCATCTTGGAGAAGAGACCATTGGAGCTTGGAGCACCTCAACCTTGGAGCTTCTCAACACCAAACATCCTCACCTTTGAGGTAATACAAAAAATCTATTATTTTTTACTCTTGTTCTTCCATAGATCTCTTGTTATTGATTTAGTTCTTGTTTATTTACACATTCTTATGTTAATGTTAGATTAGATTTATAATTGTTTTTGCTTTTATTCGAAGACTGCTATTACAAGTTAATAGGTGCATACTTGCACATGCTTGGTTGAAAAACCAAGAAACAGTTTTTGGCGACTCCGCTGGGTTTCGAGCTTTAATTTTTTGCTTTAGATCTTTGTTTTTTACTTGTTTTTACCATTCCAATTAGCAGATATGCCATACTAGACAGCATATCCATTGCTGCCCTAGCTGTTGGCCCTTTCTGTATCCTTTAACAGACCGAAATTTCACTTCTCAGTTTTGTTTCCGGTGACTCTTTTTTCCGTTTTCGCATCACGACTTTTCACCCGACAGTTGCTTGGCTCATCGTGGCTTCGCGACCTTTTTCCGCACTGCACATTGCGGCTTCGCGGTTTTTTTCCACGCTGCACATCGCTGCTTCGCGGACTTTTCCACGCTGCACATCGCGGCTTCGTGACATTTTTTCGCACTGCACATCGCGGCTTCGTGGCCTTTTTCCAGCTGCAAATCGCCACTGTGCGCTCGAAACCTGCGATGCCCATCGTGACTTTTAGCCTGAAACCCGCGATGTAATTTTCTGGCAGCACGACTCAACTTTCAAACAACCATATCTCCCTCTCCCGAACTCCGTTTGAGATGATTTTGTTTTTCAAATTGGGTGTTTTCGATCAAGGAATCCAAATATCCTATTATATTTAAGAATTTTTTCATAGAAATTTCTCTAATATTTTATTTTAGTGTTATTTATCACTTCAGTTCACCCATTTTGGCCCATATTTTTTAGCTATCTTCTCTGCACTTTTGAACAGCCTACTATTTCTTTTTGTAGCATTACATATTGATATTTCTTACTATTATTTTGCTTTACTTTATCATTTTAAAAAAAATTTAGTTTAGTGAAAGAAAAATTGTGAAGCAATTTCATTTTTGCAAAATTAAAACCAAATTTTTAATTTGCTATATATTTTTGCCCAAAGCATTAGAATACCACTTATTTCTATGATATTTGCTTTACTTTAAATTTTTTGAAAACTCAACACCTTTTTGAAAAGTTTACCATAGCATTTAAATTTCAGAAAAAGCCTTTTATTTTTTGCAAATTGGAATCGTTTTGTTTTTAATTTGTAATCAATTGCCCAAGCGAGGAAAATTCATTTTCAGTTAAATAATCACACTTGCACCCAATCTGCCACATTTTTAATTAACTGAGCCTTAAAATCTACCTAAACTCAATCAACACTTTAACCCCACATGGGGAACACTCTAAGAATCTTGTAGTTAGGTAGGATTGGGGGGATAGGTGTTCCAATAACACCCCTCAATTATTTACATCTGAGACATAGTGTTTTGACTTCTAGGGTCCCAAAAATCCCTTATTGTTTGTTGACACGGTTATACACCAATTTATTAGGAAGGCCTCTCCCTTAGGAGGGTTGAAGTAGCCAGACTGGTTCCGGAAGCCTGGGTGGAATACCGCTATCCATTCAGTAACCAAAGGATACCTTTCACAATTCTCAGTGTACCACCCGTATGGGAGTACAGCAGTGATAGAACCAAACTGCAGATTCACCCAACCGAACATGTCATGAACAAGGTATCTTAGTGACCAATTTTTAGGATTGTCTACCCGGTGTCCCTCTCGGTAGGGGGATATCTAGCCTTTGATTCCACTACTCATATTTTCTGACTTGGATTTCATCACCTTGCAGAGGATATGTTTCGTTGAGTCATAATACCACTTTTAGTTAGGCGTTTGCATGCTCTGCTACCCCCCTTGGTCTAGTAAGCACCACTTTTTTCTAGGAACCGTTTGATTTTTGGTATTCTAACCACTTTTCTTGATTCCCCCACTTATTATAGCACAACTATTATAATAAGTGCTTTTGAGGTTGGTTGTTGGCCTAAGAGCTGTTTTTGTTTCATAATCCCCTCCTGCACACATCATGGAATTAGGGTCTTGAGTTTTTTTATCTCACCACCATCCATTGGCATTTCTACACATCTCTCACCATTGAGAACTTAAGACGATCCCGCCGTTTTCAGGGTGAACCCCCTCAGTTTGGTACACTTGACTCTACATGTCATAGACGTAGAGCGTTATCCCTTGACTCACATGTCATCGGCATAGAACCCAGCCATCCGATTCTGACGTGCCTCATTTTACATCCGATTCTAAGGCTAAATCCGAACACCCTACCATGACACCACCAACCAACCCCATGGCTGGATCAAAATATGACCCCCTTTTCACCAGTGCTATTGGAGCTACATAAACAAACCCCACTACTATTGTGACAACCACTGTAGCCACACCCCCTCTAGGCATGCCAAACATAGAGGCCACACCCCCTCTAGGCATGCCCAACACAGGACCACCACCTATTTTAGGTATGCATAACATGGGGGTGACCCCCCCTCTCATTACCACTACCCAAATCCCAGGGATTATCGGAACTATCCCTAATCCATCTGCAACCCATGTTGCACTTGGGAGCGCAGGCCCCTTCCACACCACATCGGCTGGAGGAAACATCCCTTTCACACCTAGCATACCCTTAGGGGGCACTAGACCTCTCCATAATGCTACCCTTAACAGTTATGCCCTAGTGACCATGTCACACCCATTTGCCAGTCTGCCATACATGGCTCGTCTAAACTTACCAAACCTGGAAAGGTTAACCAACGACCCTATCAGACACAACTCTACGTGGCCACCCATGCCCAGAAAGCTCCCCTCAGATATCCCAAAATTTAAAGGAAAAGCTGGGGAAGATCCCCAAAACCACATCATGTCATTTCACTTATGGTGTTCCTCTAACTCCATAGTAGATGATTCCATTAGAATGAGACTTTTACAAAGAACTTTAACTGGCTCTACAGCCAAGTGATACATTGATCAGCCGCATCGGACCCATAACACATTTACGTCCCTCGCCTCAACTTTCCTCCAGTTCTTTCAACTACCTATATGCTATTATGCAGGAGTGGAAATACTTTTGTCTTGTAGACAGAACACTGCTACACACATCACTGATCATATCCATGAGTGGTGTAAGCGTCTTAGCCTCTGCAAGATAAAGCTTGATGACCAAATCTTTTTGGACTGGTTCCTCAAATCACTCCTCCCCCTCATAGCCAAAGATATAGCTTCCGAAGGACCCCAGTCAGAAGAAGAAGCTATCTTAAAAGCTCAGCAATTCGACCTCATATATGCCCAGTTAGGATATCTATACACTATTTTACCTTACGCCCCGCGCGGCGATCCATCCCGCCATGACACGCCGGGGGCATCCCATGTCGTTGACGGTATTATCGGCTAGGTTACGGCGCAAAACAAACCTTTTACCATGATGAGTACAAACAATGCCCCAGACCTTTCTAGGGATTCATCTCATTCTGGAGCTACAACTTCGTATGCTCCAGTAAATCACACCCACCACACTCATGGACCCTCATGTCCACCACAGTGTTATGGGAAAGCACCATCAACTTATGCACCACCTTCATACTATAACCAGCAGGCCCACCAGACTCCGGTTCAGCCACAAGCCCAAGTGGCTTATTATCCTCAACAGGCAGCACCTCTTGCTCCAACACTTCCAGCAGCTCAATGTTACCCACAACCACAACAAGAAACAGGTCCACCTCATCACGCACCTTTAGCCTATCCACCTCTGGTTTCACCCCCTACGTATTACCATCAGTAGGACACACATGCTCATGTTCACTCACAAGCCCCAGCGGCTTATTACCCACCACAGGTAGTGCTTGCTGCACCACAACCTCTAGTCGCTCAGAATTATCCTCCAAACAACAACAACGCTACCCCCACCAACCAAAACCTTGATCGACCACCAAAACAGGGTAAGAAACCCAATTTACAAACAAACCACCCGTGTTCCATATGCGGAGTATATGGCCATTACACACACACTTGCCCCCATTTGGAGCGAGTGCGCCAACTGTGGAATGATGACGCCCAATGCCAAGGGCACGTGGCACAACCAGTGCCGCCTACTCAACCACAACCCATGGTGCTGTAGAATCCTTTTCCCACACAAGGAGTGGCGAACACTCGTCCATTGGATCCTCCTCAAGGAACCACAGCACCACAATAGAAAATCACATATGTTGCACACACAAACCAACCGATGGATTCAAATACTCATCATCTCCTTATGATGTCATCCTCCGACATGAATCTCCAAACGCGTCGAAACCAATACGCTCCCACTGCACCTAAAAATGTTCTCCCTATGATTGAACAACCAGTTCAGAATGCACCTACATCGTTCATCTCCATAGTCAGACTCTGATTATACTCGGAATCACCTATGACTTCCACATTCCAATCCATCCCACCCCCTTTGAAGATAACCGAGATATCTGATTTGTGCACCCTCTCACATAACACACAGGTACCAAACCAACAACCCCCTTTACTCCCGCAACCACCCTCAGTGCCAAATCACGTAGGAGCCACACCAATTCATACTATCCCATTTTTATTTCCCCCTTCAGGCACCATCAGCACACCAGTCATGGCTACACTTAATCTCCCAGGATTAACATTAGGACTACCTGTGTGGTACCTACCTGCCCCAACCTCTCCCCCTACACCAAACGTCATTTTACAACCGGTGCAACCCATCAATACTTCTAACCGTCCACCCCCTAGTGTAGCAAACATCTAGAACCGACCACCTCCAACAGGGGCCACTGCATCAACATCTAGTAATGCTCCCCTTGAACTCCACTACAATGGGGGCATAGGCCCACAAACCTACACCATTGGACCCACAACCTACACAACTAGACCCACAACCCGCACCGCCCCACCAACTCCTAGGTTGGCGAAGAATCCCCCAACAATCCGTGCTCCCCCCAAGTGCTCTTTGTGCGACGATATAGGCCATGCTACCCATCAATGTCCACAATTACCGGCACTTCAAGAACATATGCAAATGTTGGATGATGACACTAACATTCCAGTTTTCAAACTTGAGCTGCACCCTCATCCTCGTGATAAATATTTGCGTACCAACCACCCTTGTGCGATATGTGGCATCTACAGCCATTATTCACATCACTGCCCTGATCTCCCAGATTATAGAGAAGCACTATATGAACTGAATAATGCCGACCTAGAGATATCCCCTCTTCTCATTGAGGAAATATATCCCCCAAAATCTTCCTCCCCAGAAGAAATTAACACCATTTACACATTTTCCACTGGAGACCCCTCTGTCTGGTCAACCCCTTCCACTGATCCCTTTGACACACATGTTCAACCCTTTCAAATCGATGAGGAAACCACATGTCCACAACATGGGGGCAGGCCCAAAACCTTTCCTACTCATCACCATCATAATTCTCATCGGAGATACTTGGGGCATCCACCCCACAAGAGGAATCCCCCATCATCATATCATCACTTCAATATGCCACCATGACCCACAGCCTCATGGTATACCCCCCCGCCAGCAGTTGGTTAATGCCCTGTTGATCCCTCTCTAAGACATCATCTGCACCGAATTGACACCTATGATTTAGGGGGCATAATAGATTACCTCGACCCTGGGATAGGGGGCATGATCAATCATTTTGAACCTTCCCCGTCACACCTATCTCAGTATTTCAATGATCCCATTGTTCAAACTAACACATATGTGATCCACAATCATAAACCCCATGCACATAGCATGGGGGCAGGTCATTAACCTTGCTCACTTTTTCACATGCATGATCTCAACCATTTTTGAGGTCACATATCACTTGTATATTTGATTTGATTTGATACACCTAGTATTCTTCCCCCGCGGGTCATCATTTCTCCCCACCACTACATCCTTGGCTTGGTGGGGTCACCTTTATTTGTAGCCATTTTTTAACCTAGTTATTTCCTTTGACCATTCCGGAGTCCTTATGACCTTTGTTTTTCGCACCATTTGCACCCCGGATTCATATTTCCATGCCTGTGATGATGCTTGAGATCATTTCTCGCTCTCACCAAAAACTTTCGGCCATTCTTTCCATGCCCCACGACACCTCGATTTGCATGCCACATCGGCTGTTGTCAGTTTATTGGCGATTTTTATACCATCAGATTCATTTTTATGCGCTCGTGACAATGCTTGAGATCCTTTCTCGCTCTCATGCCCATATTTTTTGGGCATTTTTTACATGCCCCCTCATCGCCTCGGTTTGCGTGCCACATCGGTCGTCGTCCATTTTTGACAAGTTTTATATCGTCGAATTCAGTTTTCCGTGCTCATGATGATGCTTGAGACCATTTCTCGCTCTCACCCCCATGATTTTCAGGCATTTTTTCAAAATGCCACTCATCGCCTCGGTTCATGTGCCACATCGGTCGTTGCCCATTTTTGACGATCTTCATGTCGCCGGATTCAGTTTTCCGTGCTTGTGACGATGCTCAAGATCATTCATCGCTCTCACCAATACCTTTTTGTTCAGTATAATTTTATCCCTTTTTCGGGCTGAACAATTCCTTTACGAAAAAGGCACTTAGGGAGTTTCTTTTAAGCTCTTTTATGACTCCTAAAACAATGAAAAGATTGCTGAGCAACCTTGCTTCCTTTCATGCTCTCTAAAATTATTTGAAAGGGAATCTACCTGGTATAAGTTTACTCCTTTTCTGGACCTTGTAGACTAATTATGAAAAAGGAATACTCTAGTCACATCGGCTAGAAGAGTTCTCCATTTGCATCATTTTATGCTTTTTCGGGCCTTGGAGACTAATTTACGAAAAATAATACCAATGGAGTCTACTTACCGCTTTCAGACTCTCAAAAAATGAAAGCAACCACAAGCATTCATCATCTTGGGCTCATATAAATCCATAGGACGGTACTCCACGACCATTGCAGAATCTTCTTATCGTTTTCAGACTCCCTAAAAATGAAAACACTTACGAGCATGAACAGTCCTGGGCTCGCAAAAATCCATAGGATAGTACCATTTCAGAGCACACTTTTATCCCTTCTTGGAGCTCATTAAAACTATGAAGAAGGACCCAATGGTGCTTCTCGGCGCCACAACAGATCATGTCTACCCATACGGCAGCTTCCCCATTTTGGTCACCTTTGTTCAGAGATTTCTACAGTATGTCACCCTGAGAGTCTCCCGAAAGAATCCATCAGCTTGTCCCCCCCAGAGTCACTCCAATATGCAATACATACCCTTGATCCTTTAAGCTATGATCCCCACACCTAAAAATCAGTTTCCTATGCTTCCAGGTCAACCATGTCATCATGCTCTGAACAAAGGAAGTTTGAGTCCACCCACTCTATGACCCCAATCATTCCCCATCCTCACAGTATATCAATCCTACCATCAGTACTATCACACTTCAGTTATACACCTCGCGCTCCTACCAAGGAAACATCATTGCCTTGGCAGTTGCTGGTCTCCCTCGGTCGACGCCAACCAAACCTATTCCAAAGGACAGACCCAGAGGCCCATGTGCCTTGGACTCATCACCATTAGTGATGAGTGCCTATGGATCATTTCAAATAGAGTCCTCAGTGCCTCTCCAAATGATTGTTTCTCACATGCTCGACTTCAACACCTTGATCGCATCGTTGAGACTCGTACAGGGTATCGGTCCTTTCAGTTATTTGTTGAAGACCCTGGATATCATCTGACTCTACCACATATGAGAGTCTAATTAAGGATACAACTAGTTACAATTTCCTATGGATATTCGGGTTGCGTTTACCGATAGTTTTGTACTACCTTGAGTATACAGTTACATAACTCCTTAGAGTTGACTCACAATTATTGAGTACCTACAGATGTTGGACACCTTCAGTTTCAGCAGTTCATCAACCTTTCTGATACCTTATTCATAACGGTTGGTCCCCTTTTCCAATGTATTAGTTTTTCAGATCAGTCATGGTATGACCATGAGTATGTCCTAGCATTGTGTCCCCTCTGGACCATTATGATGTACCAGCATATTTTTATGTATTTCTTCAGGCCCCCCTTCGTGGGTCTAATTGTTATGTATATGTCTTGATACGAGCATGGGTATGCCCGCCTCGTCCATAATCACAGATTATTCCTCATTCATTTTGAGTACATGTATTTTTTCAGTTTTTGCAGCTTCCAAGGGGTCGTTGCTCCAGTATCCAACCGGTCTCTTCTCTTCTCCAAACCCCAGGAAAAAAGACAAAAGCACTATGATGTCTATCGGCCATACGATGAGCTCCTGCCCTCACACATCAGGGGGCAATCTGTTAACACCCAAAAAGTGCTCACTAGCTCATTCCCTTATTCATATGACCCATTTGTCCACTTTTCCACCATTTGAGCCTCTAAAGCCATCAAAAGGTCACCAAAAAGACCATAATACACCTTTTCTCCCTCAAAATATATATTTTTCCTCAAAAAACACAAAATACCCTAAAAAAGGGTCCAGAATTCCCAAAAAATATTAAAAGGGAATAAAAATATTCAAAATATTCAAAAAAGAAAAAAGAGGGAAAAAGAGACCTAAACCATGTTGGTTAATACCATTGGTTTCCTCAAAACCATAATGGTATTCCCCATCACCAAAAACTATAAAAAGGTGATAGGGGCTCCTCATTATTCATCCACATTTCATCCTATCCTTGTGCTGCCAAATTCCTATTGAGAGCCATTGCCTCCCATTTTGAGTTTGAAGACCCCCATTTCAGCATCTTGGAGAAGAGACCATTATAGCTTGGAGCACCTCAACCTTGGAGCTGCTCAACACCAAACATCCTCACCTTTGAGTTAATACAAAAAATCCATTATTTTTTACTCTTGTTCTTCCATAGATCTCTTGTTATTGATTTAGTTCTTGTTTGTTTACACATGATTATGTTAATGTTAGATTAGATTTATAATTGTTTTTGCTTTTATTCGAAGACTACTATTACAAGTTAATAGGTGCATACTTGCACATGCTTGGTTGAAAAACCAAGCAACACCATTCCCGACGCCATTCACTGATGAGGTGTTAGAAGGAGTGGGTGGTCAAGAAATGTATTCCTTCATATATTGCTTTTATGGTTATCACCAGATCAGGATCGTAAAAGAAGATCGCCACAAGACAATGTTTGTTACTGAATGGGGTTGTTTCTAGTATATTGTGATGCCCTTTGGGCTAAAGAAGGCACCTGCGATATTTTCCTAAGTTGTTCTTGCTGCATTCAGAGATTTTATTCAAAATTTTTTGCAGGTCTATATGGATGACTGGACAATTTATGGATTAATCAGGGACCATCTGGAAAACCTGCGAGTGACGCTGGAGCGATGTAGACATCATCAGATCGCGTTGAAATTGAAGAAGTGTATTTTCTGGTGCACCATTTGGGATGTTGTTGGGTCACATTGTTTGCAAGCAAGGATTGTTGGTTGACCCAGCAAAGATTGCACTGATTTTGAGCTTGCCACCTCCTACAACTATAAAGCAGTTGAGAGCAATGCTGGGGCACACGGGGTACTACCGCAAGTTAATCCGTGGTTATGCTATGATCACAGATCCTATGGAAAAGTTGTTAAAGAAGGACGCGGTATTCTTATGGATTCTTGAATGTCAAGTTTCGAGATGTTGAAGGCTAAGATGGCTTCTGCATCGATTTTGGCATTTCCTGATTGGAGCAAGGAATTCCATGTCCATGTGGATGCATTGTCGATTGCGCTGGGTGTGTTGCTCGCACAACCAGGAGAAGGAGATCTTGACGACTCGATTGCTTTCGCGAGTCGGAAGCTTTCATCATCGGATAAAAATTATACGACTACAAAAAGGGAAGGCCTGGCGATGGTATATGCGCTATAGAAATTTAGGCATTACTTGTTGGGGGGTCATTTCAAAATGTTCACAGACCATTCTGCTTTGAAATACCTAGTTAATAAGCTTGTTTTGGGGGGGAAGATATGCCGCTGGCTACTTCTCTTTCAAGAGTTTGATTTTGAGGTAATTGTGAAGCCAGGTCGCTTGAATGCGAGGTCAGATCATTTATCACGAATTGAGACAGGTGAGGAACCAGAGATCATTGAAGATGGGTTTCCAGAAGCACAACTATTTAGAGTTGAGGTGGTTGACGACTACTATGAATACATAATTCAGTTTTTGGTGACGGAAACCGCACCAGAGTATTTCGCCACAATTCAGAAGAATCAGTTGGTGGTTAAGGCCATAGAATTCCAGCTGATTGCTGGACAACTTTATAAACTAGGACCGGATGAGCTCTTGAGGTGATGTGTCCTACCTCATGAACAAGGGTAGATATTGGCAGAGGCACATGCAGGAGTGGCTGGTGGACACTATGGAGGTCGTGCTACTGCTAGGAAGGTGCTTCGTGCAAGGCTTTGGTGGCCCACTCTTCATAATGATGCGACGGATTATGCACGAACTTGCGACGTTTGTCAAAGAACTGGAAAACCGTCAAGGAGGGATGAGATGCAACTGGTACCTCAAGTGACATTGCAACCATTTGATAAATGGGCTGTGGATTTCGCGGGCCCAATCAACCCACCTGGAAAGAGAACTGGTGCATGGTACATAATTATAGTGAAAGATTATTTAACAAGGTGGGCAGAGGCCGCACCTATTATAGATTGCATCGCTGCGACAGCAACGCGATTCTTGTTTAATAATATTGTTACTTGGTTTGGATGCCCAAAGATATTGATCAGTGATTAGGGGATTCACTTCATCAATCGCACAGTTAGCGCATTGACAAAAGAGCTTCATATACAACATAAGAAGAGTACCCCCGTATCATCCGCAAATAAATGGAACAATGGAGGATTTCAACAAAGTGTTGGAGCATGCGCTTACAAAGGTTTTTAACATGAACCACAATGACTGGGATTTGAAAATTCCCATAGTATTGTGGGCATATTGCACCACTTGTAAAATATTGACAGCACAAACACCATTCAAATTGGTGTATGGTAAAGTGGCAGTCATGCCTATGGAGTACATTGTTCCGAGTTTGCACATAGTGGTCACGACATGCATGGACGATGGAGCGGTATTAGAAGAATGACTGGAACAAGTGGTACAACTTGAGGAGGACTGTTTTGTTGCAATTTTTGACCAGCGCATCGAGAAGGATCGACAAAAATCTTGGCACGATCGCCATATTAAAAACAAACAATTTCATCAAGGCGAGTTGGTGATGTTGTATGAAAGAAAGTTCATGAAGCATCCAGGTAAGTTACATATGCATTGGCTCGGTCCATATCTCATTAGTTTCATTATTGTAGGAGGTGCAGTACAGCTGCAACAGTTCGATGGAGCATTGCTACCCAAGCTAGTGAACGGTAGCAGGTTGAAGCCCTACAAGACGGGCCCGGAGCCGCGCGATGCTTAAGGCATTGCAGGAAGAAAAAAAAAGATATAGGATGATCGGTAGAAGGATGGCGCACCAGTAGGGACATGATGCGCAAGTAGGAGAGATGGGATCGCAGTAGGAAGCTATGCTACGATGGCCGCAGGGATGTGAGTTAGTCAAATCAGCAATAAATGTAGACAGTTAAAAGCAGTTAACCGACGACGCTCGTTGAAGTGATATGTATTTATGGCAGATCCAACTGTTAGATTCAAAGGATCGATTGTGGATTCGGGCAGTTAATGCATGATTTGGTCATGATTGTTGGCACCCAAAAAGTGCTCACTAGCTCATTCCCTATTCACATGACCCATTTGTCCACTTTTTCCACCACTTGAGCCTCTAAAACCTTCAAAAGGTCACCAAAAAGACCATAATACATCTTTTCCCCCTCAAAATATGTATTTTTCCTAAAAAAAACCCTAAAAAGGGTCCAAAATCCCCCAAAATATTAAAAGGGAATAAAAATATAAAAAATATTCAAAAAAGGAAAAAGAGGGAAAAAGAGACCTAAACCATTTTGGTCAATACCATTGGTTTCCTTAAACCATAATGGTATTCCCCATCACCCAAAAACTATAAAAAGGTGATAGGGGCTCCCCATTATTCATCCACATTTCATCCTATCCGTATGCTGCCAAATTCCCTTTGAGAGCTATTGCCTCCCATTTTGAGTTTGAAGAACCCCATTAAAGCATTGGAGAAGAAGAGACGATTGGAAATTGGAGCTTCTCAACCTTGGAGCTGCTCAAAACTCACCATCCTCACCATTTGAGGTAATACAAAAGATCAAATTTTTTAATTTCTTTTTTTTCTCATAGATCTTATTGCTTATGTTCTTAAATCTAGTTTTTTACTTCTTTGCACATGTTAATGTTAGATCAGATTACATTAGTTTATTCATATTTGTTTTTGCTTTACATTGAGACTGTTATTACAAGTTAATAGGTGCTCTTTAGCACATGCTTGGTTGAAAAACCAAGCAACATTTTTTGGCGACTCCGCTGGTTTTCGAAATTTAAATATTTGCTTTAAATCTATAGTTTTAGTTGTTTTTTTCCTTTAAAGTTGTAGATCTACCATACTAGCCAGCTTCCTGATAGCTGCCCTAACTATTGGCCCTTTCTGCAGCTCTAAACAACCCAAAATTTCAATTTTTGGGTTCATTTTTCGCCGGCCGATTTCCGTCCATACATCGCGACTTTCAGCATCCACGGTCATGCGATCCATCACATCTATGCGCCTTTTTTACATGTGGCCCATCGCAGATCTGAGCCTTTTTTCCGCGCGGTCCATCGCGGCTGGGTGACCTTTTCCCACGAGGTCCATCGCTACTGTTTGGCAGTTTTCTGCGCGGCTCATCGTGACTTTTTTCCACCGTGCCACGATTCACATCGCGACTTTCGCTCACATCGCCGCGTGGCTCATTGCGGCTTTTGCCCTCACAACCGCGATATTTCCAGTTTCGGTTCGGCCAATTTTTCCCAAATTTTTTTTCCCAATCAACCCATTTTTTCCAGCATTAATTTCTGCAATTTTTTACAGCCTACTATGTCATTATTGTAGCATTATTAATTGATATTCGGTTATATGCTCTACTTATCTTTTAAAAAAAATTTAGTTAATTAAAAGAAATATTTGTTAAGTATTTTCTGATGGCATAGGTTTCATACAGTCCAAAGTTAGAATCATATTTATGAATTGCTCAATATTTTGTCAAAGAAAGGCTTTAGAAATCCATTTATTTCTACATATGTGACTTGCTTTACATAAAGAATTTTGAAAAATCCATATTTTTTTAAACAAGCATTTACATTTGAAAGCGTCTTTCATTTTTTGCAAATTAAAATCGTTATTTTAGTTTGTGATTAAATCGCCCATGCGAGGCAACTGATTTGGTATACAACCACGCCATCACACAATCTGTCACAATAATTTCAAGTGAGCCTTAAAAATTACCTTAACTCAACCAACATTCTAACCCCATTTGGGGAACACAAAAAGAACACTGTAGTTAGGTAGGACTGAGGGGATAAGTATCCAAATAACACCCCTCACTCATTTTTCATGTTGAGACATAGTGGTTGACATTTAGGGTACCAAAATCCCTTATTATTTGACACGGTTTAAAACCAATTCATCGGGAAGGCCTCTCCCTTAGGAGGGTTGAAGTAGCCAGACTGGTTCTGGAAGCCTGAGTGGAATACTGCAATCCATTCAGTAACCGAAGGATACCTTTCGTAGTTCTCATTGTACCACCCTTATGGGAATACAACGGTGATAGAAAAAACTGCAGATTCACCTAACCGAACATGTCAAGAACGGGGTATCTTAGTGGCAAAACTTATAGGATTGTCTACCCGGTGTCCCTCTCGGTAGGGGGATATCTAGCCTTTGATTCTACAATTTATATTATCTGACTTGGATTTCATCACCTTGCAAAGGATATACCTTGTTGAGTCATAATACTTTTTAGTTAGGTGTTTGCATGCTCCATTACCTCCCTTTGGTCAGTGAGTACACCTTTTTCTATTTTTAGGAGCCGTTTGCATGTTGGTTTCCTGACCACATTTTTTGATTGCTCCACTTACTATAGCACAACTATTATAGTAACTGTTTTGAGTTTGGTTGTTGGCCTGAGTGCCATTATTTTTTACGCTCCCCTCTTGCACACATAGCTGCATTAGGGATTTCAAGCTTTCCACTCATCACCACCTAGTAGATTTAATTCACAACTGTCACCATTGAGTCCCCGAGACGTTCTCGACGTTTCAGGGGTGAACCCCCGCAGTACAGTTACCTTGAATCCACACGTCATCGGCACAGAACCCTGTCATCCGATTCTGACACCCCTCATTTCACATCTGACTCTGAGGTAGAATTCGAAAATCCCGCATACACTGCACCCACTAGCCCCATGGTTGGTTCACATTATGACAACTTTTTCACAAGGACTATTGGTGGAACATTATCCACCCCTGCCACCACAACGGCCACCATGGTCGCCACAACTACCACACCTCCATTAGGTATGCCTAACATGGGACCCCTGCCCAATACAAGACCCACACCTAACCTAGGCATGCCCACTATGGGAACCATACCTACTATCCCCGTTACCACTCAGATTCCAACACCTATTGGACACATCTATAGCCCAAGTTACAATTGGTGGCACAGGCCCCTCCCACACCCCTATGGGTGGAGGGCACATACCTCCCATGAAAAATATCCCCCTAGGGTCCAATGGCCTAATACATAACACTACCATTAACACTTCTTCCCCCATGATAACATCATACCCCTCTGCCACTTTACCATTTATGGCTAGCCTTAACCTACCAGACTTGGCTAGGCTAACAAATGATTCCATCCGGCATGACCCTACTTGGCCCCCTATGCCCACAAAGCTCCCGTCAGACATCCCAAATTTTGAAGGGAAGGCTGGGGAAGACCCCCAAAACCATATCATGTCATTTCACCTATGGTGTTCCTCAAACTCCATAGTAGATGATTCCATTCGACAACGAATTTTACAAAGAACTTTCACTAGGTCTGCAACCAAATGATATATTAGGCAGCCACATTGGACGCACCCCACGTTTACATCCCTTGCCTCAACTTTCCTTCAGTTCTTTCAATTACCCATACGCTATGATGCAGGAGTGGAAATACTACTGTCTTGTAGACAGAACACCGCTACACACATCACTGATCATATCCATGAGTGGCGTAAGCGCCGTAGTCTCTACAAGATAAAGCTTGACGACCATATCTTCCTGGATTGGTTCCTAAAATTACTCATCCCTCTCATAGCCAAAGATGTAGCTTCTGAATGACCCCAGTCGGAAGAAGAAACCATTTTAAAAGCTCAGCAGTTCAACCTGATATATGCACAATCTAGATATTTATACATAATCTTACCGGATGCCCCTCACGGCGATCCATCCCGAAGCGACACGTCGGGGGAATCCCATGCCGCTGACGGTATTATTGGCTAGGTTATGGCACAAAACAAACCTTTCACAATGATGAGTACAAACAATGCCCCAGACATTTCTAGGGATACATCTCATTCTGGAGCTACAACTTCGTATGCTCCAGTAATGCACACCCACCACACTCATGGACCCTCATGTCCACCACAGTGTTTTGGGAAAGCACCATCAGCTTATGAACCACCCCCATATTATAACCAACAGGCCCATTAGATTTCGGTTCACCCACAAGCCCAATCAGCTTATTATCCTCAATAGGAAGCACCTCTTGCTCCAACACTTCCAGTAGCTCAAGGTTACCAACAACCGCAACAAGCACCAGGTCCACCTCAGAACCCTCCTGCTTACTATCCACCGCAGCCTGCTCTAGTGCCTGCACGACCTCAAAACCCACCTACTACCTAAGGGCATGTATACGCACAACAAAAGCAACCTCCAAACCAGAACAACCAGCGTAATCAAGGAGGTCAACAAAATTGCGGAAAAGGACAAAACTGCGGAAATAACCAACAACAAAACCAAGGAGAACAACCACCTAATCCTCCCAATAACAATAACGTTGCTCATGCAAACCAAAACCCTAATCGTCCACCAAAATAGGGCAAAAATCCTAATTTGAGAACAAACCACCAGTGTTCCATATGCCGGGTCTACGACCATTACACACATAATTGCCCCCATTTAGATTGAGCGCGTCAACTCTAGACCGACGACGCCCAACGACAAGGACATGCTGCACAACCAGCACCACCTCCTCAACCACAACCCATGATATTGCAAAATCCTCTACCCAACCAAGGAGTAGTAAACACTCGTCCAATGGATCCCCCACAAGGATCCGCTGCAACACAGCAGCAAATTACCTATGCGGCAACCAATTACCAGCATACAGAGTGCAAAACTCACCATTTGATTATGATGTCATCAAATGATGTCAACCTTCAAACTCACCGAAATCAATGTGGCTCAACCCTTGAGGCCACGCCCACTAATCCATCTTCGAGTACCCTCCCAACTGATCAACCACTTCGCATACCTAATCTTCCCATGGACGAGGGTCCCAAAGCACCTCACTTCCCTTTACGACGAATCAACAACAACCCTAATGCTCGTGTAGCTTGGAACTATAACATCGTAGAAGACTTAGCCTAGTCCCCCGCTGCTATTTCCACTATAGAAATCCTAAAAAATTGTCCCGCATAGAGAAAATTGTTGTTATTTGCCATTGGTGCCATAGACCCTCATGACTCCAATATGATGGCTTTCGACTTAGACCAAGCCGGACCTCATCTTCCTTCATCACTAGCTTTTCAGGTTTTTGTGTCCATTCGCAACCTCGTCATTCATCGATGCATAATCGATGAAGGTGCCTCCACCTGTGTTTTGTCAACTTTCGTCTCGAAGAAAATTGGCTCCCCAATGCTACAACCATCAACTACCGCATTGCAAGCTTATGATGGTTGTGCAGCTCAACCTCAGGGTCTGTTAGTGAACGTGCCCATACAGCTTGGGGGCAAACTGGTTCTCATAGATATAAAGGTCATCAATGCCCAACTTGATTACAATCTCCTTCTAGGATGAAGCTACATGTATAAAATGAAAGTTGTCGCTTCTTCTATTTTTTGCCTCATGATGTTCCCCCATGAAGGCCGCGTAGTCAAAATCGACCAGATAACATACTATGATCCCAATTCCCCTGCAACACCTGAAAATGTTCTTCCCATGATTGAACAACCCGTTCAGAGTGCACCCACATCGTTCGTCTCCTTAGCCAGACCCGGGATATATACGGACACTCCCATGACCAACACTTTCCCATCTATCCCACCCCCTCTCCGGTCAATTGAAATATTTGATTTGTGCACCCTCTCGCACAATGAATAATAGCATACTCAAAAACCTCAACCACTGCCACAACCTCCAACAATGCCTAGTCACATAGGAGCCACACCAATTCATACTATCCCATTTTTATTCCCCCCTTCAGGCGCCATCAACACACCAGTTATGGCTACACTTAATCTCCCAGGATTAACATTAGGACTACCTGTGTGGTACCTACCTGCTACAAACCCTCCCCCGACACCGAATGTCATTTTACAACCGGTGCAACCCATCAATACTTCCAACCATCCACCACCTGGTGTACCGAACCCCCAAACCGTCCACCCCATGGTGTTCCGAACCCCCAAACCTGACCACCTCAAACAGAGGCCACTACATCAACATCTAGTTATGTCCCCCCTCAATCTCGCCACAATGGGGGCAAAGGTCCACAAACCTACACCACTAGACCCATAACTCTCACCCCCCCAACAACCTGTGTACTCCCTAAGTGTAATGTCCCCAGCTTGACCTCATGGCATTAAAATCGTAAATGATGTAATATTGCTATAAAATCGTGGTGAGGAGCTCAAGGCCAAGGCCCCGCCATCGATTTATCAATGCATATGGTTCACATGCTAGCCATGTGCAATGGAATTGTGAATATTATGTAAATATGCATTTTTAATAAAATGCCCACAACTAGCTATGCAATGCAACAAGAGATGGGGGCATGATTTTACAAGGAATTGGGAGGGAAAAAATTCAAACCCTTGAGCCAATCAAGTCAAGCCAAGTGTCAATGAGATAACCCATCAAACTCTCAACCCATGTTGACTTTTGTACTCAATCATTCATTTCTCCCAAAAGTTGGTTGAGGTAGTTAATGCCTTGGGGAATGAGAGGTATGGATGTCCAAAATTCTAGTATGGGAAACCACCCTTCATGGAAAAATGTGTTTGGCTTCCTTGGCAAGAAAAGAGCCATGAATTTGCCTCCCAAGCCATAACCCATCAACCAGTTTTGCCTCTCTCACGTTTTTGGAGCTGCCTGGGCGTTTTCCAGCCATGTTTTCCTGGTTTTGCTTTGTTCTCTAGCTGGGAAGAGGGCATTTTTGTGTTGCAAAACTACTGGGGAAATATGGAGTTTGATTTGGGGTTTCAATGGATCCGTTTTGGCCATTGGAAACTCCCATAACCTGTGGAATAAATTGGGTTTCTCCCTGGGGACGATTTTCCCTTTTTACAGTTCGTTTAGTGAGCCACGATTTGGGGGAAACCCATGGCCTTTTCCCTCTCACATGGTCTGAGCTAGCTGGGATTTACCCATCACATTTTTCACCATTTTCCTGCATTTTCCATGCCTGGGAAATCGTTTTTGTATTGCACAATGGTTGGGAAGAAGGGAGCCACGATTTTGGGGTTTATGGAGGCCGTTTTTGTCCCTTGAATGCCCAAAAATGTTTTTTGAAGCAATTTTGCTTTCCCAGGGTTGATTCCCAAATTTCCTTTTCGTTTTTGGTGTGCCCACGACTTGGGAAAGACCATGGCCATCTTATTGTAGAATCCCATTGCTGAAAATGGGTATCCATTACCAGTTAGAGTTGCTGTGTGTAAAAGAAGGTTGGGGTTGAGATGGGTTTCTATTGCTTTGGCTGTGAATGAGCTGGAATGTTCCCTTTTCCTTGTAAGAATCATGCCCAACTCGGGGGTGGTAGTTGTGTTGAGAGAATTGATGAACACAACTAGCCTACGGTTGGGTGGAACGTTGCAGCGACATAGCTAGTTGTTTGGGACAATTGCACAATGAAGATAAGTGTTTTTCTATGTGCATTTACTTCTACAAAATGTTTACATTTCATGTTTATTAATGATATGTTGAATGCATATGAAAGATGTGTGTGGGTGATGTTCTTATTATGCTGTGCATATATGTTTGATTTTCATTTGCGCACATTAATTTTATGGATATGAATCTAATGAATGGGCTGATTTTGTGAAAGCCCTGTAGATTGGCATCATGTTTCCTTACCGGAGTTGGATCTGCGGGTGGGGACGTGACATTTGGTATCAGAGCTGTTGGTTGCAGCATTGGGCCTTCATGGGATACCTATCACAGTTGCATAGGTAAGTATGCCTCCTACCCAGCACTAAACATCAAAATAAGGAAATTAATTTAGAAAATTTTCTGACTGTTTTTTAAAGTTTGAAATTTTTTCTAAGTGTCTTATTTGAAATTTTGCGCCACGGGCGCGGTGGCAAAGTTAAGCATAACTCTGCGCGCGCGGCGCCAAAATTAGCATAAATGCTGCGCTGAAAGGGAAGAGAGATTCAAAAATTTTCTAAGTGTCTTATTTGAAATTTTGCACCACAGGCGCGGCGGCAAAAGTTAAGCATAACTCTGCGCGCGCAGCGCCAAAATTAGCATAAATGCTGCGCTGAAAGGGAAGAGAGATTCAAAAAAAAATTAAGTGTCTTATTTGAAATTTTGCGCCACGGGCATGGCGGCAAAGTTAAGCATAACTCTGCGCGTGCGGCACCAAAATTAGCATAAATGCTGCGCTGAAAGGGAAGAGAGATTCAAAAAAATTTGAAGTGTCTTTTTTAAAAATTTTGCGCAGCGTTGGCGGCAAAGTTAATGGTAAGTTTTGCGCGGCGTTGGCAGCAAAGTTAATGGTAAGTTTTGCGCGGCGCTAGCGGCAAAGTTAATGGTAAGACCCACGTGGCGCTAGCAGCAATTCTAACACTAAAAAATGTGATGCGCGCGCCACGCATGACGGCGACTCTGCAGAAATTTTAGGCTTTAAAAAATTGCTCGGGCGGCAATTTTAGCCTTAAATTTTGCGATGTGGTCGCAGCAACAGAGGATTGCGGGCGGCGAAGATAAGGCTAGGACTGTCGCGATGGGTGCAGAAGTTAAGGTTAAAATCTGCGCTGGTCGGTGGCGACACTGGCGAAATGGCATCAACTTTAAGGTTAAAACCTGCGATGCAGCGGCAGTTTGAGAGTTAAATCCAGCGCCAAGGTTGGCGATTTTAAGGTTAAATCCCGCGATGGTCGCAGCGGGAGGAGCCCAAAACTTGATTTTTGGGTAGAAGGAGCAATCGGGCTCAGAATGGGATGACTCCTATGGGGTTCAAAGGCCATTAACGAAGGCCATGAAAGAACCAAAGAGGGTCCCGAACCCAGTATGCTCCAATTTGACAGAAAATGGAGAATAGTGATGTTTGTAAGATAGTGTCCTGAGGTTTGACGGAAGGTCGGTTTGATCTGAAATTGATATGGCGTGGCCATGGAGCAGGCAGAGTGTTAAGTTTGGAATCTTGGAGCCGAACTCCAAAGGATGTGGAGTCGGGGTGAACCAGAAGGCCAAAAAGAATTGTTCCAGGCCACTTTTTTTGGGATTTTGAAAAGCTTGTAGAGAGTAAAAGTGACCCTAGATGTTGGAATCAAAATTTTTACTGAACTAGAAATTTCATCTTCTCATTAATACGGATAGTTTCCGTTAGACGAAGATTTTCCAGAAATGCATAGTTTGGGAGATAGCCATTTCCGGCCAAATTTTGAGATTTTGGGGAAAAAGTGAAAAGTAGCCAAACCCCGAATTTTATAGAAGTTGACTGGTGCATCGGAATAGGGATCTGAAGGTTTTTGAGTGTTCCTTGTTATATAGGCTACCTTATCCTAGTAGATAATTTTTCATGAATCTTCTTAGATTTGCTTCTACAAGCAGTTGAAGTTGGCCTTTCAGAATAAATTGCAGCTTGTAAAAGTGCAGAAATTTGCGCAAAAATTGCATTTTTGGAAGAGTGCAAATTCCATGTCTTGGATCGGAATGGAGCACGGGGATAGGTGTTGGAAAGCATATCCAAAGGAGAACAAGGATGCATGACCAGAATTTGAATGAGGTTCGCATATATCATAGATATTTGGTACAGAAGAGTGCTAGCGGCTGTTTTGACAAAAGAGAATTGTTGTCAATATGGGCAATTTCTAGAATTGCATGACTAGAAGGAAATCAAACCAACTATGATATGGAAGAGGGATTCCATTCTGCGATGAGGGATTGGAAAGGGAGAATTCCTTAAACCCTGTTTTTCTATCGTATTTATAATTATGAAATTGTCATGCATATAAACTATGGCATAAGAATGTTAAGAATGCAAAATATTACATAGATGAATATGCACTAGATGGCATATCAATAAAAATTGCACAGTATACGTGAACATGTTTTTGCGTGTATATGATATTACATATTGTTAAAATAGTGAGGTTTTACATATGCAATGAGCCACTTAAGATAATGATTGTGGTTGCTAATAATTAGTTGTGTCTACATTGGTTGTAGGACAAAATACAATCAAAGCATGGCTAAAGAAGTTGATGACGTTGTTGCACGTGACCAACAACCTTATGAAGAGAGGATGGTGCAAAAATTCCGTGATCATGATGTTGGTAAAAAGGACTGAGTAGCCTTGGTAAGAGGCCAACTGATCAGGTAACATCAAGTGATGTTAATATCAGCCATGCAGGGGAAAGACTGCATGAAGAAGGTAGACATGTGATGGGCTACCAGAGCACTCTGTTGGAAGGACATAATTGCATGGAATGTGAAGTAATGAGTATTTACAGTTTATTTAAATTGCATGGATAGTGTGACTGTGTCTTGCAATTTTATTGTGATAATAATGCATATATAGGAATCTATATATTTCGTTGCATTTCAAATATTAACAGCTAAAGATGTTTGAATTATTGAGTGTTATAATTCTGAGATCACTTCAGTGACTGTTGTACCAATGAAAGGATTATATGCATAAAATTACTCACAACATGTTTGGTTGATTGAAGTTTTAGATTTCAGGTAGAAAAGTCTTACGTATGGCAATGAGGATAAGTCCATAGTAGAGACTGAAATCTACCATGTGCAGAAGCCAAAGGTTATGAGAAGGTTCTCATGGTTGTAACTTATGCATGAAACAAATCTGGAAATCTTATGGTTTAAATTTATGAAAGCAATCTCATGATTGAAAATCCAATTTCTATAGGAAAACAGATTTGTAGATTTCAGATTTGAGAATTTGCTTATAATTGCTAATCACTGTTTGGCTTATATAAATTGTGTCAGGAGAACATGTTGTAGGTGGACGTTCATGTATGGTAGCAAGGGTGAAACCATAATGGACAGAGTGATACCACTTACGAGAGCCAAACAATATGAGGATAGCCTCATTGCTAAGCAAATCAATTTATGTAGGAGACAGAATTGTAAATTCATGTTGAATTAATTATTAATGCTATTGATTGGTTATAGAACAATCATACTTGAAGCTTACTGCTAAATGTTGCTGACTATTTGGCTATTTGATAAGTGTGCCAGGATGACACATTGCAGGAAGACCATGTGTGATGGTCTGCCGAAGCCAAACTAGATGGGAAGGATCCCATGTTTTGGAAATGGGTTTCGGGTGAAACACCATTGTAAATGTTGATAATGTCTCAGTCAAACTGCATGTGGGTGAATCATGCGAGTGAGACAGTAAAATTATGTCGAGAAGGAATGTGTGCGTTATGGAATGCGAAAAAGATTGGGGTGGCGAACTGAAGGACTGTTGAATCAGAGAAAGGAGCCCCCATTATTCACAAATAAAGAAAAGATACATCTGTGAAATGAATGAGTATTATGTAACCCTAACTGAAGATATACATGTCTGGTTATTATATTTAATACGTAGGGCATGTTTTATTATTTCATTATTATTCCAGACTGCATGAGTACGATTAGGGCCTACATGACTCACATCAGAAAGGGATGCATACCTTTCGGGTGATGGGTTATGTTAAGGTTGTCCATAATATTGACTACACCCTAAGGGAATGGACGCATTGCTGGTGTTTTAATACTTGATAGTGAATGTTATGAAATATGATTACAATTTTAGAGCAGCAATACTAATGAGCCTGCTTATCCTTCTTGTGCTATCAGCTTACACAGATGCACTCTGGTGTTGCACGTAAGAGGCAAAGTTAAGAAAGAGTACTTGTTGGCTTGGTTTTGCAACCAAGCTTAGTGCTATGGGCACCTGCTAACTAGTAGCAGCAATTTCAATATTAAGCAAAAACAATAAACTAAATCTAAATCTAAACTAAACTAGCATGTGCATTTTTGAATTAAAAAACAAGAACAAAAAGTATAAGAAATAATTTTGTATTGAAAATGGGGGCAAGCAAGTGCTTGCAATAAGAATACCTCCAAGTGATGAAGATAGTTGAGAAGCTCCAAGGGTGAGCAGCTCCAAACTCCAATGGGTCCTTTCTCCAAGGTTGCTACAATGGCCAAAAACTCATGGGAGATTTTGGCAGCATGAGGATAGGAAGATGGATGGATGTGAAATGAGGAGCCCCTACCACCTTTTTATAGGTTTTGGTGGTGGGGAATACCATTGTGGTTTTGTGGAAACCAATGGTATTGACCAACATGGTTTAGGTACTTTTCCCTCCTTTTTCCTTTTTTGAATAAAATTAATATTTTTATTCCCTTTTTAATATTTTTGGGAATTTTGGACCCTTTTTGAGGGTTTTTTATGTTTTTTTAGGAAAAATAATCTTTTTGAGTGGGAAAATGTGTGTATTAAAGTCTTTTGGTGACCTTTTGTTGGCTTTAGAGGCTTAGATGGTGGAAAAAGTGGACAAATGGGTCATGTGAATAAGGAAATGAGCTAGTGAGCACTTTTTAGGTGTTAACAGATTGCCCCCTGATGTGTGAGGGCAGGAGCTCATCGTATGGCCAATAGACATCATAGTTCTTTTGTCTTTTTTTATGGGGTTTTGGGGAGGAGAAGAGACCGATTGGAGACTGGATCCGCGGCCCTTGGAAGCTGCAAAAAATAAACAATATTACATGGCCTCAATATGAATGAGGAATAATCCTGATAATGGACGAGGCGGGCATACTCATGCTCGTATCAAGACATATATAAACAATTAGTCCCAAAAAGGGGGACGTGAGAAAATACATAAAAAATCTGCTGGTACATCATAAGGGTCCAGAGGGGAAATCATTTTGGGATGTACTCATGATCATATCATGACTGATCTCAATAACTAATACACTGGAATAGAGCAACAACCGTTCTGACGAAGGTCTCAGAAGGGTTGATGAACTGCTGAAACTGAAGGTGTCCAACATCTGTAGGGACTCAATGATTGAGAGTCATCTCTGAGAAGTACATGTACATGTAACTATATACTCGAGGGAGTATAAAACTGGGGTACATCTGAATACTGTCGCCATGCGCAACCCGGATATCTATCGAAAAAATGTAACTGGTTGTTTCCATATGTAGACTCTCGAATGTGGAAAAGTCAGGAGGTATCCAGGGTCTTCGACTAATAACTGAAAGGAACAATACCCTGTGTGAGTCTCAACGATGCGATCAAGGTGTTGAAGTCGAGGCATGTGAGAAACAACCATTTGGAGAAGCACTGAGGACTCTTCTCGAAATGATTCGTAGGCACTCATCATAAATGGTGATGAGTCCAAGACACAGGGACCTCTAGGTCTATCCTCTGGAATAAATTTGGTTGTCGTCGACAGAGGGAGACCATCAACTAACAAGGCAATGATGTTTCCTTGATAGGAGCGCGAGGTGTAGAACTGAAGTGGTGTAGTACTGATGGTAGGACTGACATACTTGTGGGGATGGGAAGTAACTGGGGTCATATAGTGGGTAGACTCAAACTTCCTTTGTTCAGAGCATGATGACATGATTGACCTGGCAGCGTAGGGAAATGACTTGTAGGTGTGGGGATCATAGCTTTTAAGGACTGAAGGGTATGTATTGAATCTGGGGGGGTGAAGCTGATGGGTGCTGTCGAGGGGTTCTCAGGGTGACATATTGCAGAATACTCTGAACAAAGGAGACCAAAATGGGGAAGCTGCTATATGAGTAGACGTGATCTATTGTGGCACCGAGAAGCACCATTGGGTCCTTCTTCATGGTTTTAATGAGATTCAAGAAGGGATAAAAGTGTGCTCTGAAATGGTACTGTCCTGTGGATTTTGTGAGCCCAGGACTGTTCGTGCTCATTGGTGCTTTCATTTTTATGGAGTCTGAAAACGATAAGAAGACTCTGCAGTGGTTATGATTACTGTCCTGTTAGTTTTACGAGCCCAGAATGGTGATTGCTCGTGGTCGCTTTCATGTTTAGAGAGTCTGAAAGCGGTAAGTGGACTCCATTGGTGTTCTTTTTCGTAAGTTAGTCTCCAAGGCTCGAAAAAGCATAAAATGATGCAAAATGGAGAACTCTTCAAGCCAATGTGACTAAAGTATGCCTTTTTTGTAATTAGTCTACAAGGTCCGGAAAAGGGGTAAAACTTATACCAGGTAGACGCCCTTTCAGATACATTTAGCGAGCATGAAAGGAAGCAAGGTTGCTCGACGATCTTTTCATTGTTTTTAGGAGTCAGAAAAGAGCTTAACAGAAACTCCCTAAGTGTCTTTTTCGTAAAAGGGATTGCTCAGCCCGAAAAAGGGATAAAATTATACCGAACAAAAAAGGGATTGATGAGAGCGAGAAAAGGTCTCAAGCATCATCATGAGTGCAGAAAAATGAATCCGGTGACATAAAGATTGTCAAAAAGGGGGCAATGGCCAATGTGGCATGCAAACCGAGGCGACGAGGGGTCATGGGAAAAAAGCCCAAAAAATATGGAGGTGAGAGCGAGAAATGATCTCAAGCATCATCACGAGCACGGAAAACTGAATCCGACGATATAAGGCATGTCAAAAATGGACGACGACCGATGTGGCACGCAAACCGAGGTGACAAGGGGGCATGGGAAAATGCCCTAAAAAATATGGGCGTGAGAGCGAGAAATGATCTCAAGCATCATCACAAGCGCGAAAATTGAATTCAGTGATATAAGGTTCATAAAAAATGGACGACGGTCGATGTGGCACGCAAACTGAGGCGACGAGGGGGCATGGGGAAAATGCCCGAAAAATCTAAGCGTGAGAGCGAGAAATGATCTCAAACGTCATCACGAGCGCGGAAAACTGAATCCGGCGATATAAAGGTTCATAAAAAATGGGCGACAGTCGATGTGGCACACAAACCAAGGCGACAAGGGGGCATGGGAAAAATGCCCAAAAAATCTAGGTGTGAGAGCGAGAAATGATCTCAAACGTCATCACGAGCGCGGAAAACTGAATCCGATGATATAAGACTCGTCAAAAATGGACGACGGCTGATGTGGCACGTAAACCGAGGCAACGAGGGCATGAAAAAATGGTCAAAAAATGGACCTGGTGAAAACAGGAAAAGGAAAGAACTGTCATGAAGTTCTCGTTGTTCTGATTCCAATGGTACCAACGGTTTGAGAAACGGACGTTGTATGACACTGGAATGGTTGCTTGAAAAATGGTGGAATTTCGATGTGAATGACGAGAGAAATATTGGCCATGTTTTTTTCCTGAGAGGCATCAGGAGCAGTAGGAGCCTCGAGAATCTCTTCATCATTGCGGAAGATGTGAGTGGTCAAGTCAGTTGACGAGGTTTGGGTAGTCGAAGAGATCATATAAATGGTGTTAATCTCTCCAGATGAGGATGATACGGGAGGGAAGATCTCCTCGATTGTGGGGGGTGCCGTCTCAAGGTCCAAATTGTTCATCTCGTAGAGAGCTGCTCTGTAATGTGGGATGTCAGGACAGTGATGTGAGTAGTGGCCGTAAATACCGCATATCGCACATGGGTGGTTGGTACGCAGTGATTTATCAGGAGGCATGGGGTTTGAGTCGATTTTGACAACCGGGATGTTGGGGTCGTCATCAAGCATTTGCATGTGTTCCTGTAATGCAGGTAACTGTGGACACTGATGGGTTGGATGGCCGAACTCATCACAAAAACGAGCATTTTGGAGGAGCACGGAAAATGGGGGGAGGTTTAACTGCCTTGGGTGGGGGTACCGCAGTGTATGGTTGTGGGCCTCTGCCCCCAGTGGGCCTGATGAGTGGAGGGGGATTCGTCGATGATGAAGGAGTAGTGATACCGAGAGGTGGTTGAGTAGAAGTAACAATGGGTTGCACCGGTTGCAGGATGACATTTGGTGTTGGTGGGGGAACAGGAGGCGAAATATACCACACGGGTAATCCCAATGTTAACCCGGGGAGACTGAGGGTAGCCATAACCGGAGTGCTTACTACGCCCGAGGGAGGGAATAGAAAGGGGATTGTGTGGATGGGTGTAATCCCAATGTGACCAGGGACCAATGGTGGTTTAGGGAACAAGGGTGGCTGATTGTTGGGTGTTTTTGTATTGTGGGAAAGAGTACAGAGGTTAGCGACGTGTGTCTCTGGTGACGGTGGTGGAATGGATTGGAATGTAGAAGTCATCGGCGCGTCGGAGTAAAGTCTGGGTCCCACTGAGGACACAAACGAGGTAGTGGCACCACAAATAGGTTGTTCAACCTTGGGGAGAACATTTTCAGGTGCAGCGGGGGCCTTGGGATCGTAATAGGTGAGTTGGTTGACCTTGACCACGCATCCCTCATGGGGGAACATCATGGTACGAAAAACAGATGAGGAAACCGCTCGCATGGCATACATGTAGCTGCGATCGAGTAAGAGGTTATAATCAAGTTGGGCATTAATGACCTCTATGTCAATGAGCACAGTTTTACCAGCCAGCTGGACGGGGACATTAGCTAGGAGACCTTGGGGTTGAGCCGAACGGCCGTCATAGGCTCGCAACGCAGTGGTGGACTGCTGGAGAGTAGGAGATCCCAACTTCTGCCAAACGAATGTGGACATAATGCATGTAGAGGCCCCTTCATCGATAATGCATCGATGGATGACAAGATTCCGAACGGAAACGAAAACTTGGAATGCTAAAGTGGAAGGCAAGAGTGGTTCGGACTGGTCTGAATCGAATGCCATCAGTTGTGAATCATTGGGGTCAATGGCGCCAATGGCAGATAGTAAAGTCTTGCGCTGTGAAGGATAGTTTTTTAAGACTTCTAAAGCAGACATGGCTGCAGGAGATTGGGCTAAGTCGTCTACAATTTTGTAATTCGACGCAACACGAGCATTGGGATTATTGTTGATGCGACAAAGTGGGAAGCGAGGTGCTTTAGAAGCGCCATCAAGTGGAGCCAGAGGTATACGTAACGTTTGATCTGTGGGATGAACGTTAGTGTTCTTGTCGGTGGGAGGGGCTTCAGAGGTGGAGCCATATTGGTTCCAGCGGGTTTGGAGGTTGGCATTTGCGGATGACATCATCAACAAGTGGTGGGTATCTGAATCGAACATGGGTTGATCAGGAGCGGCATAAGTGATTTGTTGTGGTGGTGCGTTTCCCTGAGGGGGAGCTAACGGCTGAGTGTTCACTACGCCTTGGGTTGGAAAGGGGTTTTGCAGCACCAAAGGTTGATGTTGAGGTGGTGGAGGGTTGGGTGGCGGCTGAGGAGCCACTTTTCCTTGACGATGGGCATCGTTAGTCCAAAGTTGCCGAGCTCGCTCCAAATGTGGGCAAGCATGTGTGTAATGGCCATAGACCCCGCAAATAGAACAAGGATGGTTTGTTCTAAGGTTATTGTTTTTGGGCTGCTTGGGATTACAATCCGGATTCTGGTTGGGAGGAGTAGCGTTGTTATTTTGTAGAGGATTGGGAGGTGGAGGACCTTGACGTTGTTGTTGGTTGTTTCCGCAGTTACGTCCTCTTCCACGGTTTTGTTGCCCACCCTGGTTGCGCTGGTTGTTTTGGTGCTGGGGCTGGTTGTGTTGTGTGTACACTTTCCCTTGAGCAGTGGGAGGATTTTGGTTCGCCGCAGGTGTGGGAGCAGGTTGTGGTGGATAATAAGCCTGTGGGGCTGGAGGTGGTCTAGTTACATGCTGGGGTTGTTGGTAACCCTGAGCTATTGGAGGTGTTGGGTTATCTGTCGCAGCTTGCTACGGGTAATACATTGGTTGAGGTGCGGCTGGGGAGGCGTATGCAGGTGGTGCATGACCAAAGCACTGAGGTGGACATGAAGGTCCATGGGTATGGTGGTGATGTGCCATGGGAGCATATGAACTGGTTGCTCCAGACTGAGATGTAGCCCACGAAAGTTCGGGACCATGGCTAGGATGTGCAATGGAAAAGGGTTGGGGATGCAATGCCATACGACCAATGATGCCATCAGCGGCATGGGATGCCCCCGGCGCATCGTGTTGGGATGAATCGCCCCGAGGGGCGTCAGGTATAATGGTATACAGATAACCCGATTGGGCATAAATGAGGTCAATCTGTTGGGCTTTGAGGATGGCCTCTTCTTCAGACTGGGGTCGTTCGGATGCCACATCCTTGGCAATGAGAGGGAGAAGGGACTTTAGGAACCAATCTAAGAAGATACGGTCATCTAACTTGATTTTGCAGAGGCTTCGGCGTCGACGCCACTCATGAATGTGGTCAGTGATGTGGGTGGGCGTGTTCTGTCTGCAAGACAGTAGGATCTCGACTCCCACGTCATAGTGGACGGGTAACTGGAAGAACTGCAAGAAGGTTGAGGAAAGGGAGGTAAAGGTGGCATGGGTCCCATGGGGCTGCTCGATATACCACTTGGCTGCAGAGCCAGTGAAGGTGCGTTGTAACAGACGGAGGCGGACAGAGTCGTCCACTATGGAGTTGGAGGAACACCATAGATGGAAGGACATGATATGGTTCTGGGGGTCCTCACCTTCCTTGCCCTCAAACTTAGGGATGTCGGAGGGGATTTTGGTGGGCATGTGAGGCCACGCAGGGTCGTGTCGGATAGGATCATTGGTTAACCTGGCTATGTCTAGTAAGTTCAGACTCGCCATGTATGGTAAGCTAGCAGATGAATGTGGCGTAGTGACTGGGACATGACTAGTCATGGTGGTATGATGTAGGGGTCCAGTAGTGCCTAAAGGTATGCTAGGTATTGAAGGTATGTGTCCTCCAATAGCTGTGGTCTGGTATGGGCCAGGGCTTCCAAGTGTAACATGGGTTACACCCGGGTTAGGAATAGTAGTAGGGATTCCTGGGATATAGGTTGTGGAAATGAGAGGGGGTGTGACCCCTATGTTCGGCATACCCGTAATAGGAGGCGGTCTTGTGTTGGGCATTCCTAAAAATGGAGTGTCCCCCATATTAGGCATACCCAGGGGGGTGGTTGTTGCCATGGATGGCACCGCAGTAGAAGGGTCTGTGGATGTATCACCTATGGTGCTAGTAAAAAGTGGGTCGAATTGTGTCCCAGCCATGAGGTTGGTTGGTAATAACTCGGTAGGGTTTTCGGATTCTGCCTCAAAATCTAATGTGAAGTGAGGCGCGTCAGGATTGGATGACTGTCTGTTCGACCGACGATGTGTCGAGTCAAGGGATAAGGCTCGCCGTCGGTGACGTGGAGAGCCAAGTAGACTGAACTCTGGGGGTTCACCCTGAAGACTATGAGAGCGTCTAAAATTCTCAATGGTGAGAAATAAGTTTGTTGTGTAAAATGGTAATGTATAAAAAACTCAAAACCCTAATGCAACCAAGGGTGCAAGAAGGGGAGTGAAAATGAAGGCTCTCAGGCCAAAAAATCAACCTCAAAATGCACTTATTATAGCAGCTGTGCTATAATAAGTGGAGGGATGCAAAAAATGGTCAGAGTACCAACATGCAAACAACTTCTAGAAAAAATAGGTGCTACTAGACCAAAGGTGGATTGTATCATGCAAACACCTAACTAAAAGTATTATGAATCAACAAACAATATTCTCTGCAAGGTGATGAAATCCAAGTCAGACAATATTGAGTGTTGAATCAACGGCTAGATATCCCCCTACTAGGAGGGACACTGGGTAATCAATCCTAAAGAATGGCAACTAGGATACTCCGTTCATGACACGTCCAGAAAAGGTAAATCTGCCGTTTGGTCTTTTTACCGCAATACCCCCATACAAGGATATCCCGAGAACTACGAATGGTAGCCTTTGGTTACTGAATGGATTTCGGTATTCCACTCAGACTTCTGGAACCATCCTCGCGACTTCAACCCTCCTAGGGGAGAGGCCTTCTGATAAATTGGTTATGACCGTGCCAACAAATACTAGGAGATTTTGGTTCCCTAATGGACAACAACTATGTCTCAAATGTAATAACTGAGGGGTGTTATTGGAACACCTATCCCCTCAATACTACCTAGCTACAAAGTTCTTTTAATGTTCCCCAAGTGGGGTTAAAAGTGGGTTGAAGTTATGGTAATTTTTAAGGCTCAGTTTAAATTATGTGTTTGAGTGGGTGCACGTGTGATATTTTAAACTAAAATTGAAAAAGTAAATGCTAAGTATTCAAAAAACAAAGGATCTTTTGAAATAGAAAAGCAAATAATATGACTTCTTCAATAAATGGAAATTAAATGCTTTGCAAAAAACTATTCAAAAAATAAAGGATCTTTTGAAATAGGAAAGCAAATAATATGACTTCTTTAAGAAATAAATGGATTTCTTTTTCAAAAATTGCTATGGGCAAAATATCAAAGAAGTAAACATCAAAATTTTAATCTAGATAAAATGCAAACAAATCCTTCTTTCAATTTCTGAAAATTTTTAAAAAGACTTTTTCAAATGTGCATTCTAAATAGTAAAATTTTTCTATGGCTGTAAACAATGCTGGAATTTTAGTATTGTAAAATGTGCTATGTGGGTAGAAAATACAGTAAAAAATTAATTTTTAAAATGGATTGGCCGAATGGAAAAAATTGGCATCGTGGGTTTTGACAGAACAACCGCGATGGACCACGCGGGTTTCTGTCACACAGTCGCGATGGGCAGCGCGGGTTTCAGCCGCGAAGCCGCGGTGGACCGCGCGGTATTTTGTCACACAGTCGCGATGGGCAGCGCGGAAAATGTCCGTGAAGCCGCGATGTGTAGCGCGCTAATTGGCCACGAAGCCGCGGTGAATCGCGCGGAAAAGGGGCCGCGCAGTCGCGATGAGCCGCACGACTGTTGAGCAAAAAGCTGCGAGATGAAATCCGTACGCGGACGCCGAAAAACGAACCCGAAAATTGAGAATTTCGGGCTCTTAATGGCAATAAAATGGGCCAAGATCTAGAACAGCAATGGATCTGCTGTCTAGGGTGGCAGATCTATGAATTAAACTAACTAGTACTATCAAAAACTAAGATCTAAAGCAAAAGTGAGATCTAAAAATTCGAAAGCAGCGGAGTCGCCAAAAACTGTTGGCTTGGTTTTGCAACCAAACTTAGTGCTATGGGCACCTGCTAACTAGTAGCAGCAGTTTCAATATTAAGCAAAAACAATAAACTAAATCTAAATCTAAACTAAATTAGCATGTGCATTTTTGAATTAAAAAACAAGAACAAGAAATATAAGAAATAATTTTGTATTGAAAATGGGGGCAAGCAAGTGCTTGCAATAAGAATACCTCCAAGTGATGAAGATAGTTGAGAAGCTCCAAGGGTGAGCAACTCCAAACTCCAATGGGTCCTTTCTCCAAGGTTGCTACAATGGCCAAAAACTCATGGGAGATTTTGGCAGCATGAGGATAGGAAGATGGATGGATGTGAAATGAGGAGCCCCTACCACCTTTTTATAGGTTTTGGTGGTGGGGAATACCATTGTGGTTTTGTGGAAACCAATGGTATTGACCAACATGGTTTAGGTACTTTTCCCTCCTTTTTTCTTTTCTGAATAAAATTAATATTTTTATTCCCTTTTTAATATTTTTGGGAATTTTGGACCATTTTTTATGGTTTTTTATGCTTTTTTAGGAAAAATAATCTTTTTGAGTGGGAAAAGGGGTGTATTAAGGTCTTTTGGTGACCTTTTGTTGGCTTTAGAGGCTCAGATGGTGGAAAAAGTGGACAAATGGGTCATGTGAATAAGGAAATGAGCTAGTGAGCACTTTTTAGGTGTTAACAGTACTCAAGAAGACTGTATGGGTAGTGGTAACCTTTCTACGCTCACACTAAATGACACTAGAAGAGATGGATAGGCCCGAGGAGCTGTGTAGCAGAAAAGGGGTATCATCCTTGTGTAGTGTGAGTGGGTATTGTGGGGGCCATGCTAGCTTGTAGTCAAGTGAGTCACCTATGGAGTTCCTGGAGGGAACCACTAGTTGCATAAGAGCAGGAGCCACGTAATCATATTATGTTATTCTTATTGCTTGATAAACCCAATCAGTGTACTGGCTTGGAAATGGTTGTTGTATGCCCGATAAACCCAGTCAGTGTACTGGCTTGGTATTGGTTGTGTGGATATTGTGGTGAATGGTTGTTGTATGCCTGATAAACCCAGTCAGTGTACTGGCTTGGCATTGGTTGTGTGGATATTGTGGTGAATGGTTGTTGTATGCCTGATAAACCCAGTCGGTGTACTGGCTTAGCATTGGCTATTTGCATGTTGTGGAGATATTGGTGAAGGGTGTTATTTCCTGACAAACCCAGTCGGAGAACTGGCTTGGAAATGATCATTGTATGCTTGATAAACCCAGTCGGCGTACTGGTTTAGCATACTGATTTTTGAAATGCTTGACAAACCCATTCAGTGTACTGGCTTAGCATACTGATTTTAGGGATGCTTGATAAACCCAGTCGACGTACTGGCTTGGCATTCCCTATTCGGATGATGCTGTGGAGCAGCATGTGTGCTAGCCAAGCATCCACCCCACAGGTGATCCAAGGCTTGTAAAGTAGAGAAGGAAACCTATGGAGTAGCAAGGAAAATGCACAATACAGATAAGTATTCATTTTCATTTATTTTCTTGTTTGGAATAATGAAAATTTCAGGTATAATTCTTCTAACAACTAAGCTGATACACTATTGTTTCTTTGTTGGAAACTTTGGTCATTGCAGGAAGCACGGACCCTGAAAAACAATAAATTCTTGGTAAACCAGAGAGTAACTGGTTGTGCACTATAAATTCTTGGTAAACCAGAGAGTAACTGGTTGTGCACTATAAATTCTTGGTAAAACCAGAGAGTAGCTGGTTGTGCACTATAAATTATTGGTAAATCCAAAGAGTAATTGATGCTCGATAAATTTAGAGAATAGTTGGTGGGGTCACTAACCACTTGATGTTGTGGAGCAGCTGGCGTGCTGGCCAAACATTCTTTAATTAATTAATAAAACCAGTCAGAGCACTAGCCTAGCATATTGCTAAATGAGATGACTGATGAAACCCAATCAGCGTATTGGCTAGGCATTTCCTATTTGAATGGTTGTGGAGTAGCCTGCGTGCTGGACCAACATTCATTATTGCATCCATGGGCAATTCAAGGCTTATACAACGAAGAAGGAGCTTGTGGAATAAAGTGAAGACATCCAATGCAGATAAGTATTTGGTTACATTGCAGCTTCTTGCTTATGAAATACGTGTGTACATGATTTGTTTATGATTTCTTAAACTCTTGTTTGGAGACAAACCCTATGGGAGTAAACTAAACATGTGAATGAATTCAATGTTTGAATATAGGAACTACTGGAAGCAAAGACTATGAAGGCATCATAGAAATGCATGTGGACATGTGATCGTCTGAAAGAGCTCAGCGTGAGCAATAATGAAAGATGGTGCTAGTGGAACTGTGTGGATCCTAGTAGCCAAGAGCTGTAGACAAACCATGTGGAGAGACTACATGGTTGAGAGGTCTGAAATAGACCATAGACACCAAGTGTCATAGCCAAGAAATGACAAGTCAAGCATTCACGTTGAAGTGAAAGAGGCTAAGGAGCATGAAACCACAGTGATGGTGTGGCTCTAGATTGGGACAAGACTAAGAGGGGGAAACTCTTACTCTTCTCTTTCATTTTTGATTGATTCATTTCAGAAACAAAGGATTGTTGAATGCATGTTGTGACTGGAAGTTGATTGTGTTTATTACTTGAAATGAATTGTGAATGCTGAAATAGTTATTTCCCTATGAAAGGATGAACATGAACGAGTTCATGTGTATGTTGGGAAAGCATGAAAAGTGTGTAAGTCGCATGAGTAAAGCATGGATGTTCCATGTCAATTGGGAAATTAATTGACTAACTTTAATATTGTGCTATGTTGTCCTAACAGGAATTGCCATGATGAATCTCACAGGTGATAAATTGAAAGCCATTGTTTGCAGCTGTTACTAGCCAAGTGTTACTAGTGAGCAAGGACAACAAGGAAGATGGAATCCCTGAAATTCCAGACTTGTAGATCAGCTGGAAGATAAATGGAAGGGATTGCTGTGGGGCGATGCCTTCCTGCAGAGCTGGAAGATCAAAGCCAGCAGAAGCAGCTTGAGGAAGCAAAAGGACTTGATCTGAAAGTTCAAAGTAAAGAGATGAACACAGGACAAACCTGCCACATTTTGTGATTTTTGAGACATGTGTAAAGTGGGTATTTATTCCTAAGTGTTGGAACACCGAGGATGGTGTTATTCCAAGGGGAGGGGAATGTAATGTCCCAGGCTTGACCCCATGGCATTAAAATCGTAAATGATGTAATATTGTTATAAAATCGTGGTGAGGAGCTCAAGGCCAAGGCCTCGCCATCAATTTATCAATGCATATGGTTCACGTGCTAGCCATGCGCAATGGAATTGCGAATATTATGTAAATATGCATTTTTAATAAAATGCCCACAACTAGCTATGCAATGCAACAAGAGATGGGGGCATGATTTTACAAGGAATTGGGAGGGAAAAAATTCAAACCCTTGAGCCAATCAAGTCAAGCCAAGTGTCAATGAGATAACCCATCAAACTCTCAACTACCCATGTTGACTTTTGTACCCAATCATTCATTTCTCCCAAAAGTTGGTTGAGGTAGTTAATGCCTTGGGGAATGAGATGTATGGCTGTCCAAAATTTGAGTATGGGAAACCACCCTTCATGGAAAAACGTGTTTGGCTTCCTTGGCAAGAAAAGATCCATGAATTTGCCTCCCAAGCCATAACCCATCAACCAGTTTTTCCTCTCTCACATTTTTGGAGCCGCCTGGGCATTTTTCAGCCATGTTTTCCTAGTTTTTCTTTGTTCTCTAGCTGGGAAGAGGGTGTTTTTGTGTTGCAAAACTGCTAGGGAAAGATGGAGTTCGATTTGGGGTTCCAATGGATCCGTTTTGGCCATTGTAAACGCCCATAACCTGTGGAAGAAATTGGGTTTCTCCCTGGGGACGATTTTCCCTTTTTACAGTTCGTTTGGTGAGCCACGATTTGGGGAAAACCCATGGCCTTTGCCCTCTCACACAGTCTGAGATAGATGGGATTTACCCATCATGTTTTTCACCATTTTCCTGCATTTTCCATGCCTGGGAACTCATTTTTATATTGCACAATGGTTAGGAGGAAGGAAGCCACGATTTTGGGGTTTTTGGAGGCCGTTTTTGTCCCTAGAATGCCCAGAAACGTTTTTTGAAGACGATTGTGCTCTCCCACGGTTGATTCCTAAATTGCCTTTTCATTTTTGGTGTGCCCACGACTTGGGAAAGACCATGGCCATCTTATTGTAGAATCCCATTGCTAAAAATGGGTATCCATGCCCAGTTAGAGTTGTTGTGTGTAAAAGAAGGTTGGGGTTGAGATGGGTTTCTATCGCTTTGGCTGTGAATGAGATGGAATGTTCCCTTTTCCTTGTAAGAATCATGCCCAGCTCAGGGGTGGCAGTTTTGTTGAGAGAATTGATGAACACAGCTGGCTTATGGTTAGGTGGAACGTTGCAGCGACATAGCTAGTTGTTTGGGACAATTGCACAATGAAGATAAGTGTTTTTCTATGTGCATTTACTTCTGCAAAATGTTTAAACTTGATGTTTATTAATGATATGTTGAATGCATATGAAAGATGTGTGTGGGTGATATTCTTATTCCGCTGTGCATATATGTTTGATTTACATCTGCGCACATTAATTTTATGGCTATGAATCTAATGAATGGGCTGAGTTTTGTGAAAGCCCCGTAGATTGGCATCATGTTTCCTTACCGGAGTTGGATCCGCAGGTGGGGACGTGACACTAAGTGCTCCTTGTGTTATGATATATGCCATGATACCCATTTATGTCCACAACTACCGGCACTTCAAGAACACATGAATATGTTGGACAACACCAACATTCTGGTTGTTAAACTTCAGCTACCCCCTCAACCTCGTGATAAAACGCTTCGTACGAACCACCCTTGTGTGATTTGTGGCATCTATGACCATTATTCACATCACTACCCCAATCTCCCAGATTATAGAGCATCACTTTACGAATTGAATAATGCCGACCTAGAGATATCCCCCCCGCTCATTGAGGAAATATTCCCCCCAGAATCGTTCCGTTCAGAAGAAATCAATACCATATATATGATTTCAACTACCTACAAGCCTAAACCAATTGATTTAATGACGCACTACTTCTGCACCGATGAGGAAATCCTAGAAACACTTACTGCACCGGACTACCCCTAGGATGATATGCACCATCGATCATACTTCATCCCTAAGGCATCTACATCCACCTCGGCGAACCAACTGTCCGTTGAATCCAAAGACTTCTTGCCGACCAAGTTCGATTGGTTCAAAGATCCTATCCTAGCTCCAGAAGCCTTTGAAGAAGGTAATATGGCCAACATTTCGCCGATCATAAAAATCGACATCTCCACCACCCCCGAAAAACCTGAGCTTATCTCTTTAGGCACATCTTGCACTGAAAAAGAAACCCAAGCCTATAAGAAACTATTTCAAGAATTTCAAGATGTCTTCATTTGGTCTTATACCGAGATGCCTGGTCTTGATCCTACTATTGTAGAACATCACATAGACAGTTGGCCCAACATATCACCGGTCTGCCAGAAACAACGCCCCATTCACCCATCCAATCTTCCAGTCGTCAAAGAAAAAATTAAGAAGCTTCGAGCAATAGGTTTCATATACCCTATTGCATATACCACCTGGGTTTCAAACCCAGTACCAATCAATAAGAAAGTAGGCACCATCCGCGTCTGTACTGACTTTCGTGACCTCAATCTAGCTTGTCCCAAAGACAACTTCCCAACACCATTTATTGACCAACTAATCGATGCATGTGCGAGACACGAGGTACTTTCTTTTATGGACGGTTTCTCTGGATACAACCAAATCAAAATCCGTAAAGAACATCAATACAAGACCGCCTTTACTACCCCATGGGGCACCTTCGTCTATCGCGTCATGCCTTTCGGTCTCAAGAACGCTGGAGTCACTTTCCAACAAGCCATGAATTATTGTTTTCATGACCTGAATAACATAATATTAGTTTATCTAGACGACCTAAAGGCTAGATCTGACCATTTAGATGATCTTCGACAAGTCTTCTTGCATTTTTGAAAATACAAAATCCGCTTGAACCCACTCAAGTATGTCTTTTGCGTTCTAGTAGGCCGTCTGTTGGGTTTTATCATTTCAGAAAAAGGGATCACTGTCGACTCTCTAAAGGTCCAAGCCATAGTAGACCTACCGTCACCTCGTACATTAAGATAGCTACAAATCCTTCAGGGGAAGTCCAACTTCCTTTGTCGCTTTGTCCCAGATTACACCACCACAGTACATGGTTTCCTCTATTTGCGACGCCTCCATACCCACTTTGTATGGGATGACCAAGAAGAAGGAGCTTTCACAGACCTAAAGAAATCACTTACAAGTGCCCCCTTGATTTCTCCTCCATATTTTACAAGAGACTTTACCCTTTACATTTCGGCATCAGATTACGTCGTTTCCGAAGTACTCGTCCAAGAAGACTCCGCTCGTCAAGAGCATGTCATTTACTATGTGAGCCAAACCTTATCAGGCCCACCACTGTGCTACCCACATGAAGAGAAAATGGCCCTCGCCGTCATCTTTTCAGTACAAAAGTTGCGCCATTATATTCTCCTAAGCCATACTACGGTTGTGGAAAACTCCAAACCAATGGTCTATCTCTTGTTGAATCACCGCCTTCTACAAGGCCGTGTTTCCAAATGGGTGATTATCTTACAACAATATGACCTAACTTTTAAAACCCTAAAGAGCACCAAAGCACTAGCACTCACTCAACTTATTACGGACCTACCATCTTCGTCGTCATCACCAGTTATCCATACTGATATAATTGACGAACATTTCTTCATCATCTCGTCTGACGACCCTTGGTATGGAGAAATTTTGGTATACCTCCGCACACAGAAGTTTCGACCCAATATCGACCGTGATGGACGTCATCGCATCCTTCACCATGCCCCCTGTTATCTCCTCTTAGGTGATTCTCTCTATCGACGTGGCATCGACACAATCCTACGACGATGCCTTTCCCAAGAAGAAGCAGAACAAGTCCTTAATGACTATCATAGCAGTGCCTGCGGCGGCCATTTCTCTGGAATGGCCACCACCCAAAAGGTAATTCATGTAGGTTATTTTTGGCCATCATTATTCACTAATTGTATCACAGTAGCCAAACATTTCCAAAACTGCTAGCCTTTTGCCCCCAAGGCGAGAACCCCTCCCCCGCCCCCCTTCATCCAGTCGTCACCGTTGGACCATTTTGAAAATGGGCCATCGATTTCATGGATTGCAATCCAGCATCAACTGGAGGCCATAAACACATTATTGTGGCTATCGATTACTCTAACAAATGGGAAGAAGCCATGCCTACTTACAATTGCAAAGACGACACTGCAGGCCGTTTTTTCCTCAACCATGTTATCACTCACTTCGGAGTACCAAAGCAACTCGTCTCAGACAACGGCTCTCACTTCGAAGACTCCGTTTGGAGAGAATTGTCAACACTCCTTAAGTTTGAACATCATTTCTCCTTCGCCTACAACCCCCAAGGGAATGGCCAAGTCGAAGCAGTTAACAAAATTTTGAAGACCATCCTCCAACGCACTGTCAACCGACATAAGTCCAATTGGCATCACATGCTTTTTCCTGCATTATGGGCTTACCGCACATCCACTAAAACTGCCACCGGCTTTACCCCTTTCCATTTAGTTCACGGCGTGGAATCTTTCCTCCCCATTGAGTGTCAGATACCAACATTACAAATTTCCATAGAACTCCTCCCAAATACTTCACCAATTGAAGAGTGCCTACTTCTTTTAGAGCAGGCCGACGAATATCGCCGCGCAGCTCTCCAAACAATCGAAGCCGCAAAGAACAGATCTAAACTCCATTACGATAAACATGTTCACCCACGAGCATTTAGCGAAGGAGACCTGGTACTCGTTTACGACCAAGCCCATGACAAAACAGGAAAATGAAAATTCGAGTCCATGTGGCAAGGCCCATACATCATACACACTTGCATCGGACATGGGGCATACATTTTTACCGATTCAGAAGGAAACCTCATGCGCAACCCCCGTAATGGGTTGTACCTCAAACAATTCTATCCATGAAAATATCCTGGACACCACAATTCATATTGTACAATTTTTTAATTTATTTTTTTGTTGTAGACTTCCAAAACCTTACATTTTCATTTTTTCCTATATGAACACAGATGGATCCTATTCCACTCTACCATATCAGCTTTGTCGATGGTGCAATTCGTTGGTCTCCAAATCTTGCTTCAGCATCTTGGGTAATTTATTCCCCTTCACATGAGTTGGTCCACCTCGATGGAGTGTACATATGTGCTGCCACAAACAACCAAGCTGAGTACGATGCCGTGACCGGTCTACTGGTCGCTGCTCTCCAGATGGGCATAAGTCACCTTAGTGTTTTCCTGGACTCGCAGCTCCTTGTTTCCCAGCTCAACAACTGTTACCAGGTACGCGATCCTTGTCTATTTCAAAAATTCCTGCACACTAAACAAATGATTCGACACTTTGAATCCATTTCATTCACTCATGTCCCAAGAAATCTAAACAATGTAGTAGACCAAATGGCTAATAACATTCTAGATTGGCATGCCAACCAAAACATGTAGGACATCACAACATGCATCACATAGGAATAAAAAAATGAAATAAACAAACTAAATAAATCATCATAACATGTGCCTCCACGGACATACAAAATCAATAGTATGGCATCCATGTGCATCGAACATGCCTCCACGGGAAAACAACAACATACAATTGCATCCACGTGCAACAAGACATAAAAGCAATGACAAGATGTGCATCCATGTGCATACACGATTGTATAATCAAAATGCATCAATAGGCATAAATACATATATCATCATATAGTCACAATGTCAAGAGTGCCCTCAGCACCCAAATATACAAAACACACACCAGCCGTACAAAAATGTGTATCCACAAAATACATCCCCATATGCTCATCAACATTTGGGGGTAGGTACAAGATAGCCTAATCATCATGGTCACAGTCACCCAGCTCCTCTGGCTCCTCTGGATCATACTGATCCCGACCTCTCCTCTCAGCTGCCAACACAGCTGCCCTCAATAAAAGCAATCTCCACTCACATGGAGCATCGAAGCAACGGTCCAATACATGACGATCTAGGTCTCTCCAGCCATCATCGGGTACATCATGAAACAGATACTCAAAGGTATCACGAATATCCTCTATAGCATCATCTCGGTGACACATAACTCCTCGTACTCGAGGCGTAGGTGCCGCTACTGGTAGAGGTACCACTACCATCACCCGTCCCCTACGGCCCATATGATCCACTAGAGGCATTGGACCAACATCTGCCATTATCCACACTGAAACAAGTCAGTATCGTATAAACATATCTAGCTATACTAATAAAAAAACATCTAAACATGATATAATAGAGAATAAAAACAAAGACGTACCGTCTAAACCCCAAGCATGTCCTGGAGGTCGAGGCATCTCAGGGTCTCCCCGGAAGTCCATACCCTGATATAGATAGTCATCAATCACAACGGGCATATGCTCCCATTGATCATACATCTTTGATGAGAAGAACCATTGAATGCCACCACCACCACAGGGCATCATCTCACCCCACCACACCATCCGCGGCTCGCTCCTCAACCCATCCCAGACCGGCACACGTGGCCACAAGGTAGGTACTCGGTCAAAAAAGAAACAACAGAGGAAAGAGGCATAACTAAACTCACCTCCCTCCCGCCTAACCTTGTTCATCTCTCACCGAACACAAGCCAGAAACATCTGACCCCAAGCAAAATAGGTCCCTGACAAGACACGGTGAACCATCATCGTTTCCCCCCCTGAAAAACAATGGGGTGCCTGTGCACCAAGCACCCGCAAAACATAAGCCACCACCACCTGCATCTCCGGCTCTCGCAGATCCGAGATACTCAGTGCACTATTCTGCGCATGAGCCCCTGGAATGCAGAATCTCTCAAGCAGATCCTCAATATCCATACCAGTTGGAATCTTGGGATGGGTGTCTCCTATCTCTCCCAAACAAGATAAACCAGTAAGAAAATATACATCAATCAAGGTAAGCTCTAGTCGCTCACCCTGCACAATAAAAGCTACCTCCTCTCGGTCCGAGAAGTCCACCAACTTGTTCAGCAGCTCCTTGACTGAACGCATGAGAGGGATCTGAGTGAACTTCAGTAGCCCACCCAAATCCAAGGCTTCCCGCACATCCGGGATGTCCTGAATCCTTCCCATCAGTCCCTCATCGATCTCCCTCTCCCTCCATGACAAAAGTGGCCTCCTCAGCATCCTACCAAAACAACACAGAATTTTTTTTAGAAAAAATCAATCAATTTTTTTTCCAAACCAAGCGATCCCCATCGCAAATTTCGGCCCCCTAGCCATGATGAACATCACGGCTATTAGTCCTTATAGCCGGTATGCTCATCGCGACTATCAACCCTCACAGCCGCGATGTGCATCGCGGCTGTAGGCACCCACAACCGCAATGATCATCGCGGTTGTAAGCATACACAGCCACGATGAACATCACGGCTGTAAGCATACACAGCCATGATGAACATCGCGGCTGTAGGAACCCACAGCCGCGATGCACATCGTGGCTATCCATCCCATACCTGTGATGAGCATCGCGGAAAAGGGATCAAAACCCACGATATTCCGCGCTGGAAAGCCAACATGGAATATTCACAGCCTCTGAGACCCCGATGCTCACCAAAAAGTAAACAAATTGAAAGGCTAAGGCACATAGGCTTACCTGAAACTCGCGGAATGAAAAACCGACGGTCGAATCTCCCACAAATCAAGAAAATGCTCTGACCCAACTAAATTACTCTGTGAAACTCAACGGTGAAAATGACACTTGTCACATTGGGTCCACTTGCTATTTATAGAAATATGACCATTTTCCAATCATCCATTTCGGCATCATACGATGTCTGTTTTTCAAACTGTTGGTACCGTTGGAATCAACCCTGCGAGAAATTCACGACAGCCCACTCCTTTTCTCGATTCCTCCAGGTGTCGTTTTTGGGAATTTTTCCCATGCCCCTCGTCGCCTCGATTTGTGTGCCACATCAACCGTGGTCTGTTTTTGACAAGTCTTATATCGTTGGATTCATTTTTCTGCACTCGTGACAACGCTTGAGACCATTTCTCGCTCTCACCACCAGATTTTTAAGGCATTTTTTCCCATGCCCCTCGTCGCCTCGATTTGCATGCCACATCGGTCGTGGTCCGTTTTTTATGAGTTTTATATCACCAGATTTAGTTTTCCACTCTTATGATGATGCTTGAGACCATTTCTCGCTCTCACCACCAAATGTTTCGAGCATTTTTTCCCATGCCTTGCGTCACCTCGATTTGCGTGCCACATCGGCTGTTGTCCGCTTTTGACGAATTTTATATCACCAGATTCAGTTTTCCGCGCTCGTGACGATGATTGAGATCACTTATCGCTCTCAAAAACACATTTTTTTTGGTATAATTTTATCCCTTTTTCGGGTCGAACAATTCCTTTACGAAAAAGGTACTTAGGGAGTTTCTGTTAAGCTCTTTTCTGACTCCTAAAACAATGAAAAGATCGCTGAGCAATCTTGCTTCCTTTCATGCTCGCTAAAATTATCTGAAAGGGCATCTACCTGGTATAAGTTTACCCCTTTTCCGGACCTTGTAGACTAATTATGAAAAAGGAATACTCTAGTCACATCGGCTAGAAGAGTTCTCCATTTTGCATCATTTTATGCTTTTTCGGGCCTTGGAGACTAACATACGAAAAAGAACACCAATGGAGTCTACTTACCGCTTTCAGACTCTCTAAAATTGAAAGCAACCATGAGCAATTACCATCTTGGGCTCGTACAAATCCACAAGACGGTACTCCTCCACCAATTCATAGTCTTCTTATCGTTTTCAGACTCCTTAAAAATGAAAGCACTCACGAGCATGAACAATCCTGGGCTCGCATAAATCCACAGGACAATACCATTTCAGAGCACACTTTTATCCCTTCTTGTAGCTCATTACAACCACGAAGAAGGACCCAATGGTGCTTTTCGGCGCCACAACAGATCATGTCTACTCATATGGCAGCTTCCCCATTATGGTCGCCTTTGTTCAGAGTATTCTATAGTATGTCACCCTGAGAGTCCCCCCAGAGTCACTCCAGTCTACAATACACACCCCTGATCCCTTAATCTATGATCCCCACACCTAAACATCAATTTCATATGTTTCCATGTCAACCAAATCATCGTGCTCTGAACAAAGGAAGTTTGAGTCTACCCACTCTATAACCCCAGTTATGCCCCATCCCCACAATATGTCAGTCCTACCATCAGTACTATCACACTTCAGTTGTACACATCGCGGTCCTATCAAGGACACATCATTTCCTTGGTAGTTGTCGGTCTCCCTCTATCGACGCCAACCAATTACATTCCAGAGGATAGACCCAGAGGTCCCTGTGCCTTGGACTCATCACCATTAGTGGTGAGTGCCTACAGATCATTTTGAAAGGAGTTCTCAGTTCCTCTCCAAATGATTGTTTCTCACATGCTCGACTTCAACACCTTGATCGCACCATTGATACTCGTACAGGGTACCGGTTCTTTCAGTTATTTGTTGAAGACCTCGGATCACCTGACTATACCACATTTGAGGTCTAATTGAGAAAACAACCAGTTCCATTGGATATTCGGGTTGTGCTTGGCAACAATTTTCAGATGTACCGTAGTTTTATACTCCCTCAAGTATACAGTTACATATACTTCTCAAAAGTTGACTCACAGTCACTAAGTCCTTACAGATGTTGGACACCTTCAACTCCAGTAGTGCATCAACCCTTCTGAAACCTTATTCAGAATGGTTGTTGCTCTTAACCTGTGTATTAGTTATTAAGATCAATCATGGTATGACCATGAGTATTCCCCAGCATTGTGTCCCCTCTGGACCATTATGATGTACCAACAGATTTTTATGTATTATTCAGGTCCCCCTTCTTGGGCCTAATTGTTATGTATATGTCTTGATACAAGCATGGGTATGTCTGCCTCGTCCATTATCGGAGATTATTTCTCATTCATTTTGAGGCCATGTATTTTTTCAGTTTTTGCAGCTTCTAAGGGGTCGTTTTTCCAGTCTCCAATCGGTCTCTTCTCTTCTCCAAGCACCAAGAAAAAGACAAAAGAACTATGATGTCTATCGGCCATACGATGAGCTCCTTCCCTCACACATCAGGGGGCAATTTGTTAACACCCAAAAAGTGCTCACTAGCTCATTCCCTATTCACATGACCCATTTGTCCACTTTTTCCACCACTTGAGCCTCTAAAACCTTCAAAAGGTCACCAAAAAGACCATAATATACCTTTTTCCCCTCAAAATAGGTATTTTTCCTCAAAAAACCCTAAAAAAGGGTCCAAAATTCCCAAAAATATTAAAAGGGAATAAAAATATAAAAAATATTCAAAAAAGGAAAAAGAGGGAAAAATAGACCTAAGCCATTTTGGTCAATACCATTAGTTTCCTTAAACCATAATGGTATTCCCCATCACCCAAAAACTATAAAAAAGTGATAGGGACTCCCCATTATTCATCCACATTTCATCCTATCCTTATGCTGCCAAATTCCCTTTGAGAGCCATTGCCTCCCATTTTGAGTTTGAAGAACCCCATTGAGGCATTGGAGAAGAAGAGACCATTAGACATTGGAGCTTCTCAACCTTGGAGCTGCTCAAAACTCACCATCCTCACCATTTGAGTTAATACAAAAGATCAAATTTTTTAATTTCTTGTTTTTCTCATAGATCTTATTGCTTATGTTCTTCTTAAATCTAGTTTTTTACTTCTTTGCACATATTAATGTTAGATCAGATTACATTAGTTTATTCATATTTATTTTTGCTTTACATTGAGACTGCTATTACAAGTTAATAGGTGCTCTTTAGCACATGCTTGGTTGAAAAACCAGGCAACAATGATGATCGGCTTGATTTGGTCATGATGGTGGAGGGACCGATTTGGCGCTATAACAACGGGACGAATGCGGTCGGAAGTCACCATTCTGCAAAGTGTGAATTGAGCAGCAGAGTATTGAGATGAAGTGGGAAAGGCTTAGTAGAATGGAAGAAAGACGTTGCCTTCAGTTGAGTAAGTTTCCAAGTGAGGTGAGGTTGAGCACCCGTTGAGCATTGCGGGGCACTAGTTCGGCATGCAGAGTGAACCAGACACAGTTGATATTTCGAGTGAAAGGGAATCACCAGTCGTCCCCGTAACCATTGAGGAGGAAGTTGCTAGTATGCGGGTCGGGTCATCGTCAGTGGTGAGGAAGAAGAGGGGAGGGAAATGACCTAGCTCCCCGCCGCCCCAGAAGAGGCAGACCAGATCATCTGCACAACTACCAGAGGAAGTACCTTCCCGGACGAGTCCATTGAGCCCAGGAGTTGTGGAATCAGTAGCTCGAGCAGGGGTATCCACTGCGGATATCCTTGGGTATGTACCTCCTTGTCTACTTGGTGCGCAGCCATGAAAGCTTACCAAGAACCAAAGATACCAAGTCAAGATGACGACGATACCACAAGGCATGGTATGCACCGAAAACATTGTGCCTGCGCAGATGCATATGAAGTATGATGACCATGATCTACTGGGGATGAGGGACGTTATGGTGGAACCATATGTGCTGAGGGTAGCAGCTGAAGGCAGCCCGACACCACGCATTCCACACGATTGGGCGTGGGGATTGGATAAAGAACGACTATTGGGATTGATCAACATGCTGCATTTTGGGCGGTTGACCGAGGCAAATTCCTGCGTAAAGAATCTTTTGGCATGTTTCCATAGTGGGATTTTATGGCTAGACAGACCGGTCACATTCACAGTCGACCTTATTTCAGAAATCACGGGGTTTCCTAAGGATGAGCCAAACCCCTCGTAGTATTTCTAAGGGAAAAATAATGATAAGAAGCTCACGGCGAGGTTGAGGACGCGCTATGAATTACAACATGACAGACGGGCATACGACATCTACAACATCAATGATCAGGAGGTGCACATCGGAGCATGGATTTTGGCTACTAAATTAGTCAGGAATAACCGACCCAACCAAGGTAACTCAGGGGTCATTGCATGCGCCGAAATTTGTGCGCAAGGGGTCCAAATGAACTGGTTGCTCTTTTTATTGAACCGATTGACAGAGGATGAGGTGGCAATCCAGGCGGGAAGCAACCATTTTCATATAGTTGGTTGTTGATATTAATCGTGCTCATAGCTTGGATGGATCCATATGACTATCAATGTATGGAAGTGGACACGGTAAAGGTTTGTAAGGGTGCACGCTACCAGAACCTTTGGTGGGTGCAAGAACCTAAGCGGCTTAAGGACTGAGCAGCGTAGTTCTGGATCTACTGGGAGGCACTGCAGGCAGCAGCTGAGCAAGTTCCACGATTGTCTCAAGTAGCTATAACAAAATATCAACAGATTGATCAGTTTGTGATTGGGCCACACACCATTCATGTGCAAGCGTTGTTGGCAGGTGGTTAGATGGGTCGTCATCGCAGCACCGCAAGTGTTGTGATACCGCAGAAGGTGGAAAGACGAGCGCATATGATAATATTTTATGTAATTTTTGGTCAATTGTACCGCGGTATGCGGGTTTTTGGGTCATTTGGACCACAATAGATATATTTTGGGTCCTTTGCTTTGAAGTGTCGATTAGGAAGTAGTTAGTAAGTGGACAAGCAATGTAAAGGCGCAAGCCTATAAATAGATCTGGTTTTGTAAGTGTTGAGTCATCTTGGAATTTGTGGAGATATCTGCGAGATCTTAATGCTGAAGGATGAATATTTTGTATTTGGGTTTTTGCGGAGTTAATATGATATGGTAGAGCTATTTTGCGGAATTCCTGTGTTTCTTCTGTCAATTGTGGTAATGCAGTTTGTGATATGAATGTATGAATGATGCAATGTTTACTTGCTGCAATTAATGTTTTACTGTTATATCTGTTGCGATTATGATGTCCTAGTGAATGAATGCGATGAATATAATGCTTATATCTATTTCTTAAATGTTGCAATAAGTTAAGTAATTGATGCACAACATCCTCCTTCATTCAGCGGAAACATGGTTCCGTCAACTCTCCCTTGAACATCTCGGGTGAGACCTCATCTGCTCCGCAGGTGTTGCTGGACGGGGTAAAACCTATCTGGGCCGGTGCTTAGGGAGATCACAGTGGATTGGGTGTCGAAAGTGAGTGGAAATCCTGTCGACTGAGTTTGTGTCAACAAATCGTTCTGTTTCCAGGACCGTAGTGCGAAGTGAAAGGAGGATATGTTGTGGCATTCGATGCAACCGGAGATACAAGACTAGTTTGATCAGAAGTTGCAAGAATTCGCTGAAAAGGAAAACCAGAACCCTTGAATGACGGTATATTAGTGGGTGGAAAGATATATTCATGATGGTCTGCACGAATATTTTTTCTACGAGTTCCCATTCATCGTGTTCGAGTGGTTGGAAAAGTTGACCTTTCAGAAAAGGAACTTCCAAGGTGGTGAACCAACGACCTGGACCCCAGAACTGATCCAGGAGCTGTAGGAAGTCGACAACAAAGCGTTAAGGGCTGTTGAGGTTTGGATCGATAGCATATTGGAAGGCTACATCACTGAATTTGTGGTCGATACAAACAAATCCTATAGCGAAGTTGAAAGGTACTTCTTTCGCGGGCCGTGGGGAAGGTTTCTGTTGTTGCTACAACTGTCCATTAAGATGCTCATTTGTGAGAAGGGCATATTGAAGATGCATTTGAATCAATAAACAACCTGGTGGGTGGAGGCCATGGGTACCATGACAGCAGGGGGGAGAGGTACATGGAATGATAAGGGGTAGATGGGTGAAGGTCGCGACGAGACTGTGAGGGAAGCCGGGGAAGAGAGTGGTCTTACAAGGGTAGGAGCAAGGTTTTGATAGGAAAAGAGGTAGAGGACAGGAGAAGGTCGTGCTGCGATCGAAACGCAAGACTGCGAAGCAAGACCACACGGGATGAAGCGACCTCACAGTCTGGACAAGGACAACCAGGCTATGCCCATGATAGAGGCAGGACCAAACCCAAGTGCCAACGTACCCACACCTCCGCTCACTATCTCTCAACCAGTAAGAAATAGAACTTCGACACCACCGAGTTCATCAAGTAAACAAAAGTTAATTGCTAATAGCTTAGAGACTAGACGAAGGAAGCCCAGGATGGAGGGCGAAGATACAAAGTTACCGTTGTTCCATGGAAATGGAACAGATAACCCTGAGCAATACTGGTTTCTATGCGAGGCACTGTGGACTGTGAAGCAGATTACTGATGATGATGCTAAGAAAGGACAATTGGCTACAACCCTTCGGGGTCGTGCATTAGACTGGTTCACGAAGTTTGTGCAGGTTCCTGCTGGTGCTCCAGAGAAGTCATTGGACAAGGTTCGAGCCAGATTGATCACGAAGTTTAAGAAACCCAAATCTGAAGCTCAGTATATTACAGAACTAAGAGAGATTAAGCAGTATCCCAATGAAACTATGTGGGATTTTGACTAGCGATTCAAAACGCTGATGGAAAGGGTCAACTTTGACATGAGCACTGTCCAACACAAAGAATGGTTCATCGTGGCATTGCTCCCGCACATTCGATTACCGCTTATGCAACAAAACATTGCAACACCAAGTGAAGCTCTGGAGATTGCAATGCGGTTGGAAGCTTCACCGATTGGTGAGAACATAGACAGTATATCGCAGATTCAGACACAGTTGGCCAACTTGACGATACAGCTGCAAGATCTTAAGAAGGGAAAGGAACATCATGAAGCAGTATGGTGTATGCGATATCGAGGAGAGGGGCATACTAAAGATAATTTCCTAGACTTCCGCAATTACCTAGTTTCCGGAGCACTGAATCCATTGAGTGACGGCGGCATGTCGTGGTGTCGCATCTGTCAAGTATATGGGCACCGCCATGAGGAATGTCAATAGATGGAGAAAATGGTCACAAAACTGATGAATCTGTATTGTACCTTTTGAAAATCAGTAGGACATGAAGACAAATATTTCCACACATATGGGTTGCTTCAGGAGAGAACGTATGATGCATTCTATGTGAAGGATGACCAACGTGCTGTACAACAACTGCAACCGCAGCCACAGGTAGCCTGCCGCTACCTTAACTGCAGGTGCAGTTTGTGCCGCAGCAGCAACCATAATAGTTTATGCAGCAATACGCTCTGATACAAATGGCTCCACAGTAGCCACAGTACGTTCAGCAACCACAATATGTGCAACAAGGGAAAGGCATGCAACGGAATCCTATGCAGCAGCAGTTCAATCAACCACAGTACCAGCAACAGGGAGGATTCCATGGAGGATACCGGGGCAGACGCGGTGGAGGATTTGGTCGTGGGGGAGGACAAGGCGGACGAGGACCTATCTAGTGTCACAATTACAGGACGTGGGGACACTACCAACAGGATTTCCCACAGTTGCAGACCCAATGTACGTTTTGTTTTGTTGTCGATCACACTATCGAAAACTGTCCGTAGTTGATTGCACGATGGCAAGCAGGAAACATTCTGCAGTTGCAGAATCGGAATCAGGAGCAGCAGCCAGTGCAGAATCAAGTGCAGCAACTAATGCATAACTAGAACCAACGTCTGAATCAAAATGCTAATCAGACTATGAACCAATCGGGGAATCCACCGCTGAACCAGAGTCAGGGTGCTAGTGTTGTGACAATTTCTGTAGAGCCGAGTCCACAAGATGCGGCTATCACAGTTATCACTCATGGAGGTACAACGACAGGAGGGGATAGTTCACACCCACTCATTATATTGGCAGGGCAGAAGAAGGTGTCATTTGAAATTGAATCCGAGCGTGATGCATTTTTTCAGGCGCGTCGTGCGATGGACCAAGATTGCGGTAAGGCTATTATTTGCGACATGCCCCCTGTTTTTTATACTTCTTCAGAAGCAGGTCCATCACGGCAGTCAGGAACTTTGCATAAATTCTTTGAGAGTTGCTTATCGCTAGCAAAGGATCCTGATGCTCTTGCTGAGATCGAGGGACAGTTGCAACGACCAATCAAGGGACAGCAAGAGTCTGCGGTAAACTCCTTACAAAGGTGGAAGATAGGTAAGGAGATGCGTTTGAACATTCAAATTGGAGACTATGAAGTTGATTTGGTTATTCTAGATCTTGGTTCGGATGTCAACATCTTAACCAAGCAGGTCTGGAAGAAAATGGGGAGTCCCCCATTGAGCTGGTATCCTGTACAGCTCCGACTGGCTAATCATGCAAAGGTGACACCAATTGGGAGAGTTCCACCCCTGGTGGTGGACATTGAGGGAATGAAGACATATGCTGACTTTGACGTCATCGAAGTAGTTGAAGGGGGAAGCTCTCACCCCACATTGCCGGGGATCGGATGGGCTAACGATAGTACAACAGTAATGAACTTTAAGAAGAGGATGATGAATTTTGAAAACCACGATCTCAGATTCATTTCCCCGTTGGATCCGGCTGAAGGATGCAGGTATATTGAACCAGTCAAAGATGACAATCCTAGTGGATGGGACCATGCATTCAATATTTTAGAAGATTATATTCATCCAACTACCAACAATGAGCTTGAATGGCACACCAACAGTTCTGCATCTTCTGACTCTAATGACGCTTTAGAAAATTGGTAGAATCTCTTACATGAGGTGTCGCTCTGCAAGTGTGGGTTGGTCACAAAGTCGTTGTGCCGCGTTGTGACTGAAATTACACTACCGGTATACGAAGGGATTCCCAGCTTGTCTGAATTTCTTATGGCGTTTGAAGAAAAGGTCTCAGAACCGCAATGATTGCTGGCATTGGAGGAAGCACTGAAGACTGCTATAGCACGCTGGTGGGCGACACATAAGAAGTCGATTGCAAGTTGGTCGTAGTTTCGATGCTTGATGACAGTTCTCTTTGGGAACATCGAAGTTTATCGCACAGGGAAGTATGATGGCTTAAACGAACCTGGTAGTCATTTGATGGAGTGTCAGACGCTGTGGGCGTCATGACCAAGAGATGAGTGGGTCCATGCCTTTGTCCAAACTTTAGACGAGATGCCGCGCTCATGGTATACTGCCGCCGAATTGCGAGGAGAAATTTCCACTTGGTTGGAGTTGACAGTGTGTTTTACTCATACCTTTAGCTTCGCAGATTCCAACCCAGACGTCCATAATGCTTTGTAACTCATTCGCGACGTGGTTTTGAAGGTTGTTCCGGTAGCATACACTGCAGATCCGCATACGCACTGCTAAATGCAGTCCATGATGGAATGTCATAATATGACTGGTGGGCCAGAAGACAGTGATGATTCGCGAAACGTCAACATTCCAGAATCTGAAGGAAGTTGCGATGTCATAGCACCTGATGCGCCAAGTGATCCGATCAGTCAGCCGCTGAAGCTTCGTAAGGTCAAAATTGGGATAGAGCACAGTCCCAAGTTTGTGAATGTTGGGGACTATTGGGACGATGAGATGATGGGAAAATTCACCGACTTGCTACATGAATTCCAAGACTTGTTTCCCACTAAGTTTTCTGAGATGAAGGAAATTTTGGGCGATTTAGGAGAAATGAAAATCCCGTTGAAACCAGATGCCAAGCCAATCAGACAGCTCCCATATCAACTAAATCCGTTCCATAAGGAGAGGGTCAAGGTAGAACTTGATCTCATGTTGGATGCTGGCATTATTGAACCAGTTGAGGAGTCAGATTGGATCAGTCCTATGGTGGTACAGGACAAGAAGACCAACGAAGTGTGCATTTGTGTCGATTTGCGAAAGTTGAATGATGCCTGTCTACGTGATGCCTTTCTGACCCCATTTACTGATGAGGTGCTCGGAGGCATTGGCGGCCAGGAGATGTACTCTTTCACGGATGGGTTCTCTGGATATCATCAGATCCGAATCGCAAAGGAATACCTCCACAAAACAACTTTTGTGACAAAATGGGGCTATTTTTAGTACACAATGATGCCATTTGGTTTGAAGAATGCACCTACAATATTTTCGCGGATTGTCATTGCTGCCCTCAGTGATTTCATTGATAAGTTTTTGCAGGTATACATGGATGACTGAACAGTCTATGGCTTGATCATAGATCATCTGGAAAACCTGCGCTTGATGTGGGAGCGCTATCGACAGCATCATATATCGCTGAATTTGAAGAAGTGCATCTTTTGTGCACCATTTGGGATACTACTAGGCCACATTGTGTGCAAGCAGGGATTGCTGGTTGACCCAGCGAAGATTGTGCTCATTTTGAGCTTAACACCGTCGACTACTATCAAACAGTTGAGAGCGACATTGGGACACACTGGGTATTATCACAAGTTCATTAGGGGTTATGCAGCGATCACCACCCATATGGAGAAGTTATTGAAGAAAGATTTAGTATTTCAATGGAGCCATGAATGTCAAGTTAGCTTTGAAACGCTGAAGGCTAAGATGGCTTCAGCGCTGATACTGGTATTCCCGGAATGGAGTAAGGAATTCCATGTCCACGTCGATGCATCATCATTCTCACTAGGAGTGGTGCTTGCGCAACCAGGAGAGGGCAATCTGGATCACCCCATTGATTTTGTAAGTCGCAAGTTGTCGTCCGCGGAGCAAAACTATACCACTACAGAGAGGGAAGGCTTAGCGATGGTCTATGCGCTGCAGAAGTTTCGACATTACTTATTGGGAGGACACTTCAAGATGTTCACAGACCATTCTGCATTGAAATACCTAGTCAATAAGCCTATGTTGGGGGGAAAGATATGTCATTGGCTACTTCTTTCTTAGGAGTTTGATTTTGAAGTGATCGTGAAGCCAGCATGTTTGAACACAAGGCCAAATCATCTGTCACGGATTGAGACAGGAGAGGAGCCCACTAATATTGAAGATGGGTTACCTGATGCGCAACTCTTTAAGGTAGACGTGGCCGATGGCTATTATGAAGAAATCATTCAGTTTCTGACGACAGGTACCGCCCCAGAAGAGTTCACCACCAGCCAGAAGAAGCAGTTGGTGGTCAAGGCTGCATATTTCCAACTGATTGTTGGTGCGTAATACAAATTGGGCTCGGATGATATATTGAGGTAATGTGTTCTGCCTCATGAGAAAGGGCAAATCCTATTGGAAGCACACACAGGGATAACAGGGGGCCACTATGGTAGTTGTGCGACTGCTAAGAAGGTGCTTCGCGGAGGGCTCTGTAGGCCAACACTGCATAACCATGCGACAAATTATGCGCGGTCCTGCGATTTTTGTCAAAGAACTGGGAATCCCTCCAGGAGGGATGAGATGTCACTGAAGCCTCAACTGACACTGCAACCATTTAAAAAATGGGCGTGTATTTCATGGGACCCATCAACCCACCTTGGAAGCGCACCGGTGCAAGATACATCATCACGGCGATAGACTATTTGACAAGATGGGCGAAGGCTGCACCAGTCGTTGATTGTTCCGCGGCAACAACCGCGTGGTTCTTGTTTGAAAACGTCGTCACTCGCTTTGGCTGCCCCAAGGTATTGCTGAGTGATCAGGACAGTCATTTTCTCAATCGCACCATCAGCACATTGACAGAGGAACTGTAGATACAACACAAGAAAAGTATGCCATATCATCCGCAGGAAAATGGCACGGTGGAAGCTTTCAACAAGATATTAGAGCATGCGCTGACAAAGGTGTGCAATACTAACCGCGATGACTGGGATCTCAAAATCCCAATAGTTTTGTTGGCGTATCGCACCACATGTAAAAGGTTGACAGGATAGACACCATTTAAGTTGGTTTATAGACAAGAAGCAATTATGCCTATGGAGTACATTGTTTCGAGTCTATGCATAGCGGTCGCAACAGGTATGGATGATGAAGCGGCATTACGAGAATGTATAGTGTAGTTAGTGCAATTGGAAGAAGATCGCTTCATCGTCGGGTTCCATCAGAGTGTGGAGAAAGATCGACAGAAGGCTTGGCATGATCGCCACATAAAGAACAAACAGTTTCAGCAAGGTGACTTGGTGTTGTTGTATGACAGTAAGTTTAAGAAACATCCAGGAAAGTTGCAGATGTAATGGCTTGGTCCAAACTGCATCAGTAGCATCACTTCAAGAGGAGTAGTACAGTTGCAACAATTAGATGGGGTGATGCTCCCAAAATTGATCAATGGTAGTAGATTCAAGCCCTATCGGTCAGGCTTGGAGCAGCGTGATGCCTGAGTCGCATCAGGAAAAAAAAAATGCAGGATGTTTGGTGGCAGGTTGGTGCACTGACAGTAATAGAATGCGCAAGCAGGGAGGATTGTGCCACAAGTTAGGAGCAGTGGTGCAGCATAGACAGGGCCGCGACTGGGTCAAATCAACAATAAATGCCGAAAGTTTCAGACAGTTAATTAACGACGCTTGTTCGAATGATGGGCATTAATGGCATATCCGATCGATCGGCTAACAGGATCGATGGCGGATTTGGGTCATTAAGATGGGATTTGGTCCGAGTTAATGCAGGATTTAGTTATGATTACGAGGGATTCGGTTGGGCGCTATAAGAACGGGCCAAGGTTGGTCGGAAGGCACCTGTTTGTGACGAGTGAGTTCAGTTGCCAATTGTTGAATCGTGTAAGGTTGGGGGGTGTTGCAAAGTGCAGTTGAAGTGTGTTGGGAAAGTTCTGGGTTGAGCAAGGCTAAGCCATTTGTTGGTATTGCGGGAATTGAGGGCAGCATGCCGAGTGAACCAGAGACGGTGGAGATTTCAAGTGAAGCCAAGTCACCCCTCATCCCTGCTACTATTGAGAAAGAGGTCAATCTTGTGGACGAAGTTGCTAACATGTCGATGGGATCATCGTCCATGGTGCACCATAAGAGGGGGGGGACACAGGTTAGCTCTGAGCGGCCTGACAAGTGGCACACCCGTTCCACTGCCCAAGTGCCAGAAGGCGTCCCTGTGGAGAGCCCATTGAGCTCGGGGGTTGTGGAATCCGTAGTCCGTGTAGGCATTTTTTTCTGCGGATATCCTAGGCTACCAACCTCCATGTCGAGCTGGGGTGCAGCTGAGGAAGGTCACTAAGAACCAACGGTATCAAATACGGATGCCGACAATCCTGCCAGGTATGAGATGTACCATTGATATCGTGCCTACGTTGATGCAACTGCAGTATGTTGATCATGACTTGTTGGCGCTGGAAGACGTGATGACTGAGCCCTTTCAACCGCAAGCAGAGGGGCAGATTGGACCGACGCCACACATTCCACATGACTAGGTGTGCCGTCTGGAGAAGGCCAGATTGTTGGGTTTAATCTACATGCCACACTTTGGGCGGTTGACGGAAGCCAATGCCAGCGTCAAACAGTTGTTGGCTTTTTTTCATGGTGGGGTGTTATGGTTGGATAGGAAGGTCACCATGACGGTGGACCTGGTTTCTGAGTTCATGGGCTTTCCAAAGGATGGGGTCGACCCGTCGCAATACTTTCATGGGAAGAACAATGAAAAAAAGCTTATGGCAAGGTTGCGGAAGCAGTACAAAATGTAGAAAGATGGATGGGCTTACCGCTTGGACACTATCAACGAGCCTGGAGTCAAGATTGGGGCACGAATATTGGCTACCAAAATCCTGCGGAACACTTGACCCAATCAAGGCAACTTCAGGGTTGTCGCCTGCGCGAAGCAATGTGCGGCAGGCATGTAGATGAACTGGTCCCTATTTCTACTTAACCAGTTGACAGAGGACATGTTGGCGGCCCAAGCAGGACAATGGTCATTCACCTATAGCTGGCTGCTGATATTAGTCGCATTGGTCGCCTGGATGGAACTCGATGATTATTAAGGAATGGAGGTGGACGCGGTGCAAGAACGTAAGGGAGAGCACTACCAAAACCTGTGGTTGGTGCAGAAACCAGAGTGGCTCAAGAATTGTGCCACGCAGTTCTAGTTTTATTGGGAAGCACTGCAGGCAGGCGCTGAGCAGATTCCGTGATTGACTCAGGCCACTGTTGAGAAGTACAAGGGGATTTCCTGGTTCGTGATCATCCCACACAATATCTACATGAAAGCGTGCCATGATACGGATAGGAAGTGGTTACAGACCCCCTATAAGCTAACAGATGAATTCTTGGATCCGATCATCGACGACTGGCCAGTTGAATGGTGCGAGCAAGTTATTCAGGAGGAGGAGTCTACGGGGATACCATCCGATGTGACAGTCATGGATGAACCGTGTCATATGTTGGATGAGGAATCATCGCAGACCCCTATGGATGATGAGCATTAGGTTCAAGAAGGAAGAACGAAAGGACACCAGGACCATGGGATAATCAGTGGGATTCCCCTAAAATTGGGAGCACAGCTCGACCAACTGCTACTTGCTATCAACAATGCAACTAGCGTAGTGTCTCACACAATGACGGTAAAGGTGGAGGAAGGGTTTCATGTGGTCACGGCCTAGCTGGATTCGTTATGAGATATTTTTTTGAAGAAAGAACCTGAGGAAGTGACTACATAGACAATCGGTGCAATCAACACTGAGCCGCGGGTTCGGAATGTCCAAATTCCCTTGACTGCAATTGCGACCGATGATGAGGCCCTAAAATATTTGCTGCAGCAGTTGGAGGTGGTAACGGTTAACATCAACATGCTGTCATCACAGATGTTGGTACAACTATAGGAGGTCACCAGTCAGGAATTGGCAGACAGAGAGAAGGACATCAGCCATTAGCTGTTGCGCTTACAAGAGGGAGAAATGACACTGCGAAAGGAGGTCGAGGACCATAAGGGGAAGGCAGCGACGACATGGGAAGTCGCTGATGAACTGAAGGATATGCTAGAGCAGCTTCAGGTTGAGAAGGAGATGGAAATCATGATGCTTAAAAAAGAACAAGATTGGTTGACGGTGGAGAAAACCACCCTGTGGAACAGTAAAGTGTGGCTGGAGGAGGCCGTTACGGAAGCTTGTCAACATGTGCTGGAGCTGACAACCGCATTGGATCCAGTTGAGCGCGCACAGAAGCTAGGAGCTGTCATGGCTGGGTTGCAGGAAGAAAATGATTCCTTGAGTTAGGCACTCGCACCAAAAGACGTCGTCACAACAAGGAAGAGTTCCATCGAAGAGTTGGCGATCCAACTAGGCGAGCTGGAACAGGAAGTGACAAAGATCACTGCTGAGACTGCATTTTTTTGGGGCAGTATCATTCAGGATGAACAACTAGAGCATCTGACCAAGCAACGACGCGAGGCAGAAGAACAACTCACAATGCTGAAGACATCCATGTGTGCAATGCCATTGATAGAGCAGGTATCCAAGGCAGTAGAGCTCAAGGAGTTGAATCAGCACGTCACCAAAGCTGAAGAATGTCAGAAGCAGCGCGTTGCGCAGTTAGACGAATTTCAAGAACTCGGTGCACAGTTCAATGTGGCAGTTGACTTTGCACTATAGGAAGTCCAAGAAGGAAAGAGGAAGGTTGATGCGCACCTAGTTGATCACCCGATAGCACAGGAATTAACTGAGAGCCAGGAGATTGCAGCAGCAGTCACGCAGCAGGTTAGTGACATCCGCCAGCAGTACGAAGACTTCCAAGTCAAGATAACCGAGTACACCATGTCCTGCTAACGTGGCTCAAGGGAGATCCATAAGATTGTGTTGGGGGCCTGTTGGCAGGCAGATAGATGGGTCATCATCATAGCACCGCGAGTGCTGCGATACCACAGAAGGCGAAAAGACGAGCATAGATGATAATATTTTATGTAATTTTTGGTCAATTATACCACGGTATGCGGGTGTTTGGGTCATTTGGACTACAATAGATAGATTTTGGGTCATTTGCTTTGAAGTGTCGGTTAGGAAGTAGTTAGTAAGTGGACAAGCAATGTAAAGGCGCAAGCCTATAAATAGATCTGGTTTTGTAAGTGTTGAATCATCCTAGAATTTGTGGAGATATCTGTGAGATATTGATGTTGGAGGCTGAATATTTTGTATCTGGGTTTTTGCAGAGTTAATATGATATGGCAGAGCTATTTTGTGGAATTCTCGTGTTTCTTCTTTCAATTGTGGTATTGCAGTTTGTGATATGAATGTATGAATGATGCGATGTTTACTTGTTGTAATTAATGTTTTACTGTTATATCTATTGCGATTATGAATTGTCCTATTGAATGTTGCGATTAATATAATGCTTAGATTTGTTTCTTAAATGTCGCAATAAGTTAAGTAGTCGATGCACAACATCCTCCTTCATTTGGTGGAAACATGGTTCCTTCAACTCTCCCTTGAACATCTCGGGTGAGACCTCATCTGCTCTACAGGTGTTGCTGGACGGGGTAAAACCTGTCTGGGCCGGTGCTCAAGGAGATCGTGGTGCTTTGGGTGTCGATAGTGAGTGGAACCCCTGTCGACTGAGTTTGTGTCAACAAGCACGGTGCGAACCGTAGAAGCGGTGGCTATCGACACCATACAATTTGTATGATGCAGAGCTGGAGATGATTATTGATGATTGGCCCACCGAATGGAAAGAACCGGTTAGTCTGGAAGAAGAATCAATGGGGCTACTAGTGGTTGCACCAGATGACCAAATACCCACGATGGACGAGTAGAGTTACCATGACTTGGACCAAGAGTCGTCACGGACACCCATTGATGAGGAAGCAGATTGCACGTTTGAGGAGGCTAGAACGAAGACGTGACACAAGCGGGGTATGACCAGTGGCATAGCCCCAGGGATGGAAGCACAGTTGATCCGACTTATTGAGGCCATCACAAACACCACTGATGCGGCAGCTGCAGCAATGAAGAAGCAGGCGACAGAAGGTTTCAACGAGGTAAAAACTCGGCTTGATTCTTTATTTGATGTATTTTTTAAGAAAGCACCGAAGGTAGCAACTGTGCAGCATGTTGGTTCGATCAGCACTAGGACACGGGTTGGGAATGTACAAATTCCACCGACTGCGATTGCAACCAACAATGAGGATCTCCATGCCTCCCTGCAGCAGTTACAAGTTTTATCCATCAACATCAATGGGTTGTCCACACAGACATTGGTGCATATGCAGACGGTCGCCAGCCAGGAATTGGTGGACAGGGAGCAGGATATCAGTGGTCAATTCTTGCGATTGCAAAAGAAAGAGGCAAAAGCGCAAAAAGAGGTAGAAGAATTGATGAAGGAGCATGAGCGGCTAATTGTAGAGAATGCTATAGCAATCAAGGAGCTGAAGAAGGAACAAGACCGTTTGACAGTAGAGAGAGAAACCCTTTGGGACAACAACGTGGGGTTGGAAGAGGCAATTTCTGACGCTTGTCAGTATGTATTGGAGCCCACCACGGCGTTAGATGTGGTCGAACAAGCACTTCGACTTGGGGCTGTCATTTCCCAGTTGCAGCGTGACAATGTTGACTTGATGGCTCTGGTACAACCAAGCACACCACTGGAGCAAGTAACAAAAAGGAAAAGCACCATGGACGAGTTGGAGACCCAGCTAGGAGAGATGGAGCAAGAAGCGACAAAAGTAACTAGAGTGAATGCACAATTTTGGGGAAGCGTAGTCCAGGATGAGAAATTGGAGCAACTGACCAAGCTATTGCAGGAGGCAGAAGGATAGCTAGAAATAATGAAGACTTTGCTGAGAGCACTGCCACTGTTGGTTCAGGTCACCAAGTTTGCGGACCTGAAGGAGTTACAACAGTGGGTTGCGAGGGCACACGATCATGAGCGGAAGTGCAGTATGCAGTTATATGAGTTCCAAGATATTGAAGCGCAGCTTTCTGTTAAGGAATTTTCTGCGTTGAAGACCATGAAGGAAGGTAAGAAGGCCATTGCTGATAAGCTGGTTGAGCACCCATTAGCGTAGGGCTTGACAGAGAGTCAGGATATCACTGCGACGACCAAGGAAAAAGTCAGGGAGATCAGTCAGCAGTACGAGGATTTCAGGATAAAGATCAACGAATACACCATGTCCAGCTGACGTGGCTCGAGGGCGAGACACAAGATTGTGTTGGGGGCCTGTTGGAAGGAGGGTTTGGATGAGTTAGCTACGTAGTATCGCAAATGCTATGTAAGGTCAAATATGCCGCACAACGAGGAAAACCGGCATAAATAGGAAATGATATTATTTTATGTATTTTTGGGTCATTTTGGACTGCATTGTGCAGGTTAGGGTCATTCTTTTGTAGATCTTGTTAAGAAGTAGTTAGGTGGTTTTCTAAGTGGACCATGAATGTAAAGGCGCAAGCCTATAAATAGATGTAGAATTGCAAGTGTTAGGATCATCCTTATCATGATCAGATAGAAGAATACGGTATGTTTTGTATCGGATATTGATCTTGGTCTTTTTGAATCTGGGTATGCGACAGAAGAATTGTGTTGATGTATCTGTATTTTGTTGCGAAGGTTAATATGACATGACAAAGCTTGAGCAGAATCATTTTGTATTTTCCCAATTTCTTGTTATGAATGTGATATGTATCTACGATATGAATTTTTGAATGATTGCGATGTTTCCCTGCTCCAATTGATGTTATACTGTTAGATCTACTTGCGCATTATGGTTTTGCCAATAATAAGATTTGTTGAATGATGATATGATTCTGTTGATGCATAAGATGGATAGTTAGATCTGTTAAACAATGTTGCGCTGAGTTGTGAAGTAGATGCACATGGTACTCCTTCATTCGGTGGAAACGCGATTATGTCATATCTCCCTCGAACATCTCAGGTGAGACATCATCTTCTCTACAAGTGTTGTCGGAAAGGATAAAACCTATCTGGGCTGGTGCTCAGGGAGATTGCGGTGGTTTGGGTGTTGATAGAGTGAGGAACCCCTGTCGACTAGGTTTGTGTCAACATGAATCTTGGTTGTTGGGACTTAGAATTTTTTCCATTTGCATTAGTATTCATCAAATATGTAAGGAAAAGTAGCCATCTACCACTTATAGGGAAAAAACATCCATCTGGTGGGACCATCTAGTAAAGTTGAAAGTTATTGATGAGAACCAAATCTCATGGACATAGTTAAAGAAGTAATTCTAGAGAAGAGTATCTCCCAGAGCACTATTATGATAAGGATATGGAAGAATTATTTGAACTCAAGCTGGGAAACATGATTATGGAAGCATATGAGAAGCGATTTCTCGAGCTTATGAAGTATACAGATTTTGTGAAGGATAAAAAGGTGAAGATTCAAAGGTTCCTGAGTAGCCTACCAAACTCCCGCAAAATCAAGATCTATTATGACAAACCAAACACTCCCAAAGATTTCATTTGGAATGCAAAGCACCTATATGATCAAAACAAGAACAAGGCTCCACATCAAAAGAAATAGAAAGAGATGAAGAAAGATACGCATGATCAGAGGAATAAATGCTTTCGATCTCTAGCTTTCAGAAACAGTAATCAGTAGAGACAACCTTATCAAAGCAAAATGAGAGGTGAAGAGGACCAAGGATCAAGAGCACCTATTGAATGTTGGATATGTAAAGGGAATCATTTTTCCAAGTAGTTCTCTCTTAAGGTAGACACCCTTCACAACATTCAAGCCTCAACTATTGGTGATGTTGGGATTAGTATTCCAAGAATCTATGTAGCTCTAGATGGAAGGCAAGATGATTGAGGTGGAAGGTAAGATTTCTAATGTCCCTATAGCTATTTTAATTGATTCTAGAGCTATACATAGTTATATTGCGCCTAAACTAGTTGAGAGATGCTATTTGAAGAAAATTAATCTTGAAGCAACAAGTTTAACGCAACTGGATACAGGTACTAAGAGAAAATTCACAGAATCCGTAAAGAAGTGTCCTTTGGACATGAATGGTTTGAAATTTTTTGCAGACATGAATATCATACCCTTGGGTTTGTATGATATGCCGATTGGCATGGATTGGTTGGATACACATCATGCCATACTTGACTATCACAAAAATACCTATACTTGTTTGGATGAAAAAGGAAATCAAGTGACAGTGAGAGGTATACCAAGACCCATATCTTTGAGACAAATCAAAACTCTTCAATTGAAGAAGTTCCTTAGAAAAGGTTTTCATATGTATGCATCCCATGTGCAAGAACCAGAAGAGGGAAAGGAACTGTAATTGCAGGAATATATAGTATTACAAGAATTTGCATATGTTTTTCAAGAAATGTTTGGAATTCCACCAGAAAGGGAGATTGAATTCTCTATTTATTTGGTTCCAGGTACAGTCCCTTCATCTAAATCACCTTACATGATGAGTATGCTAGAGTTGAGAGAGTTGCAGATGCAACTAGAAGAGATTCTAAAGAAAGGTTACATAAGGCCTAGTGTGTCACCTTGGGGATCTCCTGTATTGTTTGTGAAGAAGAAGGATGGGACTCTAAAACTCTGCATAGACTATAAATAGTTAAAAAAAGCAACAATAAAAAAACAAGTATCCTCTGCCATGGATTGATGATCTGTTTGATCAATTGAGAGGAGCCAAAGTATTTTCGAAGATAGATCTGAGATCCGAGTATCACCAAGTAAGAATAAATAATAAAGACTTCTGTAAGATAACATTCAGAACAAGGTATGGATACTACGAGTTTACAGTAGTACCCTTCAAACTAAAAAATTCACCGACAATATTCACGTCCCTGATGAATGGAGTTTTCATGAAGTATTTGGACAAGTTTGTGATTGTATTCTTGGATGATATCCTTATCTATTCCAAGTCAGAAGAAAAACATGAGGAGAATCTAAGGTTGGTGATGCAAGTTCTCAGACAAAATTAGTTGTATGCCAAACTCAGTAAGTGTTCATTCTATCAGAGTAGAATCCACTACTTGGGGCATATCATTTCAGCAGAAGGTATCTTAGTGGATTATGAAAAGATAAGAGTTATTATGGATTGGAAAGCACCAAGGAGTGTATCAAAAGTGAGATAGTTCATGGGGTTAGTAGGATACCATAGGAGATTCATTGAAGGATTCTCAAAGATAGATCATCCCATCACATCCTTGCAAAAGAAAGGTGTGAAGTTTGAGTGGAATTCTAAGTGTGAATATGGTTTTCAGAGACTCAAGAAATTACTTACCAGTGCACCAATTCTAAAAATTATAGATCTCGAGGGAATTGTTGTTGTGTGTGAAAATGCATGCAAGCAAGGCACTAGTGGATTATTGATGCAGGATGGACATGTGATCAATTATGAATCTAGAAATTTGAAGGAACATGAGTAGAACTATGCCACCCATGATTTGGAACTTGTGGCCATCGTTTATGCCTTGGAGATGTGGAGACATTACTTGATGGGTAAGAAGTTTGAATTAAGAAAAAATCATGATGGATTAAAGTATTTGTTTGAGCAACCTACTTTGAATTCCAAGCATAGGAGGTGGATGGAATTGATTTGTGAATATGACTTTGATATCAAACACATCAAATGTAAGGAGAATAAGGTAGTTGATACACTTAGTAGGAAGATACATGTGGTGCATGTGGAAAATATTAGTACTGGTACATTTGATTCGAAAGATAGGATCATTGAAACTAATGCTACTGATGAGCATTACTAGCAAGTAAGAAATGGATTGTTGTAACAAAAAGTTCCCCAAAGGTTTGAACAGTATAGGTTGGAAGAGAATGGAATTCTCTTGTACAAGGATGGATTTTATGTGCCAAACTATGGATATTTGAGGAATGCCGTTCTTAATAAGGTGCATAATGTGCCTTATGCTAGACATTTAGGTTATCATAAGACAATAGTAGTTGTAAGGAAGCAGTACTATTGTCCAGGTATGAAGAATGATGTTTCATAGTACATAGTTAGATGCATGGAGTGGCAGAAAGTTAAAGTGGAACATAGGCATCTAGCTAGATTGTTACAACCATTTCCCATACTCGAGTGGAAGTGGGATGTGATGACTATAGATTTCATCACAAATTTTCCCAAAAAAAGATCACAGCACGATGCCATCATGGTGGTGGTGGAAACGTTAACTAAAGAAAATCACTTTATTCCAATAAAGAAAACTCATAAAACAACTAATATTGTCGATATATTTATGAAAGGAGTCACCGGGTTGCATGATACATAGTGTCATACAAGGATTCCAAGTTTACTGGTAACTTTTGGAAGGGATTGTTCAAGGGTTTTGGTACATATTTGAACATGATTACAACCTACCATCCTCAGACATATGGTCAGTTGGATAGATTAAATCAAGTGATTGAGGATATGCTGAGAATGTATTTGATGGATCAACCATCTACGTGGGAGGATTATTTGTACTTAGTAGATTTTGCATATAACAATGGATATCATGCCTCTCTGAAGATGAGTCCTTTTGAGGCATTGTATGGGAGGAAGTGAAATAATCCTATCAATTGGGACAATCCAATATAAAGAATCATTATTCGGATAGAACTTCTGAAGGACATCGAAGATCATATGGTTAATATCAAGCAAAATTTGAAAGCATCTCAAGATAGATAGAAAATTTATGCAGATACGAACAGGACAAAAAGGCAGTTTGAAGTGGGAGATCATTTATTTTTGAAAGTTAGACCCCAAAAGAGTTCCTTGAACTTGGGGAACTATTCCAAACTAGCTGGTAGATACCTTGGCCCTTTTGAGATCCTAGCTAGGATAAGACCCATTTCATATGATCTTTCCTTTCCTGCATGCATACAAGTACATAATGCTTTTCATGTATCCTTGTTGAAAAAGTATAGATCTGATCCTAATCATGTGATTTATTGGAATGTGATTTAAGTGGAACCAGAAGGGGATTTTTGGTACAACTAGTCTTCATATTGGGAAGAAAAACCAAGGTCCTTTGGAATCAAGAGATCAAGTAGGTAAAGGTCCAATGGACCCATTATAATCCTGCTAATGCTATGTGGGAGATGAAATATGTTATGAAGGAAGCATACCCTCATCTATTTTGAAATTTTGGTATATTGTAGCATGTATATAATAAATATGCATCAAGGATGATGGATTATTTAAGGGGAGGGAATATGTAATGCCCCTAGTGTGCTAATCCCATGTGATGCAGGAGGGATCAATAAAAATTATCCAACCCGCTTTCCCCAGGATTAGTGTGATTCCAAACTTAGCAGACCCAACTAAGTCTTTCTCCAAACCGTCATTGAAAGGAGGACTTCAGATTAGCGGTGAGATGGATTTCATGAACCTTTCGGGTCTCACCTTCCTCTTTTACCTTCCCGCAATGACCTTCCGCAATATCCTTCCACAATTTCCTTCCGCAATTGCGGGTGTGCCTTCTGCAACTTCCTTCCATAATTTCCTCCTACAACTTCCTTCCACAACTTACCTTCGACAAGTTCCTTCCCAAAATCGTCTTTCTGCAATTTTCTTGGACCATCAGATCCAGATCAAAGGTGGAATCCAATCTTATGTGCTAATTCCGCATTCATTATGGCCATTAACCTCCTTTCACTTACACGAGTGGGATGCTCTTAGATCTGTTGATCACTTCGCGGATTCTCTCGTCCCTTGATATGTGATTGATTGCAGAACATTCACTTTGGCATTTCAGAGACCTATCTTCCGTGCAAGTTCACCTCACGAAATACTTTCCCCGCTGTTGATGTGTCTTCTCTCAATCTAGATTGTCCAAACTCTATGGAATGAACCGATTTCAATCTCTGTGACCCTGCGTTGATTGATCAGAGAATCGATCAATCAATCTCCTTGGCTCCTAACTTGATCTTCCCATCAAACCTACACATCACCTCTGTGAATTCATGTGTATAGAGCATCGATCCTTTCAGTGATTGATGAACTAAGAGTTCTCAAATAACTATAACAATTTCCCTTTTAAGCGTAGAATAACTTCTACCTTCATACACAAAGATTTATCAATCTACCAACAAGTATTCCACTACCAATCAATTCATCAATTAGACACATAGAGAATTAATTATCCATTTACACAGAGACATGCATAAATAGTATTTTCTCTATTCAATCACAAGAAATCAATACATTCACAAATATTCAAAACCTGTTTTCTCATCTTCATAGGCCTGATACCTTCCTGATCAATTCTCTCTTGGCCTGATTTACATTGTTTGGCCACACCCTCATGCCTCGTAGGCTTACACAATATATACAACATGATTTTGAAACCAATTCTAGTTCAGATCCACATTACACTCAAAAATATCCTAACTTGCTGCAACTGTTTCTAATATTAAAGAACACCCTTATCCTATCTCTATGACTCGCTTATGAGACATCAAATGTTGCCATTATATGTGGAATTAGTTACACAACTCACTAAATGACTCATCACTGACCTAGTGGCTCATCACCTATCTAGAATCATACTAAAAACATAGTATTGTTTACAATATTTCATCAAGGACCAATAATTCAGAAAATGAAGACCCTAAGGTCTATATCAAACATTGGACTTGAGTGGAGAGCAGGATGCTCCTGCATCAGACTCCCTGGGAAGAATTAAATATGGACTCCTGGTCATAATATTCAATATTCAATATGCCTGGTCCCAAAATTTATGTTGAAGATTTCCAATTGCTTCATGGCTGTCCTATTGTCTTGTTGCTGACTACAACTCTCTTGGCTTCCATACTTTTTGCTGCAATGCTCAACTGGCCTTGCTTTTGCAATATTCCCTGGTCACTTATCTCCTACTGTTGCTTTTCTTTCTTGCTTTGTTGATGTAGATCTCCTTTTTCTCTTCATGTATTCTCTGAGACACCTTCACCATTAGCATCCTTATCATCTCAATTTCATTGTCCAGTCTATTCATTGGATGGTACACCTGCTTGTTTTGAACTTGTTGTTCTTCCTTTGGATGAATTATGTTGTTGCTGTCCATTACCTGCTGCATACTTATATCTTTAGGATTCTTACTCTCATCTTCATTCATGCCATTTTCATTTGACATCATAATTTTCTCCCTAGAGTCAGTTTGAGTTAAACTTGCAAACTGTCTGTAGTCTCCATCACTTGTATCGGTTGCCAACTGTTCCTCCAAAAATACTATCTCATCCTCAAAATTCATCAACTTTGAATGTTGAACTTGAATTCCAAATTCACCCTTTGAGGCTACTTCCCAATCATGTTCCTTATTCTTGGTTATGCCCGCATATTCTAATTTAAATTGATAATTAAAATTTACCTCCTTGGATTTAGATGCTATGGGAACCTTTTCTTCATTGTAATACTCTTTTGAACATGCTTCCTCTCTTCTAGCTGGACTTTCTCTTCCTTCTAAATCCTATTTACTCAACAATTCTTCTAGCAATTATATCTTTTCATTCCATATTGTAAGCATTGCAACTGAATGCTTATCTTCAACCTCCCTTTGGCCATTCTCATGAGCCAAATATTCCTTACTTTGTGTAGCAATAGTATTTTTTAATTGTCTTCCAAAAACCTCTTTGTTCAATGGTGTATGTTCTTCCTCCTTGATGTCTTCATGAGACAAATTTCTTTCATTTGCAATAACAGGTTATTATGACTGTCTGTCAACAACCCCATTGTCAAAATGTGTATGTGTTCCCACTTGGTTGTCTTCATGATACCATGTTGTCTCATCCTCCATATTCAGAACAAACTTTCAGCTTTGTCCTCTTTCAGGGATGTAAGAATACATTTCTTTTTCTTCCTACATTTCTTTTTCTTCCTCCATATTCATGACAACCTCATAATCTTCATCACCTGCTATACCTACAAACACACACAATTCATTAGTTTTAAAAACATTAGGCTCTCTATCCCTTCTTGATTCCTTCATTTGCTGATTTGAACTCTTCAAATAGTTTATGAGAGCTTCAGTTACTCTCTCCTTGTTGGAATATTCTCACCATCATCATTTTTATTTGCACACATTGCATGCATGCATCCAAGAATCAGTATGGTAGCCTACTAGCACTTAGTACTTATTTTTGGTCCCCATGGAGCCTGTTTCGGCTCAGTATTATCCCTCCTATCCATTGATGCACCCTTGTTTCCATCACTGGAGTACAACTGCACCCTCTTCCACTAATTTAGGAGATCTATCAGCCAATTCCATGATTTGAGGATCAGTTCCTTGATTTGAGGACTGATTACTCAGTTAACTGACTGTAGCTCTTAGATCGACTGCTACAGAGACTAGAGTATCTCTACTTGACCACTGACAGCTAGTATGCGCCCTCCTTGGAGTCTCCTTCCCTATAGTTTTTCTCACATGCATCAGTTAGACTCAGTTAGAATCACATTGACTGATATTTGACTATCGATGGCCACTACACCTGATTTGGAGATGGTTCCAATGCAGTCCAAGCCATGCCTTGAGGAGAATTTGAATCACCTTGGATGATATCGAATTCATTCTATTTTACTCATCTTTTTTCTAGCTTACAGCTGATGAATGTAACAACAACAATTTACCACATTCTTTGAGTTTCATGTGTGAATTTTGATCATCTTTTGTCTATTCTTCTTTGCAATTATTTGAGTGAAATTGTGAGGTTTTTTCAAGATAAAGTGATCTCCACCTGTGGAATTTCACATGGTATCAGATAAGTTACAACCATTCAAATTGCAGTAGTTGCAATAGTTTATTGAACAATTTTTTTTCCAGAAGCCTCTCGATTTCCACAACAAATCCTGGTGCCATTGCATTGAATTCACTGTAGCAATCCAGTGGGGTATAGCGAGGTGTAAAGGATCTGGATAAAAGTGCTCGTTGTCCTAAAGCAATGTTCTTTAGATTCTGCAACAAACCTCCAGCCAAATTTCATTGTTTTTGCAGGTTAATTCCATCTCCAGAAGTGCATTCAGTAGCTACTATGGATCTCAAACTCACCTCCTTCAACTATTTCGAATGGAAAGAAAAAATGGACATATTCTTAAAGAGAAAAAGTCTCTTCAGAGTGTTGAATGGGACAATAGTCGAACCCACTAGTGCTACTGAGAAATCTAAATATCTTAATAGGCTTAATGAAGTAGTTGGATTGCTACTCCTCGGCATTTTCGATGATCTAAACTTTCATGTCATCGGTATGAATACTCCCAAGGAGGTTTGGTCCAACCTTGAAGCTATTTTTGGGAAAAAGGATGATTTGAAAGGGAATCAAATGGAAAATGAGTTAATCTCTTTGAGCCCCAACAGTTTCGACTCTATCAATAAGTTCTTCACAAGGTTCAAAAACTTGGTTTCACAGCTGAAGTCATATGGAATTGAGAAAGAAGAGAAGCAGCTTATCCTTTCCATTCTGTCAAAATTGGGTCCTGATTACTCAGTTTTTTTCTCCACCTTCCAATCAATGAATCTATCCATTCCAAATTGGAAAATTCCCACTCTTGAATCCTTCATCTAGTCTCTCGCAAAAGAGCAAGAAAAACTAGTGCAAATGGGAGTGATCAAACCAAGGATGGATTCAGCTCTTGTAGATGCAGAAGGGAAGAATGCGAATGGAAGAGGGAATAAAAAAGGTAAAGAGAAGAGTTCAAATGAGAAGAATACAAGACAGGATCCCTATCAGTCAGAAGGGGCTTCGAATTCTAAGAGAGGAAATGAAGGTAAAAAGGAGAAGACCAAATGTCCCTACTATAACAAAGGATTCCATCTTGAGAGTGCTTGCATGAAGAAGACAATAGATCTAATGGCCTAACTACTTGAGAAAAACAACCTCACAGTACCTATAGGTGCTAGAAGGAAAGAAGCTAACCCCATATCTAAGGACAAGGAGAGGTGCCATGCACTCATGGATGGTACTTCAAATGATTCCTCCTTCATCATTGATTCTGGAGCATCCAGGCACATGTCTGTTTGCAAGAATCTCTTCACTGATTTCGAATCTGCAATTGGACCTTCAATATCGATGGGAAATGATTCTGAAGTCTCCTATGAGGGGATTGGAAGGATCAATATTGAGCATGGGTACTTCAGTGATGTACTCTATGTTCCTACTCTTGAAGAAAATATTCTTTTTGTCTACCAAATGACTCATACAGGAGTACCCAAGAAGGTCATATTCACTCCTAATGAAGTCAAAATACAAGAGATCTAAACTGGAAACATCATTGCAAAAGGTATTGCTGATCATCATTTGAAACTCTATGAGTTTTCTCCTTCCTACCTTACTCAAAACATAGTGCACTTCTCACACATGCAAATGAAGAGAGTAGAATTTGGCATGAGAGATTTGGGAACCTTAATTACAAGTACTTGCGAGAAATGCACAATCAGAAAATGGTTGAAGGACTACCCAAAATCAAATTTTCTAAAGGTATCTGTAAAGGTTGCTTGATTGGAAAGCATCCAGAGCATAAGGTTGAGAAAGGGAAGGCTCACAGTAACACTTCAGGAAGTAAAAAAGAGCGAATGCTAGATCCAGATGCACAAGAACCTGAAGATATAGCACCTAAAGATCCAATTACTCTTGCTAGATGGGCTAACACCACTCCTGTATCCACCAATGATCTTGTTGGAGATTCACTAGATCTAAGAAAAACTAGATCTGATTTTCAAGATAAAAGAATTGCAATCTCTCACACAGATCCATTTCTTGTTGACAAATGATTTCTTATGATTGGATAAGATCCAAAAACCTTTTTTAAGGCCTCCAAAGATCCGAGATGGATTGGAGCTATGGATGAGAGTATCAATCTATTCAAAGAAATGAGACTTGGGAGCTTGTTTCTCTTCCTCCTGGTAGGAATCTTGTTCAGTGAAAGTGGGTATACAGAACAAAGATGGAATTAGATGGGGTCACAAGCAAGTACAAGGCTCGCTTGGTTGCAAAAGGTTTCTACCAATTTCATGGGATTGACTACTATGAGACATTCGATCATGTTGCCAAGATGGATTCCATCCATCTAGTTCTTGCTCTTGCTGCATCCAAGCACTGGGAAGTGCATCACATTTATGCCAAGAGTTCATTTATTCATGGATATATAGAGGAGAAGATATACATGAAGCAACTTGAAGGGTATATTGAAGATCCTTCACTAGTGTGCAGATTGAGGAAGTCCTTGTATGGGCTCAAGCAGGCTCCCCGAGCTTGGTATGTAAAGATGGAATCCTTCTTACTATCACAAGATTTTCAGAGATGCAAATCTGTTTTGAATGTCTACATGAGACATGATGGTAACCCCCTACTCCTTATTTTTCTTTATGTTAATGATTTTCTGATTACAGGGAGCAATTCTTCATGCATCGGATCTATCAAAACAACTTTGCACAACTCCTTCTCTATGTCAGATCTGGGCCTGTTAAAGTAGTTTCTTGGTCTTGAAGTCTCTTAGAGTGATTCAAGAATCAAGGTTGCACAGTCCAAATATGCATGAGATCTAGTTGAAAGGTTTCATATGAGCGAATGCAAACCAACATCATTTCCTTTTCTTTCAGGGATCATACTTGAGGATGGTTCTTCCACACCTTTGGTGGATAGTACTTTGTATTGGAAGTTGATCAAGAGTCTTTTATTTCTTATAGACACTCACCCTGATCTATCCTATGTAGTCAGTGTTGTCTCCAGATACATGCAGGAGCCTCATGAGATTCACTAGAAGGAAACAAAGAGGATCTTTCATTATGTGCAAGGGACGAAGACCTATGGTATTCACTATGCAGTTGGGTCTCCTTTAAACCTAGTTGGGTATACAGACTCAGATTGGGCTGGAGACAACTCAGATCAGAAGTCTACATCCGGTTTTGTTTTCATGATTGGATATGAACCTATCTATTGGTCGAGAAAAAAGCAGACTGTTTTATCTCTTTCTTCAGTCAAGGCCGAGTACAGAGGTACAATGAATGCATCCACATAGTGCATTTGGTTGTAGGGCATCTTGTCAGAGTTTGAGATTCACTTCAGTACTCCACAATTAATCTATTGTGACAATCAGAGTGCTATCAAGATTTCTACAGATCTGGTTCTGCGACAGAGAACCAAACATATTGAGATACACATGCATTACATCCTAGGATTGGTGCATGATCATACCATCACACTACTCTACTGTCCTATGGAAGAATAGATTGCAGATATCTTCACTAAGTCATTCTTGGTGAAGAAGTTCACTTACCTCCAATCCCTTCTTGGGGTGAGTGATGCCTTGGCTTGATTAGATTTTTACATTCTATCTTGACGGGGGGGATTTCTTCCAACTGGGTTTTCCCTCTTTCCTCACATTTTTGTTTAGATTGTTGTACTGGGTGACCTTTGGTATCAGTTACCAGGGCCCTATATTTTCAGTTATATTTACTCATAGTCCATCTTTTGGGGGGGTGTTGGAATATTCTCACCATCATCATTTGTATTTGCATGCATCTAGTCATCAATATGGTAGCCACCCAGCACCTAGTCCTTATTTTTGGGCCCCCTAGAGCCTGTTTATGCTCAGTATTATCCCTCCTAGCCAGTGATGAGCCCTTGTTTCCATCACTGGTGTACAACTGTGCTCTCTTCCACTGATTTAGGAGATCTATCAGTCAGTTCCATGATTTGGTGATCAGTTCCTTGATTTGAGGACTGATTAATCAGTTAACTGAGTGTAGCTCTTAGATTGACTGCTACAAAGACTAGAGTATCTCTACTTGACCAATAACAACTAGTCTGCACCCTCCTTGGATTCTCCTTCCCTAGATTTGTGCTCACATGCATCAATTAGACCCAGTTAGACTCACATTGACTGATCTTTGACTATCGGTGGCCACTACACTTGATTAGGAGATGGTTCCAATGCAGTCCAAGCAATTCCTTGAGGAGAATTCGAATCACCTTGGATGATATTGAATACATTCTATTGTACTCTCATATTTTTTCCAGCTTATAGCTGATGAATGTAACAACAACAGTTTACCACATTCTTTGAGTTTCATGTGTGAATTTTGATCATCTTCTGTCTATTCTTCTCTGTAATTATTTGAGTGAAATTGTAAGTTTTGTTCAAGCTAAAGTGATCTCCACCTATGGAATTTTACACTCCTTCCCATCTTCATCATCCTCTCCAAGGTTGTTTCCCTTTTCTGGTTCACACTACTAAACACCTTCTTCTGTCAATGGCCTGACAATTTCTCCGAGTTTCTCCTTCTCTTCTAAAGCATACATTCTATGCTTCATTTATTCTAAGCTTCTCCAAAGCTTCTCTTCAAACAACTACATCACTGTCCACTTGAGTTTCTTCTTCAATTTCCATCCTCTTCTCTGGTTTCCCTTCTATAGTAGCATCTCTAAATGAATAAGTTGCAATATTATTTCAACTAATTCTCTGTCATACTCCTCTTGACTCATTCTCTTGATGATTTTTTCTTTGGCATATTTCCTTCTGTCGTGGCTTTCCTTTGAACCTATGCAATGAATTGCAATAGTCATTGTCTATATCTCCTCTTCCTTTGTAAACTTCATCTTGTTCACTTGCAGATTTCTCCCAAGCCTTCCCTCAACAAGTCTTCATACTTGCTATACTTCAACAAGATATCTCTCCTTGAGCTTTTCCTTTTGGTATCCTTGGTTCCTTCTTCTCTAGAACCTATTGAGAAAATTCATTTTCTCCTCTTGGGATTCTACATATCCACTTCTTCTCTAAGAACATTCAACTTGTCCCCTTCTTGTCCAGCCTCTGTTGGATCCCGAGGTTCTGCCACTGCTTCCTCTTTTCTCTAAGAGTTCACAAACTCTTCTCATTAAGAACATACATGTTCTCTACCATAGCTTTCAAGCTTCCTTCTACTATCAACCTTTTCATAGGCTTCAATCTGCAAATAATATCAAACCAGATTTAATATAAACACATTAATCAATACCTTAAAGATGTATTCCACATCTTGCACTTGAATGGACAACTTTATGTCACATGCTTATGGGATATTCTCATGAAATTCCTTGTACATGATGTCCTCTATTTACTTCAATTGAATCAATTCAACTTTTCTCTATTCAATTTCCTTTGAACCAACATACCTTTTCTAAACATACCAATCCTCTGTCTGCTGCAATCTTCTATCGCAGACCCACATCACCTTAATTTCTCTGCTCAATTACAAAATATTTATATGTCATTCCAAGAATCAATTCAAAAATAACATACCTAATTCCAAAATCGAATTGGGATATGATACCACTTGATGGAGGAGGTATCAACAAAACTAATCCAACCCGCTTTCCCCGGGATTAGTGTGATTCCAAACTTAGCAGAATCACCAAACTTAGCAGACCCAACCAAGTCTTTCTCTAAATGGTCATTGAAGGGTGGACTTCAAATTAGTGGTGAGAGTATTTCATGAACCTTTCGAGTCTCACCTTCCTCTTTTACCTTCCCACAATTACCTTCCACAATTGCTTGCATTCCGAAATCGCCTTCCTTCCACAGTTGTGGGTGTGCCTTCCGAAAATTCCTTCCACAACTTCCTTCTGCAACTTACCTTCTGAAACTTCCTTCCCGCAATTTCCTTTCCGCAATTGTCTTGGACCATTAGATCCAGATCAACGGTGGAATCCAAGATTATGTGCTAATTCCACATACGTTATGGCCATTAAAATCCTCACTTACACGAGTAGGATGCTCTTCGAGCCTTTGATCACTTCATGGCTTCTCTCATTCGTTGATCTACGATCGATTGTAGAACGTTCACTTTGGCATTTCAGAGACCTACATTCCGTGCAATTTCACCTTGTGAAACCCTTTCCCGTCCATTGATGTGTCTTCTCTCAATCTGGATCATCCAAATTATGTGGAATGAACTGATTGCAATCTCTATGACTCTGCATTGATTGATCAAAGAATCAATCAATCAATCTCCTTGGATACTAACTTGATATTCCCATCAAACCTACACATCACCTCTGCAAATTCGTATGTGCAGAGCATCGATCCTTTAAGTGATCGATGACCTAAGAGTTCTAAAATAACTATAACAATTTGTTTTTTAAGCGCATAAGACATTCTACCTTCATACAAAGATATTTATCAATCTACCAGCAAGTATTCAACTACTAATCGATTCATGAATTAGACACACAGATAGTTAATTATCCATTTACACAGAGACATGCATAAATAGTCTTTTCTCTATTCAATCACAAGAAATAAATACATTCACAACTATTCAAAACCTGTGTTCTAATCTTCTTAGGACTGATACCTTCCCGATCAACTTTCTCTTGGCCTGATTTACATTGTTTGGACACACCCTCATTCCTCATAGGATTACACAATATATACAACAGGATTTTGAAACCAATTCTGGTTCAGATCCACATTACACTCAACAATATCCTAACTTGATGCAATTGTTTCTAATATTAGAGAACACTCTTATCCTATCTCTATGACTCGCTTATGAGACATCAAATGCTACCATTAGATGTCGAATTAGTTACACAACTCACTAAATGACTCATCACTCACCTAGTGACTCATCACCTATCTAGAATCATACTAAAAACATAGTATTGTTTACAATATTTCATCAAAGGACCACTAATTCAGAAAATGAATACCCTAAGGTCTAGATCAAACATTGGCCATGAGTGGAGAGTAGGATGCTCCTACATCACCATGGACATATGTTGTGATTATTATTTGTGTTTTTATGTGGCACTACGTGCTTGGAATATGGACTACAGACATTATTATTATTATTATTTTCTTTTAATTAAATAACTATCTCAACATGGACAACTAATGTGGCTGGGGGGTCATTGATTCCACATGTGAAGGGATTGGGGACTAGGAGTTGTGGCTCACCCTAACAACATGCTTTGTTTCCTATTTTTGATTATTTTAGACTATGTTGGTACTATTGAGCCTAATTCATTATTTAGTGGGCCTTCCTCGTGGAATGTGCTCCCCTTTGGTGGTTTTGTAAATCCTTTTGGAGGTTAAACTTGGTTTTGTAACCCCCACTTGCACAAATGCACCCTCACTATATACTTTTATCCTTGACACCTCAAAATTTGTGTAACTCCTTGTGTGACTCCTCCTTTACTATTCTGGGAAAGGAATCCTTTGTTTGTGTAACATTATCCCCACCTACTTCAAATTATTTCCTTCATGATTGAATGGTCCCCACTTGAATTCGAGTTGGCTTGGGAGGTTTGGACTCTCTCTTGGAAATTCATATTGCTCTCATGAGAATTGGAATGGTCACAGTGGAAGTTCAAGAAGATTCTAGTAACTAGTATGGTTACTCTCCAGTTAACTCGAGTTAGTTTCTACCTAGGGATTCAAATGGATATAAGAAGACTCTGTTGATGTATATGTAACTTCGGAATGTATTTCACATATATGTATATTGTATTCCTATAGAGATGTTATTATTCCTCTATACAGAAGTGTCGTCATTTATATTGTAAGTGTCGTAACTTATACTTGATGGGTTATTAGACCACCTTGTTGGGGTCGGCCCTATATAAGTCATGTGGGTCAAATGGTTATTAGACCACCCTAGTGGGGGTCAGCCATGTGGATCAAAGGTTTATTAGACCACCCTATTGGGTGTTGGCCCATTCAGCATTATGTTATGTGGTTAAGTTAAGGCCAACCTAGTGAAGGTTATTATGCAAGTCAAGTCTAGTATAAATAGAGATCGGGAGATCTCTATTTCATCATTCTATTCACTCACTCACACTTTGGAGAGTGGCGCACTTGTGGAGGAGGATGCTCTGCTGCTAGGAGAAGACTATCTCTTGTATTCTGGTTGTATCATTTCTCTATCTATCTCTGAGGAAGTTATTGGGGTTTTTCACCTTTATGGTTTTCCCCAAGTAAACTCTGTGTCTCTTGTGTGCTTGCATTATTGTGTCCATGATTAATATGCTGTAGATATGTTGTACATGTTATTCTCTCAGTTACGATCCTAGGTCATATTGAAGTAAATTCTAAAAATTTAACATGGTATCAGAGCTAGCCTGAAAGAAGGCATGATATGGCATGTATAACACTTGTTTCACTTACGATGCTAGGGCTTGATATAGAAAAAACCAGTCATCGTAGCACTTTCGCTATAAATCCATTTTGGTGAAGTTTGCGGATCTGAAACTTTTACAGGTTGAACATCAGATCCCCATGTACCTTGTGTCCAAAGGAAAACCTCTAATTCATTGTACTTTGTGATTTATGATCTGTACAATATAGGGTTTCTGCCTCTTCCATATCTGATTCAAAAACAAGTGACCTTGGAAAAAAGGTCATAAATTAGGATAGGAAGCTCCAAATGAAATTTAGTACAAAGTGACAGGTATTACACATACTGTACTATCTCAGGAAAAAATTTCAAAGGCCGAAGTTGAACCAATGACACGTGGCACGACGTACAAGTTCGCTCTCTTGTTTTATCCCATAAACAGGTCACGTTGCGACACTTGGCATAACTCTCTCTCAGAGAATCCAATTGAGGTTAGACCTGTCGGGATGGAAAGATGAAAGGTCGGTCTATCTCAAAAAAAAAATTAGACCCTGTGGATCGAAAATTTCGGAGTTACACTAGAAACAATCAGGTACATATTTCTGTCAAAACATAATTATTTTTTAGCACCTTCATTCATGGCTTCCAGAATTTAGGGTTTCGGATAAAGTTGAAATTTTTGTAATCGGAGACCATGGCTAAATGCTACTCATCAAAATCGAAATTTAGAGACCAAGATCAGAATTTTTGGTTGGGCAGAAGGCTGGGCTTGATCAAACCCTAGTTCGGGACTTTGATCAGAAAAGTGGAAAATTAGGGCTTCTCCAAAAATGGGAATTTTTGAAATCTGTGACCACGGCTAGAAGCTTCTCATAAAAATAGAAGCTTAGAGATTTGGATCAAAAATTTTGATTGGGAAGAAGAGTGGGCTTCATCAAACCCCATTTCGGGGTCACGTCCAATGAATCCGGAAGTTTCAAAGGAAAAATTGAGGAGTGAAACTTTGAAGTTTTCAAATTCTGAACATACCAGCTTGATCAGCTCATCAAGGCGCATATTTATATCCTTTCGGAAGTTTGAAATTCAAAGTTTGAATTTTTGGGGTTTCTCTAACAAACCCTAATCCATATCCAGATCCAGTTCTTGCAAATCAAGTGGATTGGGTTAATCCTAGAAGAAGATGGATTGGTCACCTGCATAAGTGAAGAAGTTCCTGTTTCAGAGGGAGATGAGGCTAAGGCCTTACATAAGAAGATTACAAGCAATATCGACAGGTATGACTTATCCAAGTATGTTTCGAGATTTGTTCATGATTAAGTTTATGGTATATTTGTCTTCATATTATTACGGTAAGTACAATCTTGATTAAATCTAGACTTGTCGTATCACCTTAATAAAATTATGAATGCACGATAGAAGATATTCATTGATTAGGGTGTTGACACTTATGATTGTACTAATGCATTATGGTGTTGTATGAGTTTTATGTTGTCTGCTAACACAAAAGGTACACCAAGAAAGTCAAATCATGTTCTACTTCAAGAACATATGCTCATGGTGACATTAAGACAAAGATTCATCCATTGTCATGGATCACATAGAAGATATACTTTCGAGGTATGTATAACTTGGTTCTACAATGGTTAACTTATGAGACATGTAGGTTACTAGCACAAGTCACTGAAGAGAACCAGAAGACATTATGCGGGTATGTTAGACATAACTAGCTAGCAGGCTAATCCAGGTATGTTTTTCCTATATCAAGCTAGAATCCTACCTTGTGTTAGGATCTTATACTGTTGTGTTGTTGATAATGATTATTCATGAAGTCATAGGTCTGAATAGTCATGGTTGTATGCATATTATGTTTCTTTCCATAATTGATGATATGACTAACCAGAAGAATCATGAAGGTATAGGTTTGAGTAATCACGGGTTTATGCATTGATGATTTAACTAATCAGAATAATCCTATGATCAAATAAAAATATGCATGAGTAAAAGAAGACTTCCCTGAAACCTTGAATACTAATGTTTATTATCTGTGAATGATCATGACTATACATGTTTAAGATTATTGTGTTTTGATAGTATTAAGATTATACTAATGAATGTGTGATTATGTAAGAGACCTCAAGGATAACACAATGATGATACTAATAAGCATGCATAGTGTTTAAGGATGGATATAAGTTCAAGGACAGGTAATCCAGGAAGCAAAGATCAAGAGGGAGCACACTCCAGTTGTTCCTGCAAGAAAGCAAAGGAGCACACTTCAGTAGAGTCTGCAAGGATTCAGATATTCAAAGGGAGTTGACCACTTCTCACATTCCACATTAGAATGGAGTTGCAAAGATTCAGAGGGAGTCCACCCAGCAACCAAACAAAGATAAGTATTTGAATTTTCATTTCTTACATAATGTTATTCAATGATGTATATGCTTATGTTGCTAGAATTAGGTTGTGTATTATGCATATTAGAATAGTTGCATTGATGAACAGTATACTACTAATATACATGGGTAAGTGGCCTATGGCACTCTACAACATTCCATTGCTACTTATCTAGAATGAAACCTCTTTGCTGACATGTTAGGAGTTGTGCACACTCTTAACAATGTTCTGGTAGAGATTGGAAGGCAACTAGAAAGTTACGGGATATGGATAAATGTTGTATTGAAGGGATGTAGGCTTGGCCTCCATGTAGGTCTTCATCATCTTTGTGAGCAAGCCATCAAGTAGGTACACCTCAAAACTGATTATACTACCTCTGCAAAACCTGCAAGATCTCCCGGGACTGATTACACTACTTCTGCAAAACCTGCAAGAGCATCTCAGGACTGATTATATGCCTCTGCAAAACCTGTGTACCCTACTGTTACCTTATCATCTTCAGATCACCTCATAGTACACGGAGAACAACCTAGATGCAAACATATCATAACACTTACACTCACCGGCATGGAAGGACTTTCCTTTGACCATCCGGGAAAGGCTCAACAATTACATCAATGACCATGGAAGGACTTTCCTCTGACCATGTTGGAAAAGCTTGGCAATTACATCAATGACCATGGAAGGACTTTCCTATGACCATGTTGGAAAAGCCACGGAAATTACATCAACGACCATGGAAGGACTTTCCTCTAACCATGTCGAAAAGCCATGCCCAACCCTTACATCTCACCATGGGAGGACTTTCCTACCACCATGTGAGAATGGCCTAGCCCTTACATCTCACCATGGGAGGACTTTCCTACCACCATGTGAGAATGGCCCATGTGCATCTGTGTCTCCGGACTCATCACTTCCCCTTGGAAGGAATCTTGATCTGAAGTACACCAAGTCTCTCTCTGAAGTACTCAAACTTCACTCTGGCCAGCAGCTTGGTAAACACATCGGCTATCTGCTCATCCGTCGCAACATATAGGAGATTCACTGCTCCTCTCTGCACCATATCCTTTATATAGTGATACTTGATCTCAATGTGCTTCGACTTGTCATGGAACACAGAGTTCTCCGACAACTTCACACAACTTTGGTTATCGCAATATATACAAGTAGCATCCAACTAGATATCAAACAAATCAGATAGTAGCTTCCTAAGCCATACTGCCTCACAACTAGCCGAACAAGATGCAACATACTCTGCTTCGGCTGTACTCAGTGCCACGTAGGGCTGCTTCCTGCTAAACCAAGAGATCATACCGGATCCCATTATGAAGCAGCACCCCGAAGTTCTCTTTCGATCAATGGAATTGCCTGCCCAATCTGAATCAACATAACCCTCTAGTTTAAACTTTTGATTCGCATCATACTTGAGCCCATAGTCAACTGTACCCTTCAGGTACCTCATAATATGATTTGCAGCAATTAGGTGAACATGTATCAGATCTGTCAGGAACTAGATCAAGGTGTTCACAACAAAGAAAATAGCTGGTCTCGTATTCGTCAGGTACATCAAGGACCCAATCATCTAACGATACATCGTGGCATCAACCAGATCAGATGAAGCATCACACAGAAGCTTCAGGTTTGATGCCATAGGTATGGCCATGGCCTTGCAGTCCATCATCCTGAACCTCTTCAATATCTCTACTGCATACTTTCCTTGTCCAAGGAAGATCCCATCCGCACTCGGCCACACCTCCATACCTAGAAAATAATGCATCATAACCATGTCCTTCATCTCAAACTCGACATCAAGCTTCATCTTCGTGTCAGCAATCAATATATCCTCACCTGTCACAAACAGGTCATCCACATACAATAGGAGTATCACTGGATTGCCTTCCTCAACCTTGTAGTAAAGGTTGGAATCCTCTTTACTCTTGGTAAAGCCCAAATTGGACAGGAAGCTATCTATCCTGCCATACCATGTCCTAGGTGCTTGCTTCATGCCATATAAGTCTTTCTTCAACCTGCACACGTATGACTCCCTGTCATGTGTCTCAAAACCGAGTGGCTTCTCCACATACACTTCCTCTTCAACTACACCATTCAAGAAATCTATCTTGACATCCATCTAGTGTATCTTCCACTTCATCACTGCAGCCAGAGCAAGTACTGATATGATGGAAGTGTATCTGGCTACAGGTGCAAAATCCTCTTCATAATCTATCCCTTCTTTCTGGGAGAATCCATGAGCTACAAATCTTGCTTTGTATTTCTCTATGCTACCATCAGTAGTATGCTTGGTCTTATAGATCCACTTGGAAGTCACCACAGACTTCCCCACATCCCAAACATCATTCTTCATGATCGACTGGTATTCCTCGATCATGGCATCCTTCTATTACTGCATCCTGAATCCTAGGAACTTCAAATTCTTCAATATCTTCAATAGATAGTTTTATTTGAATTTTGTTGCTGGAACAAATGTTGTAGTCCTTCTTTTGTAGGTGATTGTACACGATCTTTCCTACAAGTCAAATTCAATTGCATGATTAGAAACTTCTCATAGTTTATAGAACAAAGTCTTACACAGAAAGGCATATGTCATACAGTCATGCAATTATCTTAGCTAATGCTTCAATACAACATTAATCCATATCCTGTATTCATACGGTAACTTTCTAGATTCCTTCCATCTCTACCAGAACATTGTTAAGAGTTTGCACTACTCCCAACATGTCAGCAAAGAGGTTTCATTCTAGATAAGTAGAAATGGAATGTTGTATAGTGCCATAGGCCACTTACACATCACATGCATATTAGTAGTATATTGTTCAATAATGCAATTATTCTAATATGCATAATACACAACCTAAGTCATTGAACAATATTATTTAAACAATCAGATATACAAGAAATGATAATTCAAATACTTATCTTTGTTTGTTTGTTGGGTGGACTCCCTCTCAATCTTTGCTTCCTTTCTGCAACTTCATTCTGTTGTGGATTGTGAGGTCAAATCCCTCTTAATCCATGAATCGTTATAAATTCTTGAAGTCCCCTGAAGTGAATTCTTCACCATTGTCGAATCTAAAGGTCTTGATCTTCTTTTCAGTATGGTTTTCTACCAAGGCTTTGAATTCCTTGAATTTGTTGAATACTTCATCTTCGTTCTTCAATAAACAAATCCAAGTCTTCCTAGAGAAATAATCATAATATACATACCCACTCATAGAACTAGATGACATCGAACTGCATACATCAGAGTGGATAATTTCCAAGATTCCTTATGCCTTGCTTTCACTGCTTGGAAATTCCTTCTTTGTGTTCTTTCCTTTTGCACATCCTGCAAATTCCTTCATGCTTTGTCTGGATTTCAGGAAGACCTTCAACTGCTTTGCTTGCAATAGGTAGTGCCCTATAGTGCACATGTGCTAGCCTTCTATGCCAAAGTTCACTTGGCTCTACTGAGTCATGAACCAAGGCTTGTTCTGGTTGGCCCTTTAGTTTGTATAATCCTCCCTCTTGCTCTCCAATTACCATTGCATCATTTATAGTCTTACCCTTTGGCCACATAAGCACTTGGCCATCTACAAATGCAACCCTTATGCCTTTTGCATCCAATGCAAATATGGAGAAAAGGTTCTTCTTGAGACCTGGAACATATAGTACATCTTTCATCTTCATAGATTTTCCAGAGTCTAGTTTATAGGAGGTTTCACCACTTCCTTTTATGGGATACTGGTAGTCATCCCCAAGTTTCACCTTGTGGGGTGATTCATGTTCAGATAGGTTTACAAAGGATCCCTTGAATCCTGTCATATGTTTAGAAGCCCCACTATCTATAATCCAATCATTGCTTCCATGAGCAATAGTACCAGTGAGGGTAGAAATCAAAACATACTCTTCATCACTTGAAGAATTTTCACTTTCTTCCCTAGCCCTCTTCCTGGAAGGTTCATCATCCTCTGCAGTGTGAGCATGATGTCTTCTTTTGTTGTTCTTCTTCTTGTGAGAGCCATATTTATTATTTCTGGGACAATCCCTGGAATAATGTCCCTTCTCATCACATGTATAACATCGGACATAGGACATGTTTCTTCGAGGTTTGGGGTCACCCCTCTGATTCTGATGGTGGTGCCTTTCTTTCTTACCGTGGTGGTGTACCTTCTTGTCAGCATACTTCTTAGAGTGTGTTGTGAGGGCTTGATCTTCATTCCCCATCTTCTCTTCTCGAGCTATAATCCGAGCTTCTTCCTATGAGCATTCTTTCCACATCCTACTGAATGTGATACGTTTCTTCCTAGCACAAATTCCTTGGATGAAGGAATCCCATGACCTAGGAAGGCCATTGAGAGTGGTCATCACCACTTCTCCATTTTCTATATCTTCTCCCACTGCTTCAAGTTGTTCTTTTATCTGGGAGACCCTTGAAAAATAAGACTACATGGTCTCTGCATTCTGGATCTTGATATTCTTTAGTTGATTCCTCAAGGTCATATTCCGATTTATGTTCTTCCCTTCAAATAGCTTGGCCAAGGAATCAAACATCTCCTTAGGTGTCTTCAAAGATGACACATGTGGTATGAGATGGTCTTTGATAGAATTAGCAATGATTCTCTTAGCTTTGACCAAGTTCCTTTTGTGTAAGGCCTTATCCTCATCTCCCTCTAGAACTGGAACCTCTTCACTTATGTAGGTGCCCAACTCATTTTCTTCTAGGATTAACCCAATCCTATACTTCCATGCTCGGAAGTTATAATCCCCTTCAAGATTATCCTCAAGCTTGGTGTGGTGAGACATCTTAATGAGAAACTCAAATGGAAATAAAAGATTTAGGTCTTACCACTTGATTTGCTGGAAAGTGGATCTAGAGCTGGATTAGGGTTTGTCATAGAAACCCTAAAAATTCAAAATTTGAATTTCAAACTTCTGAAAGGATAGAGAGATGCGCCTTGCTAAGTTATCAAGCTGGTATACTCCAATTTTGAAAACTGCAAAATTTGACCCCTCAAAATTGCCTTTGAAACTTTTGGATCTACTAGACAGGATCCCGAACTAGGGTTTGATGAAGCCCGGTCTTCTTCCCAACCAAAAAGTTTGATCTTTTGCTCTAAACTTTGATTTTTCTGAGGAGCATCCAGTTGTGGTCACAGAATCCCAAAATTCCAACTTTCTCCAAAACCCTAATTTCCTGTAGTAGTGAGAGGCCAAAAACTGAAAGTGCTCAGAATGAGATTCTGTTTCGACATAAAGATGTGCCCTTGTGAGGAGCGTCAATATAGCCTCCTTCCTTTTGAAGATCTATGGAGAGAAACCCAAAAATAAAGAATCCCTAGCTTCCGCAGCTGCACGGTGTCTTCTTCTTAGGTTAGCTCTAATACCATGTTAGATTTTGAGCATTAATTCAAAATGATCTAGGATCTTATCTGAGAGAATAACATGTACAACATATCAATCACAAGAGACAATAGACACAGAGTTTCCTCGGGGAAAACCAAGAAGGTGAAAAACCCCGCAACTTCCTTAGAGATAGAAAGAGCAATGACACAAAACCCAAATACAAGAAACAGTATCCTAGCAGCTTCTCCTCCTCCACTTGTGTGCATCACTCACATGAGAGAATAGATGAGTGAGTGAATGATCAAATAGAGTGGCACCCTCACTCTATTTATACTCAACTTGACTTGCCTAATAACCTAACTGGGACGACCTATCTAAGAGTGTCTAATAACCCATGGTAACTCAACTCAGAACCAACCCCACACTTGGTGGTCTAATAACCCATCACATATAAGTTGTGGCACTTGCAATGCAACTTGCGACACTTGTAAATACAAATGACGACACTTCTGTACAAAGGAATAATAAAATCTCTGTAGGGATACAATATACATATATGAAATGCATTATGAAGTTACATATACATAAACATTGTATACCCCTGCAATATCAGGTCACCATCTGAAGCATACTTCAATCCATATCCCACAATGCCACGTAAGTATCTGAGCACATGTTTTGTAGCAATCCAATGAATCCGCCTTGGTTCGCACATGAACTGACTGAGGGCATTCACAACAAAACATATGTCTGGTCTGGTGTTGGTCAGATACATCAATGACCCAATCAACTGGTGATAGATGGTGGGATCAATCAAATCAGAATTTGAAGTAGAATCTATCAACTTCTTCCAATTTGCATCCATCGAAATAGCCATGGAATTGCAGTCCAACATCCTGAATCTCTTCAATATATCAATGGTGTATTTTCCTTCTCCTAGGAAAATCTCTTTCTGCCTCTGCCATACTTCTAATCCCAAGAAGTAGTGCATCAATCCAAGATATTTCATTTAAAACTCAGAGGCGAGATTCTTCTTACACCATACAATGACTTTCTCATTTCTTGTGAGAAACAAGTCATCAACATACAATACAAAAATCAGTGGCTAATCATCTGCAACCTTGAAGCAAAGGTTGGGGCCTGCATCATTCCGATGCACCTTCCATCTCATAGTTGAAGTAATAGCAATGATCGATCGAATGGAAGTATATCGAGCCATAGGAACAAGTGTATCATCATAATCGACTCCCTCTTTCTGAGAGAATCTTCTAGCAACAAATTTGTCCTTGTATTTCCCATATGCTCCATGCTAAGTCTGTTGTAGCCATCTAGGTCTTTTCTGACCTACTACAACATTTATGGGGATATTAACTGGATCAATGGAATCTATAGGTTCATCCTTTTCTGCTAACTCCCTCTTGAACTAGAGGGGGAGATGATCTCATCTCCTTTGGTTCTAGCATTTCATCATCGGTCTCCATGTCTGATCCTCTGCCTTTCCTGACAGCTAATTCTTCTTCAATGGTCACATCCCTACTGAATTCAATCTGTATGGACCCTAGGATGTAGATTCTGTAAGTCTTTGAAGAATCATTGTATCCCACAAAGGTTCCCTTCTTGCCTGAAGGTTCCAACTTGGGAATATGTATAAAGACTAGAAAACCAAATATTTGAAGGTGGCTTACTTTTGGTTTCACTTCTGTGAAAGCTTCCTCCGAGGTCATTCTTCTAGGCTGGGAGTCATATTCCAGTAAGCTTCTTGTTGAACATCAACGAGATTCATATGTCCATCGGAACAAGTCTTATCTTGTAAGCCAAATCACATGGTCTTTTCGCTACAAGTCAGATCCCGACGGATGGTTAGTGACATTTTATAATCAAATAAAAAAAAATAGTTTACACAGTAATCTTAGCTAATACTTTATCACAACAATCACGAACATGTCTATCAAACACTTCTGGGAAGTATCTAGATGTCCGTTATATCCACTAGAACATGCCATCAAGAGTGTGCACTACCCTAAGCATGTAGGAGGGAGATATCATCTAGACTAACTTCATGAAATGTTGTGTAGCTCATATGTATAATATAACAGGATAAATTATATCAACTGCTCAACACATTAGATCTGCATATAAAAAACATATAAGACAAAAACAAATCTATGTAAGGAAGAAAACAAAATACTTATCTCTTATTGTTTTGGTGTGTGGGCCCCCACTACCTTCTTGTGGGAACCATAAGAGATCTATGTTCTTGCATTCTGGATATTCTAGAAGAGGAACTCCGAACGATCATCATCCCTTTGCTTCTTGCAATGATGATCCTTTTCTACATCAGTAGTTGAGGCTTCATACTTTCTTTTGTTAGAACTTTGGCACTTATTTTCATAATGACCATATGCCTTGCACCTGTAGCATTGTATCTGGGACAGATCCCTCTTCTCCTTCTTTTGATCTAGAGGTGGACTTGATCTCCTTTCTTGGTGCTTGTGTTTTTAGAGCTTCTTTCCTTTCCCTTACATTTCTTGGTATGAGAAACAAAATATTGGTTCTCTTCAAGTGGAGTGCCATGGAGTCTTTGAAGTGCTGCAATCGTTGTCTCTTCGTGAGAGCAATATGCCCAAAGCTTGTCAAACTTTGGTAGTTTGGATCTACCACTTATGCTTTGGATAAAAGACTCCCATGATGGTGGAAGACCATTTAGAGTGTGAAGGACAAGATCCTTATCATTAATAGGATCTCCATTGGTGTTGAGCTTGTCTCTGATTTCTATGATCCTCATAAAGTATGAGGCAATGGATTCTGACTTTTCTATCTTCATATTTGAGAGTTGGTTTCTCAAAGTCGTGGATACATTTAGGCTAGTGTGTTCAAAAAGCTTCATAATGGTCTTGAACATTTTCCTAACATTCTTCTTTCCTAATATTTGAGGAACCAAATGGTCTCTCACTGAATCCACAAGAATCCTTCTTGCTTTAGCATCATTCTTTCTCCATCGGGATTTGTCCTCTTTGGCTTCTGGTTCAGGGACCTTCTCATTTACATATAGCAAGAGATCATTTTCTTCTAGGAATAGAAGAACCCTAGATTTCCAGGCGATAAAGTTGGAGGCTCCTTCCAAACAATCTTCAACCTTCATCCCAATCATCTTGATTGCAGATTTGGTTCAGAAACCCTAGCAAGAGCTAGGTCAAAAATGAAAGTTAATAATTTGAAAAACTGAATCCACAGATAAATTCTCCTTGCTAAGGAGGGTTGAATAGAGGGTGGGCTGGTCCAAATATGTGGAGAGAAATAAGTTAAAACTGAAACCCTAATTCTATTGCAGCCATAGAGTTAGGTAAAAAATTGAAAGTTCTTGGAATTAAATTCCGTCTTCACCAATAGATTCGTTTTTCCAAAAACAAAATTCCCATGGTTCTTTTTCTTCAAAATGATGGGTGAAGACTTCACAAGATGAAACCCTAATTCCGGCAGGGTTCTGACAATGCTTCGGCAAGGGCTTCTTCTAGAACTGCTCTAATACCATGTTAAATTTCATACATTCATAGCATAAAACATAAATGCATAACCAAGATCACTAGAAGCAAGACAAAGCACAAAACAACAACGCATAGTTTGACTTGGGAAACCCAAATGGGAGAAAACCAAGCAACCTTCGCAGAGAGATGATAATTCGAGATCAAAGTACAAATAAGAAAAGAGAAACAATGTGAAAGTGTCTTTCACAAGTAGATGCCCCAAATAAGCTTCCTCCTTCAAGTGATGCGAAATCAACCTCCTCCAAGTGATGCACACTTGCTAAGTGTGAGAATGAGATAATGAGGTGTACTAGCCTCCTATTTATACAAGTGCAAACCTGGAAAATTCCCTAACTGGGCCAACTTCACCTGGGAGAAATAAATAATTTAAATTTAATACTTTTATTTGTTTCTTTTGCACCCCAAGGCTTACATTGATTCTTTCATGTGTTTACATAATTGATTACATAAAGTTCTTCTCCCTTAGGAGGTATAAACAAGTAAAATGGAGGTACAATAAAATATAATGAATAATATATTCCGAAGTTGTACAAAATCCAACACCCTCTTGATCCTTGTCTACTTGCGGGAGTCTCTGATAGTGTGCTCTAATCCATCATCTAATTCCGAGGACCCATCTCTTACTTATGATCAACAAGTCTTCTACACCATAGATCACATTGAACTGTGTACTAGTGTTGAATCCGTGTGTCCCTTCTTCTTCATCACCAATCCCAACTGCATCCCTTCTTATCCAATGCTGAAATGGATAATAGGTTCTTCCATCTTCCTTGTTTGAATCCTTAGGATCAATATACACATTCCTCATCACTAGAGGAATATTATTTAGTCTTCTTCCTAGTTGGTTCATCATCCTTTGTAGCATGCGCATGATGTATTTTCTTGTTTCCTTTCTTATTGGGACAATTCCTAGAGATGTGTCCTGTCTCATCACAATGGAAGCATCTAAAACTTGAATAGTATTTTGAATGTATTTTTCCCTTGTGTGGTCTCTTGTGATGATGATATTATTTCTTACCTATCTTGGCATGAGCTGCCAGGGCTGGATTATCTTCATCTCCTAACTTTTCTTCTTTGTCAACAATCATTGCTTCTTCTTGAGTGAAAGATTCTAAGAGTGCACTGAACAAGATAAGCTTATTCCTGGAACATATCCCTTGAATATATGACTCCCATGATCTTGGAAGACCATTTAGGGTAGTCATCATTAGTTTTTCATTTTCCACTTCATCTCCAATGGCACTTAATTGATCTCTAATGCTGGAAACCCTTGTGAAGTAGGATTGTATACTTTCATTGTTTTACACCTTCATAGCCTTGAGTTGAGTCCTCAAGGTCATCTTCCTATTGATGTTGGTCCTTTCAAATAGACCCTTCAATGAATCAAACATTTCTTTTGAGAGTATTCAGAGAAGAGATGTGTGGGATAAAGTGATCCTTGATGGAATAAACTTAGATCCTCTTAGCTATGATAAGATTCTTCGTGTTCTTAGTCTTCTCATCATCTCCCTATGGCTATGCAACTATCGCTGTAAAATACTTATCCAAATCATCTTCTTCTAGGATGATGCAGGAGCATCGAGGCCTAGTAGAAATAGTCAAATTTGATCAACGAGTAGAACCTACCAAGGGCGGTGCCGAAGACCACTGGTGCAGAGGAGACTGGCAGTCGAGGCCAGGAATTCAAGCAAAAATTTTCGATGAGTGGTCGACAAGAGAAAGGTCGAGAGTCGACAAGTCTAATATCGAAAAAAGATAAGGAACAGATTTAGAAGTGAGAGATCGACTTATGGTCGAACAAAGACAACGACGAAAGTGGAAAATCCAAGCATGGAGGATGGGGCAGACTAGTAGCCATGGGGGATAATTAAGGCCAACAAGTAAGGTCTAGGGTGACTAAGTGCAGTATGGTCGAGGCATGTGATGGGACCGACAACTATAGTAGAGTCAGAGAAGTGCATAATTCAAGGTGATGTACTTAGCGGCTGTTTGTGGTTGTTGATGAAGCTATGAGCAATTATGAAGGTAGTTGGGATCAAGCTAGATGTCACCACAGGAGGAGGTTTTGCAGCACGGCTAGGGAGCTGACAACTACAGGTCTACAGGATCAGGTAGAATTCGGAGGACAAATGAAGGACGTCTCGGGAAACGAAGTGACCTCAGGAGCAGTAGTAGAGTAGAGTAGAAGACTAGTGTGAGGGCATAAAGGAAGGGATCATTCATCCATTTCTCATCGAGTTCTATCATTCAACATAGACCATGAGAGGGAGGAGGATCACACACAGTCAAGAAACACACTAAGAGACAAAGTTTCAATTATGTACATTGTAACAGGCTAAGCCCAACTAGTTTTAGTTGCTTTGTATGTAACACTGTAATTGATTCAAGTAATAGAATCCAACTTCTGGAATTCAGTTCACATCTAGTCTTTGTGACCCTATGTGTTTTTGTGTGTTATTTTTAAGAAAGAGGGTCCGACCTGACCTTCCTTGCACCAGTTGGTATCAGAACCTGGAGTAGAATTTGGTTGAGCAGTTGAATTTAGAGAGCCGAAAGATCCTGCGAGTGCATAGACAGATCCAGCTGTGGTTTGCTAGAGTTGTGCGCGAGTTGTGAAAGTCTGATTGCGATTGGACGAGTGAATATTTCAGTTGCGATTGAAATGGAACAACGAGGTGTTAATTTCTGAGGACGAAGAGTGTGTGGCACAGCGGTTACCGTTGGTCGTGAAATGTTTGATGAGTGCATGTGAACAAGGAGAATTTTGACCAATGAGGTCGCAGCGATCAAAGAAATCCAAAGGCATGGATGCATTCCCGATGCACTTGACCACAACGATGAGGAAGTAAAAGAAGTGGAAGCCCGGGAAGCAGTGGAGCAAGAACCAGAAGATAAAATCATCAAGCTTATTGCGGAGATGAGAGGTCGGACAAAGATGGATGTTCATACCTACTCAGGAAGTCCAGATCCAAAAGACTTGATATACTGGTTCAAGGAAATGGAAAAATACTTTGACATACAGTAGATGGAGGATCCTAAACGGGTTAAAATTGCATGTCTGAGGTTGAAGGGTCATGCCTCATTGTGGTGGGAAAATGTACAAGCTGACAAAGTCAATAAAGGCAAGGAAAAGATCAAGTCTTGGGACGGGATGGTCTCCAAGATAAAGGGGAAGTTATTGAATAATGACTATGTGATTTCCTTGTTCAGGAAGTTACAGAACTTTCGACAAAAAGAGATGAACGTGAAGGAGTACATGGAAGAGTTCTATAAGCTGTCGATTCGGTTAGGTCAAACTGACGAAAGTGAAGAAGCTATTGCAAGATATGTAAACGGCTTGAAGTATGCCATACAAGATGATTTGTGCCTGTCGAGGTTCATAGCGGTCGGTGAAGCCTACCAGTTATCTTTGAAGGAAAAATAGAAACTGTCGAGGAAAACCGCGTTGACCAGAGGGAAGATGATTGGTCGAGGTGCAAATACTGTTTCTGCAAAGGGACAAAGTAGCAAAACCAGGAGAGAATTCGTCGAAGACAACTGACGTGTGGAAGGTACAGCGGCCATAGATAAATCTCAGGAAAATCGACGGGACGGTCGAGAGACCCGCGGTCGGAGTGCGTATGGTCAAATTGGTCCGACAGAAAATAAAGGAGCTGATAGACCAATTATTTTCTGTTATAAGTGTCGGGAAGTAGGACTCAAAGCTTATGAATTCCTGTAAAATCTACACGTGCATATGAGTCGAATCCCAGACGTCGACGAGGTGAGCAAGTCGACAAGAGGACGGAATCAACATCCGAAAGTAGTGAATATGGTAGAGGAAAAGGTTGAAACATGACGGCCAAGAGAACGTTGGTTCAGGACGACCAACCCGACGAGAAGGATCCGACACAATGAAAGGATAACTTTTGAACCAAAGTGTTGATCCGCGACAGGTATTGCAAGACCATAGTCAATTGTGGCAGTACAAAGAATTTAGTGTCAACAGAGGTCATCGACAAGTTGGGTTTGAAATGTCGAGAACACCCACACCCATACAAGATATCCTGGTTATAGAAGGGACACCATGTGAAGGTAACCAAACAGTGAATGATCAAATTTAAGGTTGGGAAAATTGAAGACAATGTACTGTGCGATGTAATCCCAATGGACGCATGTCATCAATTGTTAGGAATACCATGGAAGTATGATCGAAAGATGAAAAATGGAACGCGGAGGATGCTGAAGCCGAAGAAGGAGGATCACACCGAATGAAAGGAGGGAGAAAGAAACTATTGGGAGAAGCGAGTGTTGATGTGCTCAGCCAAGAAATTCCTCGTTGAGGCTGAGAAACAGTCGAGATGTTTCACCATCATTATAAAAGGACCATGTGTCGAGATTTCAACAATGGAGAAGATTCCAATCGAAGTTGAATAAATGCTCGACGGGTTTCAGAGCATAGTAGTCGATGAGGCACCGACAAGATTTCCACCAACGAGAACCATATCCCATCAGATCAACTTGATTCTAGGATCGAGTTTTCCAAACAAGGAACTGCATTGAATGACTCCGACAGAGGGTCAGGAACTCAATCGACAAGGCCAGGAGTTGTTGGATAGAGGATTTACCAGAGAAATTCTGAGCCCGTGCGCGGTACCAACAGTACTAGCATTGAAGAAGGGTGGAGAATGGAGGATTTGTACAAATTCCAGAGCTATCAACAATAACATGATGAAGTACAAGTTTCCATTTCCAAGGATGGACGACTTGATGGATTGTTTTAGTAGAGCGATATACTTCACCAAGATTGACCTGAAGAGTGGTTATCACCAGATCAAGGTCAAAGAGGGCGATGAATGGAAAACAAACTTCAAGATGAAGGAAGGACTGTATGAGTGGTTATTCATGCCATTCAGATTGACTAATGCACCCAGTATGTTCATGAGGTTGATGAATGAAGTATTGAAACCATTCTTAGGAAATTTCATCATAGTGTACCTCGACGACATCTTGATATTCAGTCGAACCAAAGTCAAACATTTGGATCACATTCGACAAGTGTTATGGAAGCTGCAGGAGGATAAGCTGATGGTGAACCTGTAGAAATGCTTCTTCATGAAGGAAGAACTGGTGTACTTGGGATTTGTAATCTCGGGTAAAGGGTGTTGGAGCCTAGGCCGCAGCTATGGTAAAGCTGCGAATTTTGAGGAAAAAGCACAAGTATTAAAGGAAAGTGCTAATTTTGAATAAACACCAATTTTTGGGTAGAAGGAAAAGGTGCGCAGTACGGTGCCAGATGGACGAGCTCAGCGCAGATTACAAACCGAAAATCGCAGAGCTCGCGCGCACATGTCAAAGGAGAATAAATGTGGCCGAGTAGAGAGCTCAGCTACCATAATAAATGAAGCGACGGAGTAGAGGGCTCAGCTACCCTCATTTAAGGCTAAGTATAGAAGTTATGGTTGTTCTGATCAAGGAAGAGCAACGGACCAAAGCATTGAAGATGAAGGACAAGGAGCAGTAAACGATGAAGCGGTGCCCATACCCGCAATCTGCGCCGAAATTCACAGAACCTGCAGGAAACAGCGACGTGACTGCAAGCGGCGCCTACAGTACACCTATCCATGTGCGTGGTTAGGTTTTTTGGGGATTACTGCTGGGAAAGGCCCACAGTCTTGTAAAGGTGCGACCGTCATGGCCATCTATATATATGTGTAATTGTAAAGGTTAGACGTTAGATAGCTAGCCTTTAAATGTTGAGACGCAGGTTAGCTGTTTGAGATAAGCTAGCTAGGTAGTAAGTCTTCTACTGTGTTGTTAGGAGACAAGAGTTAGAACTGGATAGCCATGAAGCTAATCCCTGAGTTGCAGACAGTCTGAGTCGACGTCTAAACTATTGTAATCTTTGTAGAGGAAGAGACTAGATCAAGAGAAGGGCTCCCAGCTGTGTGCGTGGAGTTTCCTGGAAAGATCTAAGGCTGCAGCTGTGTGCGCAGCAGGATTGTAATTTCTATTCTGTGATTAATATAAGATACTCTCCCCGTGGACGTGGTTTCCCCATGGAGGTGAACTTCATAATTTCCCTTGTTGCGACGCTGTGTTGTGCGATTGTATGTTTTGATTCACTATCTGTGCGTATATGAACGTTGCGTTATCTTTATGAATATGGCAAGTAAGTTTGCAAGCTTTCTTGGTAACTATAATTGTTAAGTGTTGAAGAAATCTGTAGAACACTATCGTTGTAGTGATAAAGGAATGCGTTACTGCGCTGGGCGCACAAGCATAAATGATAGAGTGGGAATGCAGAGGATAATCACCTTGCGCGCAGGAGTGACGATACTACACAGCTAGGCTGTCGAGAGAGAGTTCGGCGCAGCTGCGCTGAGAGGTCTGCGGAAGAGTAAGACATTCCGCTTGAGGAATCATTAAGGGAGAAAGAGAGCAGTCTCTACATCGCCTAGGTTAAGGAAATCTGATTCCTTAGCCCCCCCATAGCCACTTCGGGTGAGACCTCGAGCTGCTGCGCAGCTCGTTGCCGAGAGGGCCAGTGCGCCAAGGGGTTTTGTTGCTGCACTTCATTAAAACCCGGGTCTGTCCAAAAAGCAGCCAACAAATGGTTCCGTTGCCTTGCGACTTGTTACTAAGACTTGTTACTCCGACGACGCGAGATTGTTGCCTTATGATTGGTTAAGCCAACAAATGGTTCCATTGCCTTGCGACTTGTTACTAAGACTTGTTACTCTGATGACGCGAGATTGTTGCCTTATGGTTGGTTAAGCCAACAGATGGTTCCGTTGCCTTGCGACTTGTTACTGTGAGACTCCTTATTTCCGTGACATGTGAGATTGTTGCTGAAGCCAACAAATCCTTCCGTTGCCTTGAGACTTGCTCAGCTAACAAATGTGTTACTGGAATCCTACAGCTAAAGAAATTCAAGACTGGTTTGATTTAAAGGCTACAAAGTTTGTTGAACAAGAAAATAGAAGCTCTAGGCTTCAGACAGAAGATTGGTTGCAGTAGTATATCTATACTGACCTTCACGAAATTTTCTTTGTCACATTTGCATTTGAGTTGCATGCTTGGATAGCCAAGTTAGCAGATACTAGACCCACAGTGCATGTTGATCGACCCGTCGCTTGGACGCCTGAGCTAGTCAGTATTTTGAAGCGGGTAGATAATTCTGTGTCCCGTGCAGTAGACTTTTGGTTGAATAGTCTGCTATAAGGTTTCATCACTAAGTTTGCAGTAGATACAAGAAAGAGTTTCAGCGAGGCAGAGAGGAGTTTCTTCCAAGCACACAGAGGTAAGTTCTTAAATTCTTTGAACTTATGGATTAAAATGCTTCTGTATGAAAAAGCAAAACTATGTATAGCTTCCGATGAATAGCATAGACAAGTAATGTCCGCAGATTCTGATAGTGACCCTGAACTTATTGGTTGCACTCGTAGTGGAAAATGGTATAAACTAGGCATTAACCAGCATTCTTTTGAGTCTAGCCCAGAAGATAGTCAAGTTCCTAGAGCAAGCCATATAGAGAGACAAGGGAGTGTTCATATCCCTTATCACCCCTTTACACCTCAAAAGCCAGACGGAGCTCAGTATAACCCTACAGTAACACCTTCTAGTAGCCCGCACGGTACTTCTAGAACCTCTGTACCACCTTTGTTCAACCATCCAGGAGGCACTGCTACAACACCTCCACCTCAACCTACCGCAAGAAGGATGGGTGATGACATGAAGCTACCAACTTTTAGAGGAACAGGGATAGAAGACCCTGAGCAGCACTAGTTCCTATGTGAAGCCATTTGGACAATTAAGCAAATTAATGATGATGCTGTTAAACTGGTTCAGTTAGCAACCACACTAAGAGAAAGAGCCTTAACTTGGTTCATGAAATACTCAGCCGCACAGAATAGGACGCTTGCTGATGTAAAAAATGCTATGATTAGAGAATTCAAGAAACCTAAATCAAAATTACAGTGTATAACAGAGCTCAAAGATATCAAACAGTTACCTACAGAGTCAATATGGGACTTTGACCAAAAGTTCAAAGCCTTGATAGATCAAGTAAGCTTTGAGTTTGCACCACAGCAGCATAAGGAATGGTTCATTGCTGTGCTGCTCCCACACATTAGACTTCCTCTTATGCAACAGAATCTTACTACTCAGGAACAAGCCCTAGAGATGGCTATGAAACTAGAAGCTTCACCTATTGCTGGAACAAGCAACGATGTTGCGCAGTTGCAGAACCAATTAGCAAACTTAACCTTGCAAGTGCCTGATATTAAGAAAGGCAAGGATGTTAAGGAAGAAATCTAGTGTACAAAATGTAAAGCGCATGGTCATTCAAAGGACCATTGTCCCGTTTTCATAGAGTATATTGCGACTGGAGCACCTAACCCTCTACCACAGGCTCAAGGGCCCTGGTGTGAAATCTGTAGAACTAGAGGTCATAGACCACAAGAATGTCACTTACTTCATAAATATGTACAAACTCCAAAGAATCTGTATTGTAATTTCTATAAATCAGTAGGCCATGATGAGAACAATTGCAGAGCATACGATCTTATGATGGAAAGAAAGAATGATGTTTATAGAGTACAATCAGAGACACAAGGACCCACAGCAAGCCCACAGTATGACCAAACTCGCGACGGCAGAGCAGGAAATTATAGGGGTCGCGGACGCGCAACAAACTTTGGTCGAGGAAGAGGACAGATCACTTGTTATAATTGTGGAGCGCAAGGCCATTTTGCAAGGGATTGCCAGAATCCTACAATGCAGATATTGTAAATATTATGATCATGTCATTGAAGAATTCCCTCAGTTGATGGCTAAGATGCAAGCAAAGATACCACAGGTCAATCAGAATATTCAGCTGATTGGAGCAGAAAAAAGAGAATCAGACCCTACAGTTAATATAGTAACACGCAGTGGAACAACCACTGGTGCGCCAGAGATGGGAACTGGAAAGCAAGTGACGCAATGGGTGCGCCGCGCTAATATTAAACCAGCCCCACTTAATCTGCAGAAGCAAAAAGAAGCATTCAAGCAAGCTCAAGAGTATTTCTCAGATCCGAGAGCTTCAAGTTCTGTCGCAATTCCGCATAATGATATTAGATCGCAAGTGCTAAGACAAGACAACCTGGTACAAGAACAAGCCACTACATCCAGAAGGCCTGATGAAGAGGATGCACTAGGCAGTGTCCATACTTTTCTGAGGAACTGCTTAAAGTTTTTGCGCAATGAAAAAGCAACTATGGAACTTCAACACCTATTGGATAAGTGTCAACAATCTGCTTCGATGAACACACCACAGCGTGCTGTTCACTAGATTGGGAGTCACACTAGAACTGGAAAAGAAATGAGACTCACAGTGCAGATTGGAGCATTTGAAATGGATGAAGTTATTTTAGATTTGGGCTCAGAAGTTAATGTTCTCACAATGCAGACATGGGAACAGATGGGTAGCCCTCATCTTACAAGATCTCCTATCCAGCTAAGACTTGTGAATCAGCAACGAGTCTCTCCATTGGGTAGATTACCCAATGTACCTATTGATATCGAGGGAGTAAGAAGTTCTGCAGACTTTGAAGTAATCAAAATTCTGGATGATAGTAGACCTTACCCAACACTTTTAGGTATGGACTGGGCATTTGATAATTTGGCTGTCATCAATTTGAAGAAAAGACAGATGACCTTTGAGGATGACCAGATTAGGGTCATTGCACCGCTTGATCCTATTCAAGGACCAAGATATATTGAACCCATTCGGGCAGAAGAAGAAGTGCGCCACATGGAAAGTTTGTATCAGATGACTGCTAGTCATAGTGACTATGTCAATCCCACAGCAGACGGTCATATCAGTTGGCGATGTGATAGCTCGTGCACATCAGACTCAGACGCAGGATTGGAAAACTGGCAGAATCGTTTACATGAGGTTTCTGCAAGGCGTTGCGCCATGATGACTAAATCCATTCGATGGATTGGAACAGAAGTGACTGACACTCCAATTTTTGATGGTTTAACTGAAGTAAGTAAATTCATACATACATATGAACAGCAGATTCCAGATGAGCAGTGCATACAAGCTTTGGATGTCGCACTGCGCGCTACACCCACAAGATGGTGGGGTGCGCATAAAGAGAATATTTACACATGGCAAGACTGTCGCAGATTGATATTGCGCAGATTTCAGGGAACTACAGCAGAAGTGTCACGCAAATATGATGGACAGAGTGACCCCAGGTCACACGTTGAAACATGTATTCAGCAATGGTCAGATATTCCAGAAGATGAGTGGGTTCACCTATTCATCCACACATTGGATACAGTTCCAAGGAACTGGTACACTGAAACGGAATTGCGCAGAGGCACTATCACTTGGCCTCTTATGATAGAAAGTTTTCAGCTTACCTTCAGTTTCGAATCAGAACATCTGAGCATTGACCATGCTTTAAAGTGTATTAAAAAGAAGATATTTGAACAATGTCCATTACCAGAGTATTCCCAACCAGATTGGGCTGTCCAGATAGAACATGCCCTGGAATGCTATAATTTCACTACTGGAGAAGAGGAGGATGATCCTCGCAACATCAATATTCAAGAATCAGAAGGGACACGCAATGTTGAAGGTCCTCAGCTTGATATCCCTGCCATTACAGAACATATCAAGCTCAAAAAGATTAACATTGGTACAGAGGCCGAACCCAAGTTTGCTTCTATCGGAGATTATTGGGATGATGAAACTGTTGGCCATATTTCAGATTTATTACGTGACTACCAGGATATCTTTCCTACCAAGTTCACAGAAATGAAAGGCATCCTAGGAGACTTAGGAGTGATGCGCATACCTCTGAAAGCAGATGCCAAGCCAGTAAAACAGCGCCCGTATAGATTGAATCCGCGATATAAAGAAAAAGTTAAAGAAGAAATTGACAAGATGCTCGCAGCAGGTATCATTGAACCAGTAGAGTAAAGTGATTGGATTAGTCCTATGGTTGTACAAGACAAGAAGACAAAAGGCGAGATAAGAATCTGTGTGGACTTGCGCAAGCTGAATGACGCATCAGCGCATGATCCATTTCCTACTCCTTTTACAGACGAAGTGCTTGATAATGTTGGAGGACAAGAGGCTTACTCCTTCACTGATGGATTTTCCGGATACCACCAGATCAGAATTCATCCAGACGACCGCCATAAGATGACTTTTGCGACTGAATGGGGCTCATTCCAGTATACGGTAATGCCCTTTGGTCTTAAAAACGCTCCTGCTATATTCTCTCGAATTGTTGTTGTTGTATTTAAAGAATTCATTCATAAGTTTCTAGAAGTCTATTTTGATGACTGGACTGTGTTTGGTTTACTAAAGAACCATATAGGGAACCTGCGCATGATGTTAGAAAAATGTAGACAGTATCAGATTTCCCTTAACTTGAAAAAATGCATCTTCTGTGCTCCTTTTGGTATTTTGTTGGGACATATTGTATGCAGACAAGGACTCCTGATGGATCCTGCGAAGGTTGCCATCATTGCTAATTTACCTGCACCCAACTCAGTCAAACAATTGCGCACTACATTGGGACATACAGGGTACTACAGAAAATTTATCAAAGGTTATGCAAAGATCACAGCACCTATGGAAAGATTGCTGAAAAAGGATTCGAAATTCCAATGGACAGAAGAATGCCAGCAGAGCTTGGATATACTTAAAGAAAAGATTATCACTGCGCCAATTCTAGTTTTCCCAGACTGGGAAAAACCCTTTCATGTTCATGTAGATGCTTCTTCCATAGAATTGGGGGTCGTGCTTACACAACCGGGAGAAGGAGGTATTGACCACCCGATTGCTTACTCCAGTAGAAAGCTGTACACAGCCGAGAAGAACTACACCACTACAGAAAGAGAAGGACTAGCTATGGTGTATGCCCTACAGAAGTTCAGACACTACCTACTGGGCGCACATTTTAAAATGTATACTGACCATTCTGCTTTGAAATATTTGGTCAATAAGCCAGTGTTAGGGGGAAGAATTTGCAGATGGCTACTACTCTTCCAGGAGTATGATTTTGAGGTTATTGTAAAGCCAGGTAGATTAAATGCAGGACCTGACCATTTATCTAGGATAGAGTCAGGAGAGGAACCTACAAATCTGGAGGACAATCTGCCTAATGCGCAGTTGTTTTCTATTCAAGCAGCAGACGAATATTATTCCAATATTCTTGATTTTCTCACTACCGGGCAAGCGCCGACTGAGTTTACAATCCAGCAGAAAAAGCAACTTGTTGTCAAAGCCACGGACTTCACTTTGATAGCAGGCCAGCTATACAAGCTGGGCCCCGACGAAGTCTTGCGCAGATGTATCCTACCGCATGAGAAAAACTCCATCATCGCAGAAGCGCACTCAGGAACCGCAGGAGGCCATTTCACAGGAAAGCCGACTGCTCAAAAGATCTTAGCCGCGGGTCTTTGGTGGCCGACATTGCACAAGGATACTAAGGAATTCTGTAAATGTTGCGATGTGTGCCAGGGAACAGGAAAACCCTCAAGGAGAGATGAAATTCCGCTAAGACCCCAGATAACACTGCGTGCTTTTGATAAATGGGCCATTGATTTTGTAGGACCTATCAACCCACCAGGAAAAAGAACCGGTGCAAGATACATCATTACAGCTACTGAATACCTCACCAGATGGGCTGAGGCTAAGCCAGTTAAGAACTGTGACGCTGCAACTGCCGCGCAGTTCATTTTTGAGAACATTATCACTAGGTTTGGATGTCCAGTGATTCTCATGAGTGATCAGGGTACACATTTTCTCAATGAGACTATAGAGGCCCTTACTGAAGAATTCCAAATTAGTCATCATAAGAGTACACCCTACCACCCTCAGGATAATGGTACGGTGGAGGCATTCAATAAGATTCTCGAGAATGCCCTAACGAAGATCTGTAATCAACAAAGAGATGATTGGGACCTTAGAGTCACAACTGTATTATGGGCTTACAGAACCACATGCAAGAAACTAACAGGTCACACACCTTTCAGTTTGGTGTATGGACAAGAAGCAGTTATGCCCATGGAATACATTGTTCCCAGTCTTAGAATTGCGCAAATCATAGAAATGGCAGATACTGATACTATGAGTGAAAGGCTTTCACAATTGCTTGCCTTAGAAGAAGACAGACTTTTAGCTGGATTCCATCAACAGGTATAGAAGGCAAGACAGAAAGCTTGGCATGACAGGCACATTAAGAATAAACACTTTGAAGAAGGAGACTTGGTACTCCTCTATGATAGTAAATTCATCAAGTTTCCAGGCAAGTTTCGTGTACATTGGTTAGGACCTTTTCGGGTCATAAGGATAATAGAAGGAGGAGCAGTTCGGCTTGCAAAGCTTAGTGGAGAATTGCTGCCCACAATGATCAACGGGAGTCGGATCAAGCTTTATCACGATGACCACTCCGCCCTGTCGACCTAATGCAGTGCCAAAAGAAATGCAGATGTCCAGTGTAGTTGAAAGAGGCATCGCATTGTCACAGTCTACACAGAAGTTGCAAGACACTTTCAGTTTCCAGCTTCCCGCGCAGTTCCTTGAACCATCCGTGCATCAGTAAAGTTAGTTTTGAGCGAGCCTATATTTGTGCTCTTGCGAAGTTTTTCTGGGTCGTCAAACTGTCGGTCTTGCGGCGTTGCCTGTGTCAAGTTTCCGCTTGAGGAGTTCTCGTTGTGGACCCCTCCATACGCACAGTTACCTATGCTGAAGTGACCCGCTGAAAAATTTGAATTATAGCAGTTATGTAGCCACGTTTGAGTATTAATGCAAGATAAGCCCGCCATTTAATTGTAGCCGCTCTGACAGATTCAACTCGATCCGTAAGATTTGCATTTAACTCATGCACCGAAAGCTTTAGCTTCTCCTGAAATCCTGTCAGAGCCCGTCCATCACCATAAATGCACCACGAAAGCGCGAGGATAAGGGGCTTGTCAACTCATGCATAGGCATCTACAGCTAGTAACCCCACTTGCCCGCATTTACTATCGCCCTTAGCTATAAATATCCCGCACTTGTATATTTTCGGGTTACTTTTCTCGAGTTGCATAGTCTTGTTTGAGAATCTAAGTTATTGTTTTCAGAGCCGATTTGTGCAGAGTGCTTCCTTTTTTTTCAGCGTTCGTATTTCACGCTGTTTCATCATTCGTCTGTTCAAGTTTTGTTGTCTATACCGGTTCACGACGGAGAACCTGTCTATTGAAGAAGTTGTTCGTCAGTTTATGCGTCGAGGATTAGATTTCGGCATGACTACTCTGGTGACGGCTTCAACTTACGTACACCCTGGTTGGACTGATCCAAGACAATCTCCCGGCACAAGGGCATCTCAGCAGCAGCAGCCGGACGAACCCGTTCCAGAGCCGTTAGCCACTATGGTGAATTATATTCCACCGCGTCCAGATGATGCACCCGAGGTGCATATTCTGAAGAATGCAAAATATCCGATCCCGCTGCCACCACTGCCGGCAGGCGTGCAGCAAGAAGGGTCCCTACTTGGACACCTTCCACTGGTCAAGTTTTCTGATTTCAACCTTGGAGACTACAGAAGATATCCTTAGTTTGCGCCAGATCGTTATTTGACGGTAGTCTATAATACTGATAGAAAAGTTGATGAATTCGTTCCAAAAGAATTCGCAGTGAACCTGGAGAGGCTTGGACTGCTGAACCTATTGAAGCTACCGCACTTTGGGCATAGCAACGAAGTCAACGCAGTCGTTAGGACATTGCTGTCATGCGTTCATGGAGGTTATCTTTGGCTGGGGAGGCCAATCGATTTGAACGTCGACTTAATCCATCGCATTACCGGCCTATCTAAGGTTGGTAAGGACCCTAATATTCATTTTGTTGGAAAAGACAAGGATAGAAAATTGGCTACACGGCTGGTGCAGAAATATAATTTGACAAGAGGAGGTCGAGCTTATGACCTCACGATTGTGGAGGATGAAGCACTTAGATTTACAGGCAGTCTGCTTGCAGACAGACTTCTCACAAAGTGCAGACCGAAGGAAGTTACTGGCGCTGCTGTGGAGCTCGCCATCGCAGCTGCGGAGGGAGAGCAATACAATTGGTCTCTCTTCCTCCTCAATTCTTTTCTGGAAGACTACCGGAACGTCCAAGACACCCCCGGTTAGTTGTTCCATTTTTCTTGGCTTTTAATTTTATGCGCATTGGTCGGGTGGAAGGAGCCCCCGAACACTCAGTTCCTTCCGCGCCACGCAGGAGAAGCTGCTGGAATCCGCTATGTTAATCTCTGGGATTCCAATAATCCTGCGAAGCGCAAGATGAACCGCGCTATATTTTGTGAATACTACCATCTCCTTAAAAATACCATTCAGGAAATGCCAAGGCTGAGTGAGGAGACAACTAAAACATATAGAGGAAATTTGGCCTTTTCTGCCGACTTGCATCAACTGTACCTCTGCCCTTACAGCATTCACGAGGAATGGGTCGTAGGTCTTTACAGGATGACCACTGAAGATGTTGAAGAAACCATCAAGTCTTGGTCAGATGAATGGAGGGAGGCCTCTGAAATCGCACCCACGATGCCACCCCTTGCAGCGCAAGAGAAGGATAAGGGAAAGGAAGCCCTGGAGCAAAGAATTGATGAAGGTTCGATCGAACCAGCGACCAAGAAGCAAAAGGTGTCGCATCCCTCTGAGGCCATTCCCTCGGGGATCGACCAGTATTTGAAAGAGCAATTTCGCGAGCTGCGGACTGCACACACCCACATCAGAAGTGCTTTGGACTTGCAATTAGTAGAATTAAAAGGTCTCGCAGGAAGAGTTGCGCAGACCCATGCACCAACATCTACTTCGCAGGCGCCACAAGTACCCACAAGTACTGAGCGAGTTGAAGTACTCGCAGAAAGGCATACTATCGTGCACATCCCAACTACAAGCATGACACTTCCGGATCCTCTGGTTGTACTACAGGTAAGCGCAGTTGGACCCGTTGAAATAAATTTGTATTTGATTCCCATAGAAACCTTGCAGCTAGTGCACGAGAAAGTTTCTGTTGAGTTGAGAGCTAGAGAGCTCTCTACCTTCCATGCAAACCAAAGACTGCAATCGCAGGAGATAGAGCTGAAGGTAGGCTACAAGAATATCTCTGAGAAGCTCGCAATTTATGAAGAACAAGACATTGGCATAAGGAACGCAGTTGATGAAATTGCCCAGGAGTTGCCAGCCTGCAAGATTCAACCAGACCTTCCTCTGGTTGAGAAAGTTCAAATTATTGGAGGAAGGGTGAAAACCTTGGAGCACGAAATAGTTGCTATGGCTGAAGACCATAGAACGTAGATCGCAGAGTTAGAAGCTTGTGTTGCAGCGCATTCTACAGATGATAGCCAGGAACAATTTGAAGCGCTACGCAGAACTTCTACACAACTGAAGAGCAGAGCAGATGAAGCCGAGAACCTGATGAACCAAGCTATGGAGGCTTGGACGGAGATTGAGACGCTCCCTTTCAAAGTTGGTCTTTTGGAACAGGTACAAGCCGCAGAACAGTCCCTAACTGTTCTGACTGAAGAAGTTAAGGCCTTAGACGGCTTAGCGAAAATGAGGAAAATGAGTGAAGTGCGCAGAATCCAACAGCAACTGCACAAGCTCAGAAATGAAGATGCCAAACTCACCAACAGCATTCAGCCATTTATGGATGAGTATGCTGACCTCGCTGCCCAAGTTGAGGCAAAAATCAAAGAAATTGCAGAATCTCAGCAGGAGATTGATGGCATAACTAAAGAAGAAGCCACTGCAGAAACGATGCAGACAGCTGTGGAATTTGTCGATGAAATGGACTCCACTATTGTGTAGTGGAAGAAAACATTCGCAGAGACCCAAGAAAAAGCAGAGGCACAAGTAAAGAGACCACACACTAGTGCGAGTGTCTCGAGGGCGAGCCACAAGTAAGTGTTAGGGGCCTGTTGGAGCCTAGGCCGCAGCTATGGTAAAGCTATGAATTTTGAGGAAAAAGCACAAGTATTAAAGGAAAGTGCTAATTTTGAATAAACACCAATTTTTGGGTAGAAGGAAAAGGTGCGCAGTACGGTTCCAGATGGACGAGCTCATCGCAGATTACGGACCGAAAATCGCGGAGCTTGCGTGCACACGTCAAAGGAGAATAAATGTGGCCGAGTAGAGAGCTCAGCTACCATAATAAATGAAGCGACGGAGTAGAGGGATCAGCTACCCTCATTTAAGGCTAAGTACAGAAGTTATGGTTGTTCTGATCAAGGAAGAGCAACGGACCAAAGCATTGAAGATGAAGTACAAGGAGCAGTAAACGATGAAGCGGCGCCCATACCCGCAATCTGCGCCGGAAGTCATGGAACCTGCAGGAAACGGCGACGTGACTGCAAGCGGCGCCTACAATACACCTAGCCATGTGCGTGGTTAGGGTTTTTGGGGATTACTGCTGGGAAAGGCCCACAGTCTTGTAAAGGTGTGACCGTCATGGCCATCTATATATATGTGTAATTGTAAAGGTTAGACGTTAGATAGCTAGCCTTTAGATGTTGAGACGCAGGTTAGTTGTTTTAGATAAGCTAGCTAGGTAGTAAGTCTTCTACTGTGTAGTTAGGAGACAAGAGTTAGGACTGGATAGCCGTGAAGCTAATCCCTGAGTTGCAGACAGTCTGAGTCGACGTCTGAACTATTGTAATCTCTGTAGAGGAAGAGACTAGATCGAGAGAAGGGCTCCCAACTATGTGCGTGGAGTTTCCTGGAAAGATATAAGGCTGCAGCTGTGTGCGCAGCAGGATTGTAATTTCTATTCTGTGATTAATATAAGATACTCTCCCCATGGACGTGGTTTCCCCGTGGAAGTGAACTTCATAATTTCCCTTGTTGCGATGTTGTGTTGTGCGATTGTATGTTTTGATTCACTATCTGTGCGTATATGAACGCTGCGTTATCTTTATGAATATGGCAAGTAAGTTTGTAAGCTTTCTTGGTAACTATAATTGTTAAGTGTTGAAGAAATCTGTAGAACATTGTCGTTGTAGCGATAAAGGAATGCGTTACTGCGCTGGGCGCGCAAGCATAAACGATAGAGTGGGAATGCAGAGGATAATCGCCTTACGCGTAGGAGTGACGATACTACGCAGCTAGGCTGTCGAGAGAGAGTTCGGCACAACTGCGCTGAGAGGTCTGCGAAAGAGTAAGACATTCCGCTTGAGGAATCATTAAGGGAGAAAGAGAGCAGTCTCCGCGTCTCCTAGGTTAAGGAAATCTGATTCCTTAGCCCCCCCATAGCCACTTCGGGTGAGACCTCGAGCTGCTGCGCAGCTCGTTGCCGAGAGGGCCAGTGCGCCAAGGGGTTTTGTTGCTGCGCTTCATTAAAACCCGGGTCTTTCCAAAAAGAAGCCAACAAAGGGTTAGTGATGGACCTAGAGAAGGTGAAGGATATATTAGAGTGGCCAAAACTGACAAGAATGACAGGAGTGCGGACTTTCCACAGACTTGCTATTTTTTATAGAAAGTTCATCAGGGGATTCAGTCAGATATGTGCACCATTGACAGAGTACATGAAGAAAGGGGATTTCAATTGGACGGAAGCTCCCCATAAATCCTTCAACAAGTTGAAGCAGAAGGTGATGGAGAGCCCAGTGTTAGTGCTCCCATATTTCAACAATTTTTTCCAAGTCGATTGCGATGCGAGTGGAATGGAAATCGGTGCAGTGTTGAGCCAAGAGGGCCGACCAATTTCATTCTTCAACGATAAGTTGGATGAAGTGAAGAGGAAATATTCGGTCTGCAACCAGGAGTTCTATGCTATTGTCCAAGCATTGAAGAATTGGAGGAATTGTTTGTTTCCCAAGGATTTTGTGTTGTACACATATCACCAAGCACTGAGTTACTTGAATACTCATTCGAAGTTGAACCAGCGGCAAATGAAGTGGGTTTAATTCCTACAGGGGTATACCTTCATGTTGCAACATAAGTCGGGAAATTTGAACAAGGTTGCCAATGCATTGAGTCGAAGGGTTTCATTGCTAAACACGATGACAGTTCAGGAAACGGGAATAGAGTCAGTGTAGACAAAGTATGAGATCGACGAGGATTTTGCGAAAGCATGGAAGGAAAGTCATGAACAATGGAGTGTTGACAGAACTCCATAACTGGATTATTTTATCCAAGAGGGATACCTATTCAGGGGATAACAGTTGTGTATTCCCATAGGATCCATAAGAGAGAACACAATCTAAGAGTTGTATATTGGGGGATTAGTAGGTCATTTTGGTATCGACAAGACCAAGGTGTTGGTCGAAGAAAAGTATTACTGGCCATGAATGATGACAGATATCGGTAAGTGGGTACTACAGTGTCGATTTTTCCAGTTGGAAAATGGAAGAAGTCAGAATACGGGGTTGTATGCACCATTACTAGCGACGAATACCCCATGGGAACACCTGAGCATGGATTTTGTGCTAGGATTGTCGAAGACGCAGCAAGGAAGCGACTCAATATTTGTTGTAGTCGACAGATTTTCGAAGATGGCACACTTTATTTCATGTCGGAAGACAAGTGACACCACAAGCATTGTTGTACTATTCTTCAAGGAGATAGTCATATTGCATGGGTTACCGAAAAGTATAATGTCGAAAAGAGATACCAAGTTTATGGGTCATTTCTAGAGAACCCTATGGAAGAAACTGGACATTAAGTTTCAGTTTAGCTCGGCATACCATCCTTAGACTGATGTATAGACCAAGGTGGTAAACAGAAGTTCTGGAAACCTTCTAAGATATTTGACGACTGACAGACACAACCAGTGGGAGAATGTGTTGGCGCAAGCAGAATTCGCGTATAACAACTCTGTGAATCGTTCGACAGGTATGAGCCCATTCCAGATTGTTCAAGGTCAAATCCAACATGGAGTGGTGGATTTGGTAGAGAAACCAAGAGAGATAGAGGATCTTAAACTTGATAGACTGGTAGAGAAATCCATCAGGAAGTCTGGATCCGGAAGACTTGATAGACTGGTTTAGGGAAATGGAGAAATACTTCGACATAGAGCAGATAAAGGATCTTAAACGGGTTAAAAATGCATGTCTGAGGTTGAAGGGTCATGCCTCATTGTGGTGGGACAATGTACAGGCTGACAGAGTCAAGAAAGGAAAGGAAAAGATCAATCCTTGGGACAGGATGGTCACCAAGCTGAAGGGGAAGTTCTTGCCTAATGACTGTGTGATTTCCTTGTTCAGGAAGTTACAAAACTTTTGATAGAAAGAGATTCCCATGAAGAAGTACAAGGAACAGTTCTATAGACCGTCGATTCAGTCAGTTCAAACTGACAAAGGAGAAGAAGTTGTCGCGAGATATGTAAATGGATTGAAGTATGCCATACAGGACAAGTTGATCCTGTCGAGGTTCAAAGCAGTTAGTGAAGCCTATAAGTTCACTTTGAAGGAAGAAGAGAAACTATTGAGGAAAACCACACCAACCAGAGGGAAGCTGACTGGTCGGGCTGCAAAGACTGTTATCGTGAAGGGCCAAAGTAGCGGAACTAGGAGATAAGTCGTCGAAGACAACCAACGTGCGGAAGGGACAATGACCAGACAGAAAGTGCAGGAAAACTGATGGGATGGTCGAGAGACCCGTGGTCAGAGTTCGTATGGTTGAACTGGTCCAACAGAAAAGAAAGGAGCTGACAGACCAATTATTTTATGTTATAAGTGTCGGGGAGTAGGAAACAAAGCTTATGAATGACAGGAAAATATACACATGGAGGATGATTCGAAACCTAGAAGTCGACGAGGTGAGAAAGTCGACGAGAGGACAGAATCGACATCCGAAAGTAGTGAATATGGTAGAGAAAAAGGTCAAAAAATGACGGCCGTGAGAACATTGGTGCAGGATGACTGACGCGACAAGAAGGAGCCGACACAACAAAAGGATATCTTTCAAACTAAAGTGATGATCGGCGACAGGTATTGCAAGACCATAGTTGATGGTGGCAGTACAAAGAATTTAGTGTCGACGTAGGTCATCAATAAGTTGGAGTTTAGATGTCGATAACACCCACACCCATACAATATATCCTGGTTATAGAAGGGACACCAAGTGAAGGTAACTAGACAGTGCCTGAGGAAATTTAAGGTTTGGAAACTTGAAGACAGTGTACTATGCGACCTAATCCCAATGGACGCATGTCATATTTTGTTAGGAAGACCATGGAAGTATGATCGGAATATTATCTATGATGGTCGAACCAACACAGTCACAGTGTGGAAAAATGGCACACGGAGGACCCTGAAGATGAAGTAGGAGGATCGCACCTAATGCAAGGAGAGAGAAAGAAACCATTGGGAGAAGCAAGTGCTGATGTGCTCAACCAAGGATTTCCTCGCTGAGGAGGATAAGAAGTCAAGATGTTTCACCATCATTCTAAAAGGACCATCTATCAAGAGGTCAACAAGGGAGAAGATTCCATTCAAAGTCGAAGAAACGACCAACGAGTTTCAGATCATAGTATTCAACGAGGCATCAACGGGATTGCCAACGATGAGAAGCATATCCCATCAGATCGACTTGATTCCAGGATCAAGGTTTTCAAACAAGTCACCGCATCGAATGACTCCGGCAAAGGGTCAAGAACTCAATCGATAAGTCCAGGAGTTTTTGGATAAAGGACTTATCAAAAAAATTATGAGCCTGTGCGCGGTACTAGCAGTACTAGCACTGAACAAGGGTGGAGAATGGAGGATGTGTACAGACTCCATAGCTATCAACAAGATCACAATCAAGTATAGGTTTCCATTTACAAGGATGGACAACTTGATGGATTTTTTGAGTGGAGTGAGATACTTCACCAAGATTGACCTGAAGAGTGGGTAACACCAGATCAAGGTCAGAGAAGGCAATGAATGGAAAACAACCTTCAAGACGAAGGAAGGATTGTATGAGTGGTTAGTCACGCCATTCATATTGACTAATGCACCCAGTACGTTCATGAGGTTGATGAATGAAGTACTAAAACCATTCTTGGGAAAGTTCATCATAGTGTACCTCGATGACATCTTGATATTCAGTCGAACCAAAGTCAAAGATTTGGAGCACATTCGACAGGTGTTGCAGAAGTTGCATGAGGAGAAGCTGATGGTGAACCTGTAGAAATGCTTCTTCATGAAGGAAGAACTAGTTTACTTGGTATTTTTAATCTCAGGTAAAGGGTTAGTGATGGACCTAAAGCAGGTGAAGGATATATTTGAGTGGACAGAACCGACAAGCACGACAGGAGTGCGGAGTTTCCATGGACTTGCTAGTTTTTACAGGAATTTCATTAGAGGATTTAGTCGGATATGTGCACCATTGGCAAAGTGCATGAAGAAAGGGGAGTTCAAGTGGATGGAAGCTGCCAAGAAATCCTTCGACAAGTTTAAGCAGAAGGTGACGGAGAGCCCAATGTTAGCATTCCTATATTTCGACAAAGTTTTCCAAGTTGATTGCGACGCGAGTGGAATGGAAATTGGTGCAGTGTTGATCCAAGAGGGCCGATCAATTGCATTCTTCAACGAGAAGTTGGATGAAGTGAAGCAGAAATATTCAGTCTACGACCAAGAGTTCTATGCTATTGTCCAAGCGTTGAAAAAGTGGAGGCATTATTTGTTTCCCAAGGAATTTATGTTGTACACAGATCACCAAGCACTGAGGTACTTGAATACTCAGCCGAAGTTGAACCAATGAAAAATGAAGTGGGTTGAATTCCTGCAGAGGTATACCTTCATGTTGTGACATAAGTCGGGAATGTCAAACAAGGTTGCTGACGCGTTGATTCGAAGGGTTGCATTGCTGAACACGACAACAGTTTAGGAAACAGGAATAGAGTCAGTGAAGACAGAGTATGATACCGGCAAGGATTTTGCAAAAGCATGGAAGGCGAGTTGCGAACCATGGAGTGTCGACAAGTGATGCCACAAGCATTGATGTACTATTATTCAAGGATATAGTCAAATTGCATGGGTTGTCGAAGAGTATAACGTCGGACAGAGATACCAAGTTTATGGGTCATTTCTGGAGAAACCTATGGAATAAAATAGACACGAAGTTGTAGTTTAGCTCGACATACTATCCGCAAACTAATGAACAGACTGAGGTGGTAAACCGAATTTTAGAAATCCTTCTGAGATGTTTGACAACCAATAGACCCAAGCAGTGGGAGAACGTGTTGGCACAGGTAAAATTCGGGTATAAAAACTCTGTGAATCGTCAATAGGTATGAGCCCATTCCATATTGTTCATGGTAGAATCCCACATGGAGTGGTGGATTTGGTCGAGATACCGACAGAGATCAGAAAGAGTGCAGATGCAGAAACATTTGCAGAGCATATGAAGGAAGTGCATGAAGATGTACATAAGCGCATTGAAAAGAGTAACACGACATACAAGTTGAGAGCCGATAGGAAGAAGAGGGTACAGTCGTTCAACGAAAGATAATTTGTCTATGCGCATTTGAGGAAAGAGAGGTTCGCGACAGGGACATACAACAAGCTGAACCTGAAGAAGATTGGACCATGTAAGATCTTGAAGAAGATTTCAGACAATGCTTATGTGTTGGAGCTACTGAAGGAATTGAACATATCTCCTATGTTCAATGTCTCAGATCTGTACATGTATGAGGAAGGTTCAACAAGAAACAATGTGAAAGTGTCGAGTATCGAATGGACAGTGCAAATTCAAGATCGACACGACAAGGAGGAAATTGCTGAAGTGTTGGAGGAACGTGAAGTCGGATGCACATGAAGTTCATGGAAGAAATAATATCTAGCTTGATGGAGAGATGATGAATTGAAGGAGGCGACATGGATTTCAGAAGAAGAATATGGGATACTGACGGAGCAGTCGAGTTCTTTTTCACCTAGTGAGTCTGATGCAGGAGCATCGGGGCCTAGGAAAAATAGTCGAAGTTGATCGACGAGTGGAACCTACCAGGGGAGGTTCCGATGACCACTAGTGTGAAGGATACTGGTAGTCGAGGCCACACAATCGAGCAGAATCTATCGATGAGTGTTCGACAGGAGAAAGGTCAAGACTCGGCAAGTATGATGTCGACAAAAGACAAGGAACAGAGTTAGAATTCAGAGGTCGACTTATGGTCGAACAACAAAATCGACGAAAGCGATAAAGCCAAGCGTGGAGGACGGGGCGGACTGGAAGCCATGGGGACTAAGTAAAGCTGACAAGTAAGGTCAAGGGTGACTAATTGCAGTATGGTCGAGGCATGTGATGGGGCCAACAACTGTAGCAGATTCAGAGAAGTGCAGAATTCAAGGCGATGTACTTAGCAACCGTTCGTTCTTGTTGATGAAGTTATGAGCAGTTATTATGGTGGTTGGGATCATGCCATATTTCACCACATGAGGATATTGTGCAGCACAGGTAGGGTGCTAACAAATGTAGGTCTGTAGGATCAGGTAGAATTCGAAGGATAGAGGAAGGACGTATCGGGAAATGGAGTGACCTCAGGAGCAGCAGTAGAGCAAAGTAGAATACTAGTGTGAGGGAACAGAGGAAGGGATTGTTCATCCATTGCTCATCGAATTCTATCATTTAGCAGATATCATGAGGGGGAAGAGGATCACACAGTTGATAAACACACTGAGAGACAAAGTGTCAATTCTATATATTGTAATAGGCTAAGGTCGACTAGTTTTAGTTGTTTTGTATGTAACACTGTAATTGATTCAAGTAATAGAAGCTAGATTCTGGAATTCAGTTCACATCTAGTCTTTTCAAGCACTCCGTGTGTTGTTGTGTGTTATTTTTAAGCAAGAGGGTCAGACCAGACCTTCCTTATGCCAGTTGGTATCAGATCCCAGAGTAGAATCTGGTTGAGCGGTTGAATCCAGAGAGCCGGAAGAGCCTGCGAGTGCGTAGACAACTCCAGCTACGGTTGGATAGAGTTGTGCGCGAGTTGTGAAATTTCGGTTGCAATTGGATGAGTGAATATTTTAGATGCGGTTGAAATGGCACAATGAGGTGTTAATATTCGAGGATAAAGAGTGTGTGGCGTAGTAGTTACCGTTGATCGTGAAATGTTCAACAAGTGCATGCGAACAATGATAAGTTTGACCAATGAGTTCACAGTGATCAAAGAAAGCTAAAGGCATAGATGCATTACCGATGCACTTGACCACAACGACAAGGAATTTGAAGAAATGGAATCCTGGGAAGTAGTGGAGGAAGAACCAGAAGATAAAATCATCAAGCTTCTTACGAAGATAAGAGGTCGGAAAAATATGGATGTTCGTACCTACTTAGGAATTCTGGATCTGTAATACTTGATAGAATGGTTCAGGGAAATGGAGAAATACTTCAACATACAGCAGATAGAGGATCCTAAATGGGTTAAAACTACATGTCTGAGGTTGAAGCGTCATGCCTCATTGTTTTGGGACAATGTACATGCTAACAAAGTCAAGGAAGGCAAGGAAAAGATCACGTCTTGGGAAAGGATGGTCACCAAGATGAAGGGGAAGCTAGTTCCTAATGACTATGTGATTTCCTTGTTTAGGGAGTTACAAAAATTTCGACAGAAAGAGATGACCGTGAAGGAGTACACGAAAGAGTTCTATAGACTGTCAATTAGGTCAGGTCAAATCGACGAAGGCGAAGAAGGTGTCACGAGATATGTAAACGGCTTGAAGTATGCCATACAGGACAAGTTGTTCCTATCAAGGCTCAGAGCGATCGGTGAAGCCTACCAGTTAGCTTTGAAGGAAGAAGAGAGATTGTCGAGGAAAACCGCGTCGACCAGAGGGAAGATGATTGATTGGGGTGCGAAGACTGTTTTTATGAAGGACCAAAGTAGTGGAACCAGGAGAGAAGCCATTGAAGACAACCGACGTGTGGAAGGGACAACAACCAGAGAGAAAGAACAGGAAAATCGATGGGATAGTTGAGAGACCCATGGTCGGAGTGTGTATGGTCGAATTGGTTCGACAGAAAAGAAAGGAGCTGACAGACCAACGATTTTCTGTTATAAGTGCCGGGGAGTAGGACAAAAAGATTATGAATGCCTAGAAAATATACATGTGGCAGATGATTTGAAACCCAGACGTCGATGAGGTAAGCAAGTCGACGAGAGGACGGAATCAACATCCGACAATAGTGAAGATGGTAGAGGAAAATGTTGAAACATGACATCCAAGAGAATGTTGGTTTAGGACGACCGACGTGATGAGAAGGATCTGGCACAGTGAAAGGATATCTTTCGAACCAAAGTGATGATCGGCGACAGGTATTGCAAGGCCGTAGTTGTTGGTGATAGTACACAGAATTTAGTGTCGATGGAGTTCATCGACAAGTTGGGGTTGAGATTTCGAGAACACCCAAATCCATACAAGATATGCTGGTTACAGAAGGGACACCATGTGAAGGTAACCATACAGTTCCTGATCAAATTTAAGGTTGGGAAACTTGAAGAGAGTGTATTGTGCGACTTAATACCAATGGATGCATGCCATTTGTTTTTAGGAATACCATGGCAGTATGATAGGAAGATGATCTATGATGGCGAGCCAAGACAGTCACAGTGTGAAAAATGGCATGCGGAGGATGCTGACGCAGAAGTAGGAGGATCGCGTTGAATGCAAGGAGGGCGAAAGCAACTATTGGGAGAAGCGAGTGCTGATGTGCTCGACCAAGGAATTCCTCGCTGAGGAGGAGAAACAGTCGAGATGTTTCTCCATCATTCTAAAAGGACTATGTGTTGAGAGGTAGATAATGGAGAAGATTCTGTTCGAAGTCGAAGAAATGCTTGATGAGTTTCAGAGCATAGTAGTCGACGAGGCACCGATGGGATTTCCACCGACAAGAACCATATCCCATCATATCTACTTGATTCCAGGATCGAGTTTTCCAAACAAGGCACTACATCGAATGACTCTGATAGAGGGTCAGGAACTCAATCGACAAGTCCAGGAGTTGTTGGACAGAGAATTTATCAGAGAAATTCTGAGCCCATGCGTGGCACCAACAGTACTAGCATTGAAGAAGGCTGGAGAATGTGTACAAATTCCAAAGCTATCAACAATAACACGATCAAGTACAAGTTTCCATTTCCAAGTATGGACGACTTGATGGATTGTTTGAGTGGAGCGATATACTTCACCAAGATTGACCTGAAGAGTGGTTATCAAAAGGTCAGGGCCAGACAGGACGATGACTAGAAAACAACCTTCGAGACGAAGGAAGGACTATATGAGTGGTTAATCATGCCATTCAGATTGACTAATGCACCTAGTATGTTCATGAGGATGGTAAATGAAGTACTGAAACCATTCTTAGGAAAGTTAGGCATAGTGTACTTCAACGACATCTTGATATTCAGTCAAACCAAAGTTGAACATTTGGATCACATTCAACATGTGTTGCGGAAGCTACAGGAGGAAAAGCTGATCGTGAACCTGCAGAAATGATTCTTCATGAAGGAAGAACTGGTGTACTTGGAATTTGTAATCTTGGGTAAAGGGTTAGTGATGAACCCAGAGAAGGTGAAGGATATATTAGAGTGTCCAGAATTGACAATCACGACAGGAGTGCAAATTTTCGAGGCATGTGATGGGAATGACAACTGTAGAAGAGTTAGAGAAGTGTAGAAGTCAAGGTGACATACTTAGCAGTCGTTTGTGGTTGTTGAGGAAGTTATGAGTAGTTATGAAGGTGGTTGGGATCATGCTAGATGTCACCATAGGAGGAGGTTGTGCAGCATGGCTAGGGTGCTGAAAACTCCAAATCTGCAGGATTAGTGAGAATTTGGAGAACAGAGGAAGGACGTCTCCGAGAATGGAGTGACCTCAAGAGTAGCAGAAGAGTAGAGAAGAAGACTAGTGCAAGGGAATAGAGGAAGGGATCATTCATCCATTTCCCATCGAGTTCTATCATTCAGCAAAGACCGTGAGAGGGAGGAGGATTAGACACAGTCGAGAAACACACTGAGAGACAGATTTTTCATTCTGTATATTGTAACAGGATAAGACCAACTAGTTTTAGTTGCTTTGTATATTGTAACATTGTAATTGATTCAAGTAATAGAAGCCAACTTCTAGAATTCAATTCACATATAGTCTTTGTGACCACCCTGTGTGTTTTTGTATGTTATTGTTAAGCAAGAGGGTCCGACCTGACCTTCCTGCGCCATAGGATGTGCATCACCCTATATTTCCATGCTCAAAATTTCTCTGCCCCTTCAAGCTTATCCTCAAGCTTGGTGTTGTTTTTCATATTGATAAACTTGATAAATGAGAACCTTAAATGGAAATAGATAGAGTATAATTTACTAAATGAGATGCTCCAACCAAGGTTGACTTCTGAGATCTAGCTACAGGGTGACCTAGGGTTTGTTAGAGAAACCCTAATTTTTCAACTTCGGGATCTTGCAAAATTGTTTGGAGGAAAATATGCGCCTCCCTAAGGCGAGCTGACCAACGTGCTTCTTTTCCTAATGTGGACAAATACTCCAAAGAATTGATGCCCTAGTTCTCCAAGCTGTAGTGGTGGACCCAAAAATGAAAATGCTCGAGATGGGATTATGCTTTAACAGAAAGATGTTCCCTAGTGAGGCGAGTTGAATCCTACCTCTTTTTTTGTTTATATGTGGAGACTTATTCCGTGGATAAGAGATCCTAGTTCTGTAGTTGGAGCAACTACACAATTTTTCTTTCAGTCCTGCTCTGAAACCATGTTAAATTTTAAGTGTAATAACAATATGGATCATTGAAAGATAAACAAGCACAACATAGACAATAGTACACAAAACATTTATCGTGGGAAAACCCTCTCGAGGTAGAAAAACCCAACAAACTTCTTCTATATAGATTCTGCAGAATGTACAATAGTATCCCATGTGCAAAGACCCAAAAACAAGAAGACTCCAAAATCAACTACTCTTTATGACTCTATCTCTCTACTCATGCGAATTAGATGAGTGAGTGAATTGACCAAATGAGGAGGTCGAACTCCTCATTTATATTGATCAAATGACTTGACCTTTTACTAACAGGGTTGGCTTGAATCACCTAACTGGGTCGACCTGTACACTTTACAATAAAATATTATTTTCTAGATCTTTCCAGGACGACCTAACAATTAGGGTTTACATTGACTCTTTCAATGACTTTTACATAATCAATTACATCAATAATAATCCCCATAGGGTGTACAATACAAATAATACAAATGACCCAAATAATTCAAATAAGAATATCTTCTGAAGTTACATTCTTCAACACATGTCGACCTTGTAAATACAAGAATTGGCTTAATATCCCAAAATCAAAATATATGTAACAATGCGAATGTGCCAAGAACAAACCCCAATCATGTTTTGTATGGAGGTGAAAATATCGAAGGTTGTTTGCTTACCTGAAGGGGATCTATGCCTTATCCCACTGTGTTGTATGCCTAGTCGAAGGTTTAAACCCCCCCTTCTCTGAAACATACCTGTAAACACTGCCAAATATGGGGTCAATGCTTATATGATTTAAACAATATGCAACCTGAAAGAAACTAAAAAAAATGGATGGAAATGTGATAATATAAATACTGTGAGAAATGGTTTACCTCTACAAAGGTCGAGAAGGTTGAATGCTTCCTTGAACACAAGCATTGTAACCCTCAAAGAATGAAAACAACCTCACAACAGTGCAAATCATCATACTGGGTGACGACGATGGTAAACGTTGAGAGGTCGAGTTAATCAATCAAAGTCATGGAGGTGGAGCTCGGCTCCAAAACCCTCTTGTGATGCAGATCCTCCTTACAATACCCAAAAGAAAATTATGATGTAAGACACGAAGGTTAACCACTGTAGCATATCAATCAAGTAAATTGTATTGTGTTTAAATGTTGATTAAGACTCAATCCAGGTGGTGGTCGAAGCATGAGCTAGCCTGCATCTAGTCATGCACCAAGTCTTGGGAATTAATGCATCGAGTTGACTATTGGGCGGGAGGCCAATACATTAAATCCAAAAGAAAATTTCATCCACTATGCATTACCATAGAGGTGTTGACAGTGGCGGAGGAGTGTGGTCGCTAGGGTTGGCCCTACGACCCCCTTCCATATCATTGTAAAATTAAAAACATGCAAACGATATGTGTTAGCATTCCACATGCTAAGTAAGCCACACACCCTCGTGGGATTAAACGCCATCCAAAAATTATATAAAAGACCTTAAAATAAAAAACACTAACAACATGCTATCTCTCAAATGCTTATAGTCACAATTCGACAAGTCATTGGCCAAGGTAAGGGCCCCACACACATACACATAAATGGTTTATATATTATGGTTTAAATTATGTAATTCTTTATTATGATGTTCTAAAAATAGAAATCATGTGTTTATAATGTTAGGTTTAAACATTATATCAATTAATTCCCTCTATTATATCAAGAGTTATTAACTTAGGGTTGTTAACTATAATGAAAAATTATATTAATGTTAGTATAATTTCAAACAAATATAATTTTATTTATACTGATTTAAGGGTCTGATAAATACAATAGAATAGTTTATATATTAATTCTGGAACAAGACCTCTTACATAGAATTAAGAACCCGGAGAGAATTTAAAGATCCATGCGATCACTCTTAAACCATAAACATAACACTGCAATTAGAGCTAAAATAGTCTCAGTAGTAAGTATAGTTGAACTCTTACTTTTGCAACAATAAGATGAGTTACAAAGTTGAGTAATGACCTCATTAATATTCAAAGAGATATTTTTTATATGGTATTTTTGAGTCGTTATAATTTCAATATAAATAAGAAAGCATTCTTTATGTCAAACAACAATCATAAGAACGCTTGATTTGGGGAGGGAAAGATGTCAAATCTTGATTATAGCAATGAAACAAGTACAATATATACCTTCTCAATTCTCAACACCTTATCTAACCTGAAGATTCTGGTCTCTTTGCACATGCACTCTGACAATCCCACTTCAGTCCACTATATGTATATGAGGGGTGAAGTTACATGAGGGCGAGAACTTCAATATTCATGGATACAAGGGTTAGAAACAAGAATTGCTGATGGATAGAGATGATGGGTGTGTGAGTGAATACTCCAGTATAACTTTGGATGTCTAGGTGTCCCCCCTTGGTCCATTTCATTTCCCTTTTATGTTTGGATAAAATAGTTGTAAATGGTTTCCAAGTGGTTTAGGGAGTTGCAAACAGGAAAAATTGGTTTTGTAAACTTCCTAACTTCCATAACTTTAAATTTTTATATTTTTTTCATGGCATTATTGGGAATTTGCACCCTATTTAAAGGAAATATACAAATGATTCATGCCCTATCCAAAGTAAAGGTGCGTATTTTCCTTTTTTTGAGTTTACAACTCTCATAATGGAATTCAGGTGTTGAGGTTTCACTTTTAATGATTAGGGTCATTAATGAGGGTCAAATCATAGGATATTCCATCCATAAGTGTGCTTTTTGTGAGTGAACAATAACATTTTCAGTGTTTTCCTTTGAACTATTGTTACAGACGGAGAAGTCTTGATTTCATCTATAACAGATGCCCCCTAATGTGTTAGGTCAAAAGGGAACATGATGGAAAAGATAAATTATAATAAGTGGTGGTATGGGATGCAGAGTAGACAAGGCCGAGATTCCTAGGATCTTAGTTCCGACAAAGTACCTGCAAAAGAGAGATAGGTGTCAACCATTATTTTCTCCGAGATGGAGATATTCATGCTTGAAATGATAGAGCATGGATTCCAAATTGCATACACTGTGGATCCATGAAATATATAAAATATGTAGTGATCATGGCCACAAAATAATACATAGTGGATCCATGTGAAATATAGAGTGGATCATGGCCATGAATATGATACATAGTGGATCCATGTCAATCAGGGCATCATAGCCATGAATAGATGCAAGTGGATCTATGTCAATATGTATATCATATCCACGAATAGGTACATAGTTGATCTATGTCTCAAAATGCATACAGATAAAAATATGTAACTAAGTTGAGTAATGGTTCTCTGAATGGTACCCGTGTCATATGGGGTGTGGCACAATCTTGAAAAATTCAAGCAATAGAAAAATGTGAGAATGCTATTGTTGGCCTGAGGTATTCCATCCAAACCACTGAGAGGTACGAATCCTACCCATATGTGAATAGATGATTTGAAGTTGAACATGGAGGACATCATTTGATTACTGGTCATTGATGTATATCGTTAACAAACACGAGGAAACCCGTATATGATGATGATGTGCACCAAGGTACCTAGTACATTCTATCAAGTGTGAATAGATGCCTTGGAGTCAAACACTTCTAGAATCTATTGAGTAGGAGACATTGATGCATTCCCACTACACAATAGTGATGAAACCTGTCATTGATGGTTGCAACCCCCAAGGTAGTACCGAGACTCTAGATATCGTTCCCAAAGCATGATGAGTTGAATTTGATGGGAAAATACTTTTTAACAAGCGTGCAGATTGCGTTATATGAGAAAATATTCTTTCTAACGTTTCGATCCCACATCAAGGATCATCCTCGTGAGTGAATATGCTCAATTAGACTTATGACCTCAATCCTTTGATTATAACAAGGCACCGTGATGTTGAAATTTTGATCATCCGACCAAGAATGAGATTAAAGATTTTTATTTTTTGACTCTTGAACCTAATTTATGGAGGATGGGATTCCATGCTTCACCAATTCTTTATCCGCCATCCCTATTTAAGTTGTTCCTATTTTTCTCAATCTCAAGAGCTTCCCATAATTTTCTTTTCTCATAATGATCAATTTTGGTGATGATTTTGGCATATTCTATGCATATGTGTTATCCCGAGTTTTGGTAGTGTTCTTAAAGAGTTGAATTATTGACATGATTATGATTGAGAAACAACTGATGATGAAAGCTAAAAATCTAGGTTAATGCCTCAAAGTAGATGAGTCATCGTCGATGAGACACAACTTGCATGTGAGAATTCAATGGGGGTATTCCACACAAGCATGAGTCTGAACATTGATTTCAATGATACATGTTGAGAATAGAGTGACACCGGGGAATGGATGACACATGAGGTTAAGGAAACTACAGAATTCCTGACACATGTTATATCCTTGAATATCCCCGAATAGTGAGAACACCACAGTATTGACTTGGGTAGATTTTGACACAAAGGGACCAACGATATAAATCCGCAATGTAGGAGACATTGTCAGATTCTCCATATGGTTGGAAGAGTAAGCAACTGGAGGAGTAATTAACTCTGAGATCAAGCCTTAAATTCCAAGGCCAAAAAATAGAACCCAACTTTTTGAGAGACTCAAGGCCGGTGCTATGTTCAAGGATGAATTCACTTGCTTCCACAAAATAACAGACATTTGAGATCTTCCCCGCCTATCTCTTTTTTATAATATTTTATTTTTAGTGTCCTTTTCATATTATAAATCCTCAAAAAGAATAAAAGAATGCTACAATACATTGGAGAATACGAGCATTTCATGGCGTGAAACTACGTTCCAAGCACTTGGAGCATACCTATGGAAAAAGAGGATGTGCAAGATGTGGACGCTCTTGCAGCATGTCTTCTCTAGTTAGGGTAGCAAGATGTGATTGCAATAAGTAGAAAAGGAAAGTGATCTTAGGAGAATGCATTGGAAGAAGCAACAAATGGTAAACTACAACAGAGATTATATTCAAAACCATAAGTAGTTGTATGCAAATGCAATAGCACAAAATGCAAGAAGTTTGAGTCCCATGGGTGATATCTAGAATAAGAGTTATAGTGGATCATGGAGTTCATCTTGATGACATGGAAAGGCTAATTAGGGACTCTCGAGCCTAACACAAAATTTGGCATGGGAACTAAAAGACAACAAGGTTCTACTATAGGGTACTTGTGAGTTGGTAAGCTCTAACATGAAAATTATGACGTTTATGAGTACAAAGGGTTGTTGTTGCAATTCCAAGTGTGGTGACCTTGACGCGTGAAAATAATGGTATGGTTGATGCAAACCATGCATTATAGAGATGACCTTCCCTATATGCCAGTTTAGGACACATACCTTTTAATCAGATCACCAATTGGAAAAAATGAGCCTCTATTCTCATGATCATGTCCAAATGAGTCAAAACTAGGAAAAAATGGCATTAATATTAGTTGACAGTTGTTAAACTAAGGTCAAAACTATATAAAAGTGCCTAAAATTTTGATATATACAAAATAATATGATAAAAATAAATTACAATTCATTTTTACCATTTGTTTTACCCTTTTGGAGATTTTGTGCCCTAGATTTTCAACTATTGATTACAGAATCATTGGGCCACCAATCGAGATTCTGTCAATTCCAGATATTTTTCTCACCTTTTACCCTTCATTTTCATCCATATTTTGTAGATTTTATTCCATTATTTTGGTTTTTAACCTCATTTTAATTCTTAAACTGTGCATTCAATCCTAATGATCTTGTGGGGTGTGAATGAACTGTATATTCACACCCGTCCAAGTCATTGGGTGTGAATACTTGCGTCTATCTTGATCATTGGGTGCAAATAAATGGTAAAGAGTGGAAAAAATTGTGCCTTGTATAAGAAATTATATTTCTTATGTAGATGGCTATTGTATGGAGAGAGTGTGAGCATGAAGACCTTAACCATGATGCTCGAGGAGATCCTTTGACCCTCAATTCCCTTCATCGATGTGGATTACTTAAATTTTTCCAAGTCTCATATATGAGGGCCCAAAAGGGCTTGGTTGTGATCCGCTATTGGGACCCTAATCAGGGGGTGCTTTCATCATAAAGGGAGAGGTTTTATATATCACAGTAGAATATATCTACTTATTGACTAGACTTTCAAGGAGAGGGGCCCCAATGAACCTCAAAGGTTCGGTATGAGGGGAGAGTTCCCTCACAGTGTAAGAATATGTGAACACATTTTTTGTTCAAGGTACCAGGGTAATTTTTAGGGGCGAAATTTTGCCAATTGGCTATTTTTGGGGGTTTTTTTCAAAAAATAAATTCGCTATTTGGTCATTTTTAGTCCCTAATATCGCTTATATTTACATAAAATATGTTTTTTTATCATAATATTTGCCAAACTTTACACATTTCAGTATTAAATTGTATGTTTCATATTTAATATTCGCCTACCTATCTATATACATGTTTTTTTCAATCCAAAGTATTCGCCTAGGATACTACACTTAAGCATAATATTAGAATCCTTAGAAAATACCCTGCAAGGGAGTCATAATTCAGGCACATAGGTGGTTATCTCTGGTATTGTGATATTTCCCTTGAAGGTTGTCCTACCCATGATCAACAAAGCGATGGGATCTACTACATTGCATTTGGACTCATGCGGATACATGTAAATTGTTCTTGAGTGCCTTAGATACACACTATTCGATTGGTGCACTGGTTTGTTGAAAAATATGAAGAATCAACTCACCGACTGCAAAACTAGGAAGAATAAGAACTTTGGGTATGGGATTATATTGGTATCATTATTATTTGAGTGATTTCCTGCAATGACCTCTAGGGTATCACTCCCACCCTTCGATCTCTAGGATCCATGGATGTGTCGGTGGACCCGACCTATGTTTATATTGGGAGGTGTGTCAACCTTTTTTTATCTTCAATGGCGAGTTTCTTAATTGGTGGAGCAGACAAATCATAGCCGCTGAGGAGTTTCCATATATAGGTTTCATCTTCAAGGTAGATCTAGACCTAGTGCTTCATCCTGGCTTTGCATGGGGAAGGATTATTGAATGACATTTTTTATATATTTCATTTTTTATTTTTAAATATGTTGAAAAGGAATATTTTTTTGTATGATCCTATTGAAAAACTTTGAACATGGTGCATATATTGGACTAGAGCATCCTACTGGTCACCCGTACTTACTTTGACATGATCCCTGTAGTGCTCTGGTTTCCGGCATAGCACTTTGACAAGGCTCTAAACTAATTTTCTGTACAGGCTTGTTTCTGAATAAATAAATAAAAATATTATTTAATCATTTACTATTTTTCCTATTATTATAGATGTATTTTCTCTTTCTAGTTATTTCCATCAACATTCTAGAGGTAAAATAATATCTATTTCCATTTGCATCAACATTCCAGAGGTAAAATAATAAATGTTTCCATTTACATGATTCAACATATATATATATATATATATATATATATATATATATATATATATATATATATATATAATTTTTGGCATAAGTTTAAAATATAATTAATGTAATAATTAACAAGGAAAATACCTATTTCCTAAAGGTGCTCGAAGGTTGTAGATTGTCCCATAGCTTGCTATAGATTTCCTTCCCGATTTTCGTCTGTAGAGCTTAGAAACCAATCAAATGAACCACCCTACCGACCAGCTATTATCTTGATGGCCCTTGGAAATCAAAGGATTTCCAAGCCCCCGAGCTCACGAATTGATAATCCCGAAAGCAGTACTTCCCTGATCTCCACTCCTTTCTTCACTTAGATCTCTCCTCTGCTACCTTCAAATTTCCTCCCAATATTCTCTCTCTCTCAAAAAAAGTCCCCCTCTATTCCTTTTACCCTTCCCTATATACCTTTCCTCTTTCATTTACCTTCAGGATCACTCCACCTCCCTCCATTCCCCGTATTCAAACTGAATAGAATAAAATATAATATATTTAAATTTTATTCTTCTCAAGCAATTCAATAGTTAAGGCTAATTGGATTGGTTTCAATGCTTTTAATGTACATCATTTAATGATTCTTGAAATGTGTAATTTAGGACCTCCATGAGACAGTGGATCAATTATTAGACCTATCATCTATTTAATATGTTGATTAAGATAATAATTAAATTGTCATCATGTTGACTCTTTAAATTTCAAAGAGGTTGTTGGATTAATTTCAAATCTAATTTTGGATCACTTGAATGACATGGCAGTTCTTTTTCTATTATTATATTTTAAGGAGTCCTATCTTAATTTACTTAGTTCAACATATATATATATATATATATATATATATATATATATATATATAAGTTTTAGCATAAGTTTAAAATATAATTAATGTAATAATTAACAAGGAAAATACCTGTTTCCTGAAGGTGCTCAACGGTTGTAGATTGGTGCTCGAAAGTTGTAGATTGTCCCGTAGCTTGCTATAGATTTCCTTCCCAATTTTCGTCTGTAGAGCTTAGCAACCAATCGAATGAACCACCCTACCAACCAGCTATTATCTTGCTAGCCCTTGGAAATCAAAGGATTTCCAAGCCCCCGAGCTCACGAATTGATAATCCCAAAAGCATTACTTCCGTGATCTTCACTCCTTTCTTCTCTTAGATCTCTCCTCTGCTACCTTCAAATTTCCTCCCAATATCCTCTCTCAAAAAAAAAAGTCCCCCTCTATTCCTTTTACCCTTCCCTATATACCTTTCCTCCTTCATTTACCTTCAGGCTCACTCCACCGCCCTCCATTCCCCGTATTCAAACTAAATAGAATAAAATATAATATATTTAAATTATGTTCTTCTCAAGCAGTTCAATAGTTAAGGCTAATTGGGTTGGTTTCAATGCTTTTAATGTACATCATTTAATGATTCTTGAAATGTGTAATTTAGGACCTCCATGAGACGGTGGATCGATTATTAACCCTATCATCTATTTAATATGTTGATTAAGATAATAATTAAATTGTCATCATGTTGACTCTTTAAATTTCAAAGAGGTTGTTTGATTAATTTCAAATCTAATTTTGGATCACTTGAATGACATGGTAGTTCTTTTTCTATTATTATATTTTAAGGAGTCCTATCTTAATTTACTTAGTTCCTTTTTAATAATTAAATACTACCTTTACATAATTCATAAATCCAGTTTTTGAACAAGCATCTTTATAATTTTTAACTTATTTATTTTGAATAATTCCACATATTCACTTATGATTTTGTGTAATGGACACATTTATTATTAGTAATTTTAGTTTAGTACTAAACATAACAATACACATACAATATTAATTAATAATTATCCTAATTAATGTAGTAATAATAACTGATGGTAAATATCAATATCAACATTTATTTGTTTAACTGCTAAGTACCTAGCACTAATCTAGTACATTTTTATCAACAAACAATGTATGTTTAATGGTTTACTTAATCACAATTAACAGTTAAATAATACAACTTTCCAAAGTTTATGTTTATCAATGACACTTCATATTGACAACACTTATCTTAATTTACTTATTACAATGTTTACATACAATTAATACATAGCTTAATTGACTTGTTTTACAAATAACTAATAAGTTAATATTCATTAATCGAATTCGGTCAATGCATAATTAACATATTTACTTATGACAACTTATTCAATTATTCGATGTTAAGTATTGTATATTGATACTAGCGTACAAGTGCAAAGTGTGCATGTGTGGCCAGCGGATGCGTAGATCGGAAATGTACTATAGACAACCAGCTTCCCACCTATACATACCTACTAACTAAATAATAGTAATCTCCCCCAAGCATGCAAAACAAGCACATATTTACTTTTACATCCTAAGTTGTTTAAAAATTAATCCTTTAAGATTTCACATCATTATCTTTATGTTTACATTAGTTTAATCAATTAAGTACAAGGAAGGGTTCCTACTACCACTAACTCAGAATCAAGGTAAACCCAACCCTCAACAGTACTAACTAACATATCCTCCCATCCTAACCTACGTCTACATCCTCCCTGTCCTTCCTCTGCTAGTACAAAAGTGGATGTCGGACTCACCAACCTAACCACATAGAACCTGAAAGCGATAGCGTCAGCTGAACAACAGACCTATCCTCTCTTAGCAGGAATCCGGCCATCGTCATCACAACAACATGGGGAGCGTGTCTCAGCACGGCCCTCCCACGACCTCAGGTATCATGGAAACATAGGGTGGGAAACACATACATCCCTCTCAACATATTGGGCCTACGCCCTTATAAACTCATACTTCGCTGCTATCGAGATTATCAGTTCATGTTATCGTATCATCATTTTTGGCTACTAAGGTTTTTCTGTATGAACAAGTTCTTATCCCATATATCAGATCAAGTAACTGGCTATCACATAGCCTTTGTGTCTCGTAGGTTAGTATTTCGCAAAATACACATTTTATAGAAAGTATTTCCCATCGATCACCAATTGATCCATATTATCAACATCATTTTATTTCACGTCACAAATTTAGCTCATCACAAGTATGCATGACATATAAAAATTCAATCAATTTCATCATACGATGGAATCCACGTACAACATCATATATTTCACATTCCATCAATTAAAATGTTAAAACATATATTGTCATCATAAAAGCAATGAATCCCATGATAATCATAACCTATTAACTGTATGAACATAGTAACATCATAATATCGTAACATCATAGTCATAGTGACAACATAACATAGTAACCATGGTAGCAACATATAATTGGGTCTATTGTGTCATAAGTATAGTTTACTTAGTCTCACTGAGTCCAACAGATAATAAGAAAACAAAGTTCAATATGTCTCACGGATAAACCCGTCTAGTCGAAATATGGGGCATTACATACACCCACCCTTCGGGAAACTTCGTCCCAAAGTTATGGTCAAAATAGTAAGGGAAAACCTCGAAACATGGTCTGTACATCCTCCCAGGTAGTAGATCCTAGGCTATACTTCTCCTACTGATCTTTAAATTGACCAACATGTCGATGTTATGTTGCAATTTTACTTCTTTTACCCCATGATATGTGTTCTAATAATTTAAAGAAATATTTAGAATAAGCTTTCTATAAAATATCTATACTATATCTAAAATGTTTAAAGGTTATAATCAAGTGCCATCCACCATAGCATCATACACTATCATTACCTGAGCAAAAATAAGTAATTTGTATCCATGATAACCAAAAGTACTATAACGATTATTAAATTAGGAGAATTATCATTGTTTACAAGGTTTTGTGACTATATCTTATCAGAATGAAAATGTTACCAAGTTCGTTTATTGTTCTCTTCTTTTATATGTGATATAATTAGAAGGGGAACCATTACTTCCAATAAATTTATAGCTAATTTGTTGTCGTAATATAAGTTTCCTATACATACGCTTATTAATCTACATGGATCTTATGGATACTTACACACATTATGCACTATGACCACCTCACATGATACGAATGTGAATACAACACATTTACGTGGCATCAATCTTTGTTCTTATTTTGCGAGATGTTGATGTCAACATAGACATATTTTCCTTTCTTCATAACGTTATACTTCTCATTTCGTTTTCTTTTCTCGGTTAACAATTTTTATTTTTACCTCTAATGTGACGACCGATTTCTTCCATCATATATTTAGAGGTTAAAACATCGTAGCTTATTCATCACAATGCACATTTGTTCCCACTTTGTATTCATTATTATTCCATTTGTTACTTCTTTTAACCTCATATATGCTTACTCAGGCTAACTTATTAGTTCCCCACCAATTTTCGTACTTTTTATATTTTATCGCTTGTTCACTTTGTAATTATTAAATCCTAGTTGTTTCTCAATAATATTTTCCCTCAAATCAAGGCAATTTATCATAAGCAAGACTAGAGATATATAACCCCTACCCCTTTCTCGCGCATACTTAGTTCCTTCAATCTCTTTCCACTTACTATATAGAAACACGACTAATTGCACACACTGTGGCAGAATACATCATAATGATTAATTTGCACTATCAAGCATCAATCCCCAACACTTGTGAACAGATATTTATTTACCAATTTCGATTCCAAGATTCTAACTATGTCAGCTCAAACTATGGTGTTTTCCGATAGAACTTAAACAGATTAACATCTCCTCATAGATGAAGGTATTATAAGGAATACTATCACTTATTACTTAACGTAGGTTATGGGTTCATAGTATAGCCTTTAACCCTACAACATCCTATTAATACTTACTAGAATGAAACACTTAGACAAAACAATAATTGCATTACCATAAAATACATGCTTTGCTACAAATCATAATGAGGTAAAACCTAACCTATTCCAAATGCCAACTACCGAAGGATCTAAACTATACCCTTAATAGATTGAGGCTCATACTTATGCCTATACCTAAGTACAAAGATAGCTCAACTATATTAGAGGTTAAAACATCATAGCTTATTCATCACAATGCACATTGGTTCCCACTTTGTATTCATTATTATTCCATTTATTACTTCTTTTAACCTCATATATGCTTACTCAGTCTAACTTATTAGTTCCCCACCAATTTTCGTACTTTTTATATTTTATCACTTGTTCACTTTGTAATTATAGATAATAAAAACAGATAAAACCAAATTCCAAATATGCACTCAAAATTGAGCTAACCCAAAATTTAAGGGCAGAGCAGTCTTTTCAAATGGAAACGAACCAGAGATATAGGAAAGAAACAAAGCAATCCCTGATATATTTTGATATTATTCGAGTACCACCGGAGAACAAGTGCTGTCGAATCAATGAACTATAGTTTTTTTTTACAAATGGATGCTAGATTTAAATCCAATGAAATCACATGCAAAGAATCTCAATATCATTAATCAGTAACTTTATATAGATAGATAGATAGATATAAAATGATGGTGGATGAACCAAATAATAAACTTACAGCCGCAATGAACCATTTTATAAAACTAAATATTTTGAAGAGCATGCATTAAATATACCTGTGTTCCCTCAGTGAAGATGCTCTCCCACTGGTTTGAGGTAGTATACCACTCTCACACAACCACACCAGTCTGAGGAATGCACTGTGAGCAGAGTAGATGCCTGAAACAAGACTCACCTTCGCGCACGGAAGCTGGAACAATAGTTTTGAGCTTGAGGGAGGGCGTGCATGCCAGCCACGTGGGTTGCAGGCAGCCCATTCTCCTCCCCTTCCTTGAAGATGCAAGAGGGCATGTGTTTGTCCACATGGAACAATGATAGGGTTAGTGGCGGAAGTTGGATTAGGTGGAGTTAGAGGCTGGTTGGCGGGAGGACCTGCGCGAGGGTGAGGTGGAAAATGTGGGATAGGCAGGAGAGCCGGCGGGAGATGCATGGAGCCGATGGGTGGAGCCAGAGGATTAGTGGGGAAAGCGGTGGCCAGGTGGGACAGAGATGGACTGGAATAGGTGGCACATAGCGGAAAGAACATGGTGCGGTGAGCATGGAAGAGGATGGAAATCGGGAATGACCATAGTGACGAGAAGTCAATTATAAAAAAAAAATTATATTTATATGTATATTGTATACATTTTTTATATAACTTTTATCTATTTAAAAAAAAACCTAAATGTTTACTAAACTTGAAATTTTTTATTTTCACTGTACAATCATATTATATGATAAATTTGAAATCCATTGCACCATAATTGGTGCTATCATCAAAATTCCTTTGAGATAACATAAGCATTTGAATATAAAAAAGAAAAAAAAAGGGAGAGAATGGAAATACTTTTCATGATAAGAAAAATGTTTGAACTCTATTAAGAGACAATGTGGGTATAAAATATTACAAAAGGATGTACATAAATGATTAAACTAATTAAAAATCCTTCCACATGGTTTGGGAGTTTGGAATATGCGTCAACATGAATACATGTTAACACAATTAATAAATAGAAAACAAGAAATATGGAGAAGCTTTTAAAAAAATAAATAAACACAATTAACTTTTAAGGTTGGTATGTCTTAAAGACTTCATATTGTTTCATATTGACGTGAAAGATCATTGGTTGTTATAGGGTGAGACTTGGTTGACAAAGAAAGGAGGGTCAGTGACAATTAATATTACCAAAGAGACACTACCAAGATTGTGGGATTATGTATGATGTGTTGTGGGTTTGTTGGGAAGAGTAACTAAGCAGTTGAGCTATCTTTCTAGTTAACCAGGACTAGATGAAGCATGAATAGGCTTTTAGGTTCAAGAGTTTGAACCATGCTCTGATACCATCTGTAGTGCTCTGGTTTCCGGAAAAGCACTTTGACAAGGTTTTAAACTAATTTTCTGTACAGGCTTGTTTCTTAATAAATAAATAAAAATATTATTTAATCATTTACTATTTTTCTTATTATTATAGATGTATTTTCTCTTTCTAGTTATTTGCATCAACATTCCAGAGGTAAAATAATATCTATTTCCATTTACATGATTCAACATATATATATATAAGTTTTAGCATAAGTTTAAAATATGATTAATGTAATAATTAACAAGGAAAATACCTGTTTCCTGAAGGTGCTCAACGGTTGTAGATTGGTGCTCGAAAGTTGTAGATTGTCCCGTAGCTTGCTATAGATTTCCTTCCCGGTTTTCGTCTGTAGAGCTTAGCAACCAATCGAATGAACCACCCTACCGACCAGCTATTATCTTGCTAGCCCTTGGAAATCAAAGGATTTCCAAGCCCCCGAGCTCACGAACTGATAATCCCGAAAGCATTACTTCCGTGATCTTCACTCCTTTCTTCACTTAGATCTCTCCTCTGCTACCTTCAAATTTCCTCCCAATATCCTCTCTCAAAAAAAAAAGTCCCCCTCTATTCCTTTTACCCTTCCCTATATACCTTTCCTCCTTCATTTACCTTCAGGCTCACTCCACCGCCCTCCATTCCCCGTATTCAAACTAAATAGAATAAAATATAATATATTTAAATTATGTTCTTCTCAAGCAGTTCAATAGTTAAGGCTAATTGGGTTGGTTTCAATGCTTTTAATGTACATCATTTAATGATTCTTGAAATGTGTAATTTAGGACCTCCATGAGACGGTGGATCAATTATTAACCCTATCATCTATTTAATATGTTGATTAAGATAATAATTAAATTGTCATCATGTTGACTCTTTAAATTTCAAAGAGGTTGTTTGATTAATTTCAAATCTAATTTTGGATCACTTGAATGACATGGTAGTTCTTTTTCTATTATTATATTTTAAGGAGTCCTATCTTAATTTACTTAGTTCCTTTTTAATAATTAAATACTACCTTTACATAATTCATAAATCAAGTTTTTGAACAAGCATCTTTATAATTTTTAACTTATTTATTTTGAATAATTCCACATATTCACTTATGATTTTGTGTAATGGACACATTTATTATTAGTAATTTTAGTTTAGTACTAAACATAACAATACACATACAATATTAATTAATAATTATCCTAATTAATGTAGTAATAATAACTGATGGTAAATATCAATATCAACATTTATTTGTTTAACTGCTAAGTACCTAGCACTAATCTAGTACATTTTTATCAACAAACAATGTACGTTTAATGGTTTACTTAATCACAATTAACAGTTAAATAATACAATTTTCCAAAGTTTATGTTTATCAATGACACTTCATATTGACAACACTTATCTTAATTTACTTATTACAATGTTTACATACAATTAATACATAGCTTAATTGACTTGTTTTACAAATAACTAATAATTTAATATTCATTAATCGAATTCGGTCAATGCATAATTAACATATTTACTTATGACAACTTATTCAATTATTCGATGTTAAGTATTGTATATTGATACTAGCGTACAGGTGCAAAGTGTGCATGCGTGGCCAGCGGATGCATAGATCAGAAATGTACTATAGACAACCAGCTTCCCACCTATACATACCTACTAACTAAATAATAGTAATCTCCCCCAAGCATGCAAAACAAGCACATATTTACTTTTACATCCTAAGTTGTTTAAAAATTAATCCTTTAAGATTTCACATCATTATCTTTATGTTTACATTAGTTTAATCAATTAAGTACAAGGAAGGGTTCCTACTACCACTAAATCAGAATCAAGGTAAACCCAACCCTCAACAGTACTAACAAACATATCCTCCCATCCTAACCTACGTCTACATCCTCCTTGTCCTTCCTATGCTAGTACAAAAGTGGATGTCGGACTCACCAACCTAACCACATAGAACCTGAAAGCGATAGCGTCAGCTGAAGAACAGACCTATCCTCTCCTAGTAGGCATCTGACCATCGTCATCACAACAACATGGGGAGTGTGTCTCAGCACGGTCCTCCCATGACCTCGGGTATCATGGAAACATAGGGTGGGAAACACATCCATCCCTCTCAACATACTGGGCCTATGCGATTATCAACTCATACTTCACTGCTATCGAGATTATCAGTTCATGTTATCGTATCATCACTTTTGGTTGCTAAGGTTTTACTGTATGAACAAGTTCTTATCCCATATATCAGATCAATCAAATGGCTATCCCATAGCCTTTGTGTCCTGTAGGTTAGTATTTCGCAAAATACACAATTTATAGAAAGTATTTCCCATCGATCACCAATTGATCCATATTATCAACATCATTTTATTTCACGTCACAAATTTAGCTCATCACAAGTATGCATGACATATAACAATTCAATCAATTTCATCATAGGATGGAATCCACGTACAACATCATATATTTCACATTCCATCAATTAAAATGTTAAAACATATATTTTCATCATAAAAGCAATGAATCTCATGATAATCATAACCTATTAACTGTATGAACATATTAACATCATAATATCGTAACATCATAGTCATAGTGACAACATAACATAGTGACCATGGTAGCAACATATAATCGGGTCTATTGTGTCATAAGTATAATTTACTCAGTCTAGCTGAGTCCAACTGATAATAAGAAAACAAAGTTCAATATGTCTCACGGATAAACCCGTCTAGTCAAAATATGTGGCATTACAATCCCCGAGCAAGGGAGGGGTTGAAGGCTACTCTAGCTTCAATGGAGGAGAACATCTAGGGCCATACACATGGAATCCATACTACCTAGATTGAGTGCCTACCATAGGATTTGCAACAACAGGTGGTAGGGGTGCCTACCTGATGGATCAAGCTATCTATCCAAGTGGCCACATGTGTCCTATGTTATAGGGACATAGAAGGGACACAATACTAACTCTAGTCATTTCCCTTTCTTGTACATTTAGTCCATGATGGACATTTTGTACTTATTCGATGTATATATGCACCAATGAGGGTCTGGGGCACCTATTTTGTACTATGACTCATACTTTTGTACTTGATGACACTACTTTTATATTAATGAATAAATCTTTTTATCGACCATATTTTCATTGTGTGCATGCTCTTGTGCTTTAATGTGTTTGCTTTCAATTATATGTCAAATGTTTATCTAATACATAGTTAGCTAATGTATCATAAATGTAATTAAATATTCTTGGCATGTGAACATATGTAATAAATTCAAAGTGGAGTTAAAGAAGATGAACCCTCATAAAATTTCATAGTAATGTAGGATGGCAAATAGAGTAAATACCATTCAACTATGACACAACCAATTGTGAATCTAGGTGGATTGTTAACCATTGGATCTCAAGTGAAATACCCCCCAATAGTAACGCAATCACAGAACTATATTCAATGATTTTATTAGTACATGGACCCAAAGACACTCCACCAAAGATAAAAATATGTCTCGCGGTAGCGTAGATCACCCAAGTTGCAGAAGTAATGTTCTGATTGTGAAAAAAGGATCCATCTGCATATCCCACAAACATAGGTGCATCCGATAAATTTTGTCAATTGAAATACACAACATGATGAGCACCGACCAATACTAATCAAAATCATAAAATTACAAGCAACCTAAGCTACTTATAATACAATGAGTACAAACATATTCTACCCACACACAAAGGTCTAGGCATAATATCTCTTCAAATATAACCCATTTCTAGGCCCTAGAATGTTCCCCTCGAAATCTTCTAGCTCATAATGTCCCTTATTTAACACTCACTTTACGATGTAAGGACCAAGCCACATTGAACTAAATTTACTAGGCCTTAGATTGTCATGTTGTTGGTCGTAGAAAAGCACCATGCCTCCTTTAGAGAAGACACAAGGATGGACAGATTGTCATACTGAGCCTTCACATGTTTCTTCTGTGATTCATTAGCAATAGTTGGATATCTTCTATGCTCATCCAACTATTCCAAATATACTAAATGTTCTTCTAGTTGGGTGGTATTGGTAAGAGTTTGATAGCTAGATTCAAAGACAGGATTTCACACTCAATGGGTAACACAACCTCTACTCCATCCACAAGCTGGAAAGGAGTAAAACCTGTCGCAATATTGATGGAGGTTTGATATTCCAATAGAGCTAGGTAAAGCATTATATGCCAATTGTTCTTGTTCCTACTCACCATCCTTTGGAGCATGGTCTTCAAGGAATTATTGAATGCCTCTACTTGACCATTTTCTTGAGGGTAAAATGGTGAGGATAAATATTTCTGAAAACCAAGATTCCTGACTAGATCTGTCATCATTTTTTTTTTAAAGTGACTACTAATGTTGGTGACAATCTTCCTAGGTATTCCAAAATTATTTATGATCTGATTAAATATGAAGTGTGCTATAATTTCACAATTACATGGAAAGGTAGGAATGTCTTTGACCCACTTAGTGAAGTATTTAACAACCACAATAATGCATTTATGGCCTTTTGTTGATGCCGGATTACATGTGAAATCTATCCCTTATTTTGTGAAGGGACCAATGACGATAACAAGATATAGTAGATAAGGATGCACGTGCATTTTCCTAGTAAACTCACGACAGGGATGGAATTTTTTAATTGCTTCAACACATTATTTGAAAAATTGATACAAATAGATATAGGAGGCCACCCACCTATTCCACTAGCTCAAAACAGTTTTCTATTTTGGCATTTTTCTTGTAATTTTTCTACAGTTTTTTTGGTCTCGAACTTCCGGGGACGTTTTGAGACCCTAAATGACTTTTTTTGGAGATTAGGGGGGGGGGGGGATTCCTAATAGAATACATTGGCCACTAATCGAAATTTGTATATCTCTGATAGACCTTTCCAATGGGATATCGAGCACCCCAAACGGAGATCGTATGCAAAAGTTATGACCCCGGGAAGTTGATTGTTCAACTAACCACCTTGGCGCCACAAACTTTATGACAGTTCATCTTCTAGGGTTAGGCTTTTGGATGTTTAGGGTTCTTTCCCTCATGCTTATGATAAATAGGCTCTTTCAGCCTCTTCTTGTATTCAACTTGTCATGAATGAGCATAGTCGCCACATCTCTTCTCAGAGATATAACTACCACCATTCTAGTTTCTTTTATTTTACAGTTTGTTCTATTTCATTCATTTAATAGAATGTGAGTTTACTGTATCACTGTGTTTCTTGCCATATATCTGTGTATGTGAATATATATGCTCTTTCATTTCGTTCTCACATAAATCCAGATTAGTGGTATAAGATCCTTCTACTCTTGTGATTTCTCAATGCATGTTCCCGACAAAATTTGAATATCGAGAGTTGGGTCTTGAACTAGTTGATCTTAGGGAAAACCCTCATCGCTGACCCAAGCAGGCTCCCATGGCGGGAGAAGAAAAGAGAGATGACAGAGCATGAGATCCTATTAATTTGTTGCTTGAGGAAGCCCTCATGCGACAGAGGACCGAGATGATGGATAATTTTGCACAGATCCTTCGAAGAATGCCAATGGAACTGGATGCACCTTCAACGAGCAGCCATTTCGGGGGTGCAACTCCCTTCAAGGTACAAGTTAAATTTGATATTCCCCTATTTGAAGGAAAGATAGATGCAAAGACTTTAGAGAAATGGTTGAATCTATTAGAGGGTTACTTCTTTGTTCAAAAATTTTCCGACAGCGAAAAGATCACATTCACGCTCCTTAAGTCCCTTCCCCATATTAAAGACTGGTGGGACGGGTACTGTGAGAGACATGCAAGAGATAGGTAGAAACTATTGAGGACAGGCCCCACTCAATCAGATTTTGTCGATGTCGTCAAGGAAGAATTATACACTTTCAGAAACTATGATGACCAGTACACCAGATGGACGAATTTGCACCAAGAGAGAGACCAAACAATGCCATAGTTTACCAACATGTTCCATACCTTGCACTCCAAGATGGGTATTAGAGACTCTGAACGACACTTGGTCCTAAAGTTTCGCAATGGCTTGCACAGGTACATTCAGACAAAGATGGATTTCCTAGACATATCCTCATTGGGAGCAGCTTATAGATACGTCGTCAAGATCGAGCATAAGTTTAAGCAAAATAATAAGCGGGATTTTGGGTTTGCAAATCAGCAGTAGAATCCTGGAAAAGGTGTCCCTAATTCACAAAGAAAAGGATAGAGCAAGGACACCCAAATCCTCGACAACCATCCCAAGCCATGGGAAAATAAGGGTAATGGGAAATAAAAGAAGGACACTAGAAAGTGGTGTGAATTCCACAACAGTCCTTGGCACAACACTGATGAGTGTCGCTCAAAAAAATCCTTGTTGGCTGAGACAAAATCCCAGATCCCGACTCTGACTCTGAACCTGATGGAGAGAAAGAAAAGGGAAAGCAGATCATTGACACGGAACCTAGTCCCACCATAACAAATGCAAAGATTCAACCAGAAGAGTTAGAGGAGCCATAGGAATGGGAGCGCCTCTTCCATTCACAAGTGTGGGTGCAAGGAACTCCGCTACACATCATTGTTGATAGTGGTAGCCAGAAAAACCTCATCTCGACCGAGGTCATCAAAATATTGAAGCTTCTGATGGTTCCACATCCCCAACCATACAACATTGGTTGGTTGAGCCAGGGATGAGACATCCGCGTTATTCAACAATGTCGCCTTTCCTACGGGATCAAGCCCTTCAAAGATGAGGTAATGTGTGATGTTTCCCCGCTTGAAGTTTGTGATGTTCTTTTAGGACAACCATATATGTGGAAACGTCATGTTGTGTATGAGTCTAGACCTCGTAGTGTCATTATTACATTGGGAAAGAATATCTATAGGATACCAGAGACACTTCCAACCACTGTAGTGTCCCTCATCACATTTAAGCAGTGCAGGAAGGTAATCTCCCAGACAAGGAAATTCATCGTTTTCATGGTTCGTTCTGAAGGTGAACGAAATATTGCAGCAACATCCACCACCTCCATTCAAAACCCCTCTACGCAACAGAATCAAGTGGACAAGATCGTGGAAGAATACATTTCCCGGTCAAGCATTCCATTGATTTGATCCCTTGTGTGCCTTTACCTAACGGGCCAGTATACAGGCGTTCCCTCATGGAAAATGAAGAAATCAAACCCAGATTCAAGAATTGATCCAAAAGGGGCACATTCGACCTAGCTCCTCACCTTGTGGGATCCCAATTGTGTTGGTACAGAATAAATATGGGATATGGAGACTCTGTATAGATTGCTGAGATATAAATAAGATCACAGTCTGGAATCAGTATACCATTCCCCGTATCGACGACCTTCTTTACCTGCTCAAGGGTGCCAAATATTTCAGCAGGATTGATTTAAACTCTGTCTATCATCAAGTTCCAATTGAGTAGACCGATGTTTGGAAGACTGCCTTCAAATCTCAGGAAGTCCTTTTTGAGTGGTTGGTCATGCCTTTTTGCTTGACTAATGATCCAACAACTTTCATGATGATGATGGACGATATACTATGATCATTCACTAACTCTTTTGTGGTCGTATATCTAGATGATATTCTCATCTACAGCAGAACATGGGTAGAGCATTTGTAGTATATCCACCAAGTCCTTAGCACCTTGTGCCAACACAAGTTACATGATAATCTAGAGAAGTGCTCATTTGGCATGAAGAGGGTTCAATATTTGAGATACATCGTAGAATAACATAGTGTTCATGTGGATCCGGCCAAGATCCAAGCCATCTATGATTGGCCAAACCCGACAAATCTCGCAGAGCTTCATAGCTTCCTAGGCCTTTCCAAATTCTATCGCATATTTGTGTTGGGATTCTCTAATATTGCTTGGTCCCTTATCCGGGTGACCAAAGGGGGATCTAAGGCTAATTTCAGCTGGTCCAAGCCACAACAACAAGCATTTGAGGAGCTGAAGCAACGCTTATGTTCGACACTTGTCCTTGCCTTACCGGATCTGCAAAAACCCTTTGATATTGAAATAGATGCTTCAAACTATGTTGTTGGTGCAGTCCTCACCTCAGCATGGCCATCCAATGGCATATCACAGTGAGACACTTTCAGATACAGTCCGCAAGTACCCCACCTACGATAAGGAAATGTATTCCATTATCCAATCCTACCACCAATGGAAGCATTACATCCTTGGAAAAGAGACAGTCATCCACACTAACTACAAGTCCCTGCAGTTCATACAAACCCAAGGGAAGTTACAGAATGACCGCCACCAGGAGTGGTCCACTTACTTGCAGCAATTCCACCTAAATATTAAATATAAGAAGGGCAGCACCAACCGAGTCACCAATTGCCTCAGTCAGCCTCTAGTAGCATCACTTACCACAGTGCTCCACTCTTGTGGCCATGAGACCTCGGGGTGCCCTCAACTATATAGCAGTGATCCTTATTCTTCTCCCATCTATCAAGCCCTATGTGAAGGCACATCCGTAGCAGACTTTCATCTTCAGGAAGGATTTCTATGCCACCTAGTCCATCTCTGCATTCCTTCAAGCGAGCGTGCGAAGATGATTTGGAAATTTCATTACAGTCGGGTGGCAGGGCACTTCGGCATCGAAAAGACAATGGCCATATTGCAAAAGTATTTTTATTAACCTAAGCTCTGACAACACATCGACTGATACATAAGATCCTGCACTGCATGTGCCATCGCGAAACCTTCCATAAAAAAGCAGGGGTTGTACACCCCTCTTCCGACTCCTAATGGGCCATGGGAATCCATATCCATGGATTATATGTCTGGACTACCTTCAACCAAGCATGGAAATGACTGTGTGTTTGTGGTCGTGGATCATTTCTCTAAGATGTCCCTTCTAATAGATTGCAAGAATAACATCTCTACTGAAGCCACTGCTAAGCTCTTATTCGAGCGTGTTTGGGTTCATTTCGGGTTGCCACAGACTATCATTTCATATCGGGACAGCAGGTTCCTAAGCACTTTCTGGTCCAGCCTATGGTCATTGATGGATACCAAGCTCACCAAATCGGCTACCTTTCACCCCTAGACCGATGGAAAACCAGAGGTAGTCAACAGGATGATTGTGCATATTCTGAGAATGTACAATTCTAAACATTCCCGCACATGGGATGAGAGCCTTCCTTATGTTCAGCATATATATAACATATCCCTTCATAGCTCTACCAGACACATCCCTTTCCAAGTGTGTCTGAGGTTCCAACCACTGGCACCAATTGATGTAGCTCTTCCCGTTGCATCCACACGTGAGGAATATTCCCATGCTCATACTGAGGTTGATAAGGCCGCTAGATTTGTTCAACGAATCCATCACATCCGCCAACAGGTCTAGGAAATTTTGGAAAAGGCCAACACTAAGTACAAGCAACGACATGACTAGCATCGAGTTCCACACAAGTTCCAGGTGGGTGATAAGGTTTGGTTGCATAAGCATAAAGAGATGCTCACAGTACCCCATCGCAAGCTTCGTCCAATTCGATATGGGTTGTACACCATCACCAAAGCATTCGATGACAATGCCTTCGAGCTAAGCATTCCTCCATTCCTTGGTTTGCACCCAGTATTCAATGTGGAGCTCCTTCGCCCGTATTTTCCACCATTGTTCGACACCTCAAAGGTGGCAGAGAAATTGAAACCTACATAGCTTAATCCTGACTACGAGGAATAGGAAACCATTGATCATATCATGGACACACAGGTTAAGGGAACCTGCCAGCAAAAGATCCATCTATATCGGGTTGTCAAAGAAGGGAAACTACTTCACCAAGGCAAGTGGATCACCAAGAGTCAAGTTCAACGGAAGTTTCCCCACCTAATGGGGGAACTCAATGAAATGGAGACCATTTCCTCCTAATGGGGGAGGATTGATCCAGATGGATATAGGTGGCCACCCTCCTATTCCACTGGCTCAAATTGTTTTTCTATTTTGGCATTTTTCTTGTAATTTTTCTACATTTTTTCGGGTCCTGAACTTTCGACGCTGTTTGGAGGCCCTAAACGACTTTTTTGGAGATTCGGGAGGGGGGGGGGGGTAATGGTTTGAAATGGCATGCAATGTCCCCCAGTTGAAAGTTGTATAAATTGGATATACCTTTCCAATGGGCTATCGAGCACCCCAAACAAAGATTGTATGCAAAAGTTATGACCTCGGGAAGTTGATTGTTCAACTAACCACCTCGGGGACGCAACATTTATGACGGTTCATCTTCTAGGGTTAGGTTTTTGGATGTTTAGGGTCCTTTCCCTCATGCTTATGATAAATAGGCTCTTTAGGCCTCTTCTTGTTTTCATCTTGTCACGAATGAGCATAGTCGCCACATCTCTTCTCAAAGATATAGCTACCAACATTTTAGTTGCTTTTATTTTACAGTTTGTTATATTTCATTCATTTAAGATAACATGAGTTTACTATATCATTGTGTTTCTTGCCATATATCTATGTATGTGAATATATATTCTCTTTCATTTTGTTCTCACATAAATCCAGATCAAAAATTGAGGACCAAAAATAACACACATGCAAAATATTTTGGGTTGTAGAAAGCTCATATAGATGACCACCATGGAAATCATTAAGCACTTTTTCTGCCTCCTAATGAATTATACAACGTCTTAGGATAGTATCAATTCCTAGACGATATAATGTGTATCCAATGATGGCATAATGTCTTGCTTGGTGACGGATTTTACATCTCTCTTCACGAAAAGGCTGAGTAGGGACCCTTTGGATATGTAGACCCTTTGGATTTGTAGGTAAATCAAGATGTTTCCATACTATGGGTCTTCCAATATGATGAGAAAAATGTGTTCATCAGGTAATGATTCATTTTCCACTGTACCCTCACAATCCCAGGGAAGATATGACATTAACTCGACAAAATCTAAGGACTTATTAGATTTGGCTAACGTGAAATCTAGATCAAACTCCTGAAGAATAATAATCCAATTATTATAGTTTCCACAAACAATCCATTGAGACAAGATGTGTTGAAATGGATTGGTGTCTACATTGATAGTCGTTTGTCTAAGGATAATGTAATGCCTAAGCCTTTGTACTGCATGCACGATAGCTAATGCCAGTTTATCAACATGAGAATACCTTAACTAAGGACCTTCCAAGTTATTACTTAGATAGTACATGACATGTTCCTAGTGATAATAATCTTCTTGGACCAGGACCATTTCCAATGTTGATTCAAATGTTGCCACATACAAGAGGCAATATTTGCTATAGTCTAGAGGAATTAGTTGTGGGGCATACATCAAATCATTTTTCAATAGATCGAAATATTTTTTAGCATTATCATCCCATATAAATGGGACCCCTTTCTTAAGCAGGAACATGAAAACCTTTATGATTTTGGCATAGTTAGCAATGAATTGTTGTAATAAATTGGCTTTCCATTTAAGGATTTGTAACTTATGCAACTTACATGGAGAGGTAATTGGACTAATATTGCATCAACTTTAAAAGGATCTACCATTATACCATCCTTTGAAACTATGAAACCCAATAATCAACCTAAAGTGACACAAAAAATGCACTTATGAGGATTCAACTGAATCCTATGGTAATGACATCTATTAAAGATAACCCTAAGGTGCTTGGCTTGATCCACTCTCTTCCCAAGCTTTCCTATTAGGTCATCTAGATAGGCATCTACAATTTTCTTAATGTCATGAAAATCATAGGACATAGCACATTGGAATGTTGATCTAGCATTCTTTAATCCAAATGACATCTTCCCATATGCGAAGGTCCCCCAAGGGCATATAAAAGTAGTTTTGTGTTGATCTTCAGTTCGGATTTGAATTTGATTGTACCCTTAAAATCCATCCATGAATGAGACAATATCATTACCATCACATTCATCGATGATTTGATCAATGAATGGGGTAGCATAGTTATCCTTAGGACATGATAAGTTTGGGTCCCGGAAATCAATGCAAATTCTAATGTTCCCCTATTTCTTATCCATGGGTACCAGACTGGATACCCACTCCATTAGAGGGACATGAAATATGAAGTTTTCTCAAAGAATTTTTCCACTTCTTCTTTATGGTAGAATCCTTCCTAGGGTTTATTGGTATTAACTTTTGTCAAACTAGTTTAACATTAGGATAGGTTTTATCTCATGTTCGACAATAGTTGGGTCTATACTTGTAATTTCTCCATAGGACCAAACAAAAATGTATCTATACTCCTTAAATAATGCATTATATACTACTATCTCTTCTGGTGAGAAATTTGCGCCAATAAAGGAAATTTTTACAACACCTGGGGTCTTAGAAATATTGATGGGGATTGTGGGTGAGATGTTAGCCATGTTACCTTCTACATACACTTGAGATGTAGTGAGATGGCTCCTATACTACTCCATTGACCCCGGTTTGGTAGTTCTATTTTAATCAATCCTTATTTCATTATTAGTAGGAATAAACGATGCACGATGATTCATGTCTCTCCAAGGTATTTCTCTTAAAGACATAGCCTCATCTGAAGGCATGGTAGTGTCTAAGGGATCATGACATAATAAATAACCGATGGCCCAGATGGGTATGGAATACCGATCATCTACTTCTATTTGGATAGAGTGATAATGATGGTATGCATTTCTTATAACTATGGCTTGATAAGCTATATCGACTAAAGACTGGACTGACACAACCCTCCTACACCCAATTCCTTGAGGTGGTTCATCCACAGGTCCTAAATTGAGACACTTTCCTTGTGGAAGTAATAGCAACATATGATATCATGTGTATCGGAGTTGTATTGTCACCTAGGTTGGGTGGAGGCAAATTGAATCTTCCCATTAGGGTAGGATACATCCCCACACTAACATTTTCATAGTCCTTCCCAGAATGGATTACTAGGGGACATTTGTATTGGATTTGTGAGTGGACTCATTTCTATGGAACAATAATTGATCAATGGTGACTATCTTTCCTTCACATGGAAATTGAATCACCCAAAATATTGAGGATACCACAATCATCATGGCGTGATTCCAACTTATTCCTAGTAACAGATGGTAATCAAGTGGAGCATTAAAAACTTCCACTTCTACACTAACTTTCTTTCCCCTGAGCTCTATTGGGAGAGCTAGGATGATTCCATGGGGTTGGAATAGGTGACCATCAAATGCATTTAACATGGTTACCAGGGGGACAATTATAGTTGAGCTGATGGATTTCCAACATGATAAGGACATTACACATGTGGATGCTCCTTCAGAGTGTGAGATCAGTTGTTTCAAAATACTTTTTCAAATTATTCATCTCGAAGTTTTTTCATCTTTTCATGATTAAAAAAATGACACCATCTAGCATCATCTTCTTTTGAAATATAGGGTAACCAATATCTCCAATTCTCTTGTCACACTAATTTTTCATGACGTGTCTATTCTTAAATACTAGGACCATCATATTTTCCTATAAAATACCACTTTCTTGCAATAACTCCAAAATTAGAATCATGGTTTTGAAGATACTCATTTACTTTTGATGCGACAAATTTAAAATGAGCATAACTCCCTCAATATTTCTCAAAATATTTATTATGACCACAATTATGAAATGCCATGGTCATTTTGCATTGATTGGAGTTCATTTGATTGAAATCTGGTCACTCTATTGAAAGATATCAACTCTACAATTTGTGCAATTGTCGCTAAAAAAACCTAAAAATAGTTGATTTTAAATCAACGATAACTTCACTTTCTAGACTCTGATTTGGATGTTTGTTTTTGAAATTGTGTCTCGATGAGAGGAAATTGAATATGCAATTTTTTTCTTCATATTCCACAAATAATGTTTCAGTTGGTGATATGATTACCACAATCCTCGTTTTCCTTCAAAAATCTACAAAAATAAAAATATCTTCCAATTTTTCTACCCAAGAAAGTGCTATGATACCACTTGTATTGATCCTTAACCCAAAAATTGAATCACAACAATGATATAGAACCCTTACAATTCAGAATACCAAGATACATTCACACAATAAACAACACAAGAATGTACAGAAGAACCCTTAAGGTAAACTAACAACATCAATTACTCCTTAAGGAAGGAATCATTCCACAAGCCATGTTTAATACAATACAATTCATACAACATATCCCATACAATGATACTCAAATATATTTATACTTTCTCATGAATATTCCTAGGGGATCTATTCCAATCACCTCTTATTATTATATTATTTTCTCAAACTACCTAGTGGGCCTATTTATTACCCAACAACTTCCAAGTCGGCCTATTCCATAATTATGGCCACATTACATACAATATCCCCTTGGGTACCTTCCTAGGTACCCCATATTATACTCCCTAGGTACATAGCATCCAATCAACAATCAAGTCACAAAGAGAGAACATATCATAGGTGGGGTTGGAACCCAAGTAGAGAAGATAGCATTCATCTCTCAACTACGTGTTATACCCAATTAACAACATTTTCTTATATATATATATATAAACTTGTAATATTGTAAAAAATTATATGATAACTTGTGAATTTTGTAATTTTATATTGTATCGATTATATTATTTATTCTTTTAATTTTATTATTATACCTTTATAATGAGTCTAACCACACCTTTCTTCATTTTAATTTGTAGATATAATTTTATTTTCTTTTAATCTCTTGTATGTATGGTTGCACATGTATGAATAATAAATATGGTCAAATTTTGTATGACAGCAACAGGTATTCTCGCACATCTGAATTTGTATGTATTTTTTTTAAATGAATGACAAATTATAAGCATGGTTCAGTATTTATGGTCAAAACCTTGACAAGTTATGTGTTATTTCTAAAACTTTTCAAATGTTCATGGTTCCACCTTCTCAATCTCTCACATTAACATTTAAGGAATAAAGTATATACAATTGATGTAGTTTAGGGAAATGCACAAAATTCCTTATGTTTGATATGATTCCACCTCAGGACTTGATACTAGTCCTCTCATATACACATGTTGTAGTTGTCACACCCATGTTAAGGGTGGGCCTTTTAAATGGAGACAATCTATAAGTGTATGATCTCATTAATCAAGATATACAAGTATCCTAATGGTCAACAACAATAATATATATTTTTAATTTTTTAAAACTTTCATGGGTGATATATTATTTATGGGGACCAAGTATTTTATTAGAATTGGAAATTGCATTGTATAAGTATAAAATAAATCCAAGAAGCGTCAACGATGTTTAAGAACACGATTATGGCATTTCACAACATAAGACCACTATTCAAATATTATTTTCTTATCATCATATAGCTTTATCCATATATCATCTATTTGAAATTGAGTGCATGGATGCTCTCCCTTAAACTAAGGTTTATTTAGTCCATTTTGATCACGTAAAGTGGCTACAAAGTAATTAGAAAACCCCTCATTTCTTGGCCTTTCTCCATGCCCAGTGAACTCCATTCGACATGGTTGGGACCACTCAATCAATGCCTAGTCATCTCAAATCAAGTAGTTAGATGTTTCTTTTTCAATTTTGAATTTAATTTGAAATATCCTAATTTTCTTAGTTGATGCACCTCTCGACTTCCTCAACTTCTATTTAAATATGTTCTAACATTACAAGATTAATCTTGTCTCTTTCAAGCAATGATTAGGTTACATTTGATTAAGTCAAAATGGGTTTACCATAGGTATTTTATGGTCCCATGATAGTGGGTATCCCATGGTATTTGCTTATGATGGAACCTATTTAAAGGCTTGAAGTAATTAATTGTAAATTTCATGAGTTGGATGACTTGGACAGAGTGGCTTAGGTAATGATAATATATTTGAAGGTTGGTTTTTCTAGTTAAGGGTTTCCAAGGTAAATATACCGTGCAAGTGTTTCTTGTATGTGTGTGTCTTATTTATGTTAATGTTGTGTCTCTTGCTATACTTGATTCTTAATATGGTATTAGAGCCCAATAAGCTTAGAATATCTCATGAGAGTGGCGTAGGTGATTTTTTATAATGGATAGGGTTTATCTTTAATGATGCCTATGTATGGGAAGGCATGGTGCATAAGGATAAGATTGTGATATGTGTTAAATTTGGGTAATACCATGATAATGGACATGATGGACCATTATTGGTTGTGTGTAGGGAGAAAAAATATGTTGATCATGGATGCAATATTTTCATGTATTAATATTTTTCTTCATATTTTTGGGTGATCGATTTGCTTGTGAATACTCTGATGTACTAAAGTATAGGTCTGTCGAGATCAAGCAATTTGGTCGCTATAAATTGTGCATGGCTAACTAGGGAGAATAATTTGTGTTCCTTATCTCATTGAGAAGTGGATAGATGCCTCTCAATCCTTTCCCAAGAATGCATGAATGGTCAAGGTTGTTGTATTGAGGTAGATGTATATGAGAATAAGAAACAAAATCATTTTTTCTATGGTCAAAGGATGCAAGTTTGTATGTAGCACTAATTGCTTCAAAAACATTTGATTAGTGCACTAAATCCATTGGTGTAGATGTCATTCAATTGATATCTTTGTTTGAAGGGTGTCTTATCTATGGCACCAATAAAGTTATTGTCTTGATTGATCCTACTAGATTGATCAAGGATTTTTTTTTGTCCAAATGCAATCCCTAAAAATGGAATTCCTCCATTGCTAATGAAGAATCATTAATTTATGAGAAAAAGGTAGTAGATTTTTCCATGTATGTGTTTGATAGTCATATTGATTGGTTCATTAGCATAGGTGAAAAAAATAGAGGTGGATACTTTGGTGGCAAAAATGGAATAAATAAAAAGAACTCATATATATGTATTCATTTTGGTTGTTCATACAAGGAAGATATGTTATTCAATGTTTTATTGGATGGGGGAGCCACTATAGGTAATGGAAATGGAAATATCCTTGGTGTTGACCCTTGTAGTTTATGTGGACATTGGTTGGATCCACATGATATTTACTCTTTTGGATGTATTGAGTTTGTATAGGAAGAAGGTTCAATGAAAACAATCAATTGAATAATAATTAGAGGATGGTGAAGTCTAACATGTTTCCTTAGGTTGTCGGGAAGATATTATGTATAAAGGTAGTGGAAATATTTTTCTATCGATGTTCATGAATATTTTGTATGATAGTGAAAAATCATGTTGGTGTGAACCTCTCTATGGGAATGTACATGTACAGATGGCACCATGTTGATTTTCTTTGAAGTTGGCTCTCTATGATATGGTGGAGAGAGCAAAGACAAGCATTTATCATGTTACCAAATGTATATGAAAAATATAATGTCTAAAAATGGAAACAATGTATGAATTCATGTGCCAATATGGCTTGGACAACTAGTGCATGCTTATCTAAAATGATATGCACCAAAAATTTATATGCATAAAAAATGTATATGATGAATCTTGAGATTGGAACTAATGATTTGGGTAAAAGACCAAAAAGGGACTGATGCACATAATGAAGTAGTTAGAATCTTCACAGATCATATGCTTGAGCATACAATGGTGAGGATTTTTTAGTTAATCGCATGTAAGGGCATATGTTGTAAGACATTTTTAATGCATGCGTACCCATTGTTTATTGGTTCACTAATGTAAGTTCTAGGCATAGAATTAGATGAAATAATTAAGACCATCATGTTGTAATCTTGGGAAATTGGTAATCAAATTCAAGGGGGCTATGTGTTTATCCCAAGTTAAGTTTATAAAAGGGATAATGCTAGGATAATATTGACTCAATCAAATAGTGATTAGGTTAAATTTGATTCAACCAAAATGGGTTTATTGTAGGTAGTTTATGAGCCCACGCTAATGGGTAGCCCATAGTAATATCCTATGGTATTCACTTGTGATTTACCTATTTAAAGACAAAGTAATTCATTGTAAAGCACTTGAGTTGGTTGGCTTGAATAGAGTGGCCAAGGTAATAATGATATCTTTGAAGGCTAAATTTCTTGATTAATATTTGTTTTTATCTATATGCTTTTATTTTTATTTTTATCGAATAATCAAGGAACTAGATAGATTATGAGATAATGATTCCAAGAATAGGTGGTGTTAAGAGGCACTATTACAACACTTAAGCACAAGCTAGCATAACAGAATAGGACATACATAAAAATGTATTAAGGTGGCATAAGCTATCACACAATAACTTCTCACTCTTAATTTCATGTTAGATCAAACCTTAGGGCCATCCTTTTATATCAATAAGATGTAACAAATTAACTTAAAGTGAGGAATACCAAGTCCACATCCTTGGGTCATAATACATAACATCCTATGTGATTTTTTCCCTATTCTATGCCATAGGTGATTGTTGATCTATTATAGTGATACGACCAATTGAAAGCTTAGTTGGACAACTACTTGAATCCATGTTAGTCAACCATCCAATTGAACACTTAGTTGAATCAATCATCCATTCAACCACTAATTAGACTCTCCTAGTTGACTACCAATATTTAATTGTTTATATCCAAAAGATTTAAGGTTGTGATGAACTAGTAAAGCTTGTTATTCCAACAACCTTCCCCAATCAGCACAATACTCTAGAGATTTAGGAGGTGAATTTACTTTTTCAAATCCCTACATAATTGTAGCTTCCTAAATCCAAAGCATAGATTTAAGTTTCATAAACTTAGCTTTTGATAAAGGCTTTGTCAATATATCAACAATCCAATTGTTAGTTTTGCAACAAACAAGATTCACAGTGTTATCTTTTACAAAATATCATATGTAATGAGCATTGAGATCCACATGATTCATCTTATTATGTGAAACAAGATTGTTGGTCACCTATATTGCACTCTAGTTATTAAAAAGTATTACAATTGTTGTGCTGACTGGAAAACCAAGATCTCCCAAGAGTTTTAGAATCCATACCACCTCTATACTAGAATTAACTACGCCATGATATTCATCTTGTGTGGTTAAAATATAGGCCACCTTATTATTATTGCATGACCAAAACATGGGTCCAGATCCAAGATGAAACCTATATCAAATGTTGACTTCATTTCATCAGTATCCCCTAACCAACAGGAATCGGTAAAACTAAGCCTACAAGTCTGTTGTATTACTACAATATTTTATACTCGTTTGATAAGTGCCCTTGATATAATGAATAATTCTATGTGTGGCATTATAGAAGCTTTCCATTGGATCCTACATAAATTGTTAAACCGCACTAGCATAAAAGGAAATATTGGATCAATTGTGAGTTAAATAAACTAGGCTACCAACTAGTTGTTGAAAGAGAGTCACATGCACTTTCGGTGAATCACATTCTTTGTTCAACTTCACCCTCAATTGAAAACATGTAGAAAAAGAGTTTTAGTCTTCCATTTAGAATATTTACAAGAGATGCATTACATACTTAATTTGAGAAATAAATATACCATCATCCATCTATAATACTTGGATGCCAAAAAATAAATGTAAGAGACCAAGATCAGTCATTTCAAAGGTATTATCCAATTGTTTCTTCAAACCTAGTACCACATTTACGTTGATTCTAGTAATGATTAAATCATATACATTGTTTGACAGACAATCTACTAAGAGCGGACTCAAGGCATGATCTCCCTAAATCAACACGAGTCTAGAACAAATAGGACAGAATATAAATCACTCTCCTAGATCTAATTAGAGATCAAGGGACTAGATACATTTACCTTATAGATCGCTGATCCTTTTCTCCTTGAATGCTGCTCCAAGCTTGATGATCATCAGATCTGAGCTGCAAAACCTGTCAAGATAGAAAGACAACAAAACAAGTAAAACGCATCTACACAATAATAGATCTAAGTAAGCAGTCAAGCAGGCAAACTACACAAGATATCATTAACACAATGAGATTTTGGTGGAAAGCACTTATATTACTATATTGAAAGGGAAGTACATAGGATGAAAAGATTACAACCAATGACTTGACGTAGCAATCCTCCTCCGATCAAGCCAATGCCAAAGCCTCCCAAGGAAGTGTGAGTCTCCCAATAGATGAATAGAGATCTCTCCTAAGGTAATTTCACTAGCATGTAGACACTATAGACTTCCCCCCTTTGGTATGGGAGTGAGCTTCACTTATATAGGACTAAGTGGATAGGGTAGGTTGAGATATGGTAGGAGAGAGATAGGGAATCCTTCCAAGAGGTTAGGAACCAAATGCCAGCTCTCCCAAAGGTCAGGGATAGGGATCCATGTCAGCTAGCTTCGAGAATGGGCTCGAAGAAGCTATTTTTTTTCCATTAACTAACATCGTAGCAGTCTATAAGAGGACAACCTGCGACATCGCATGCTGCATTAAGGAAGCCTTTGACAACCTCTCAAAACCTAGTAAAAATGGGTTTGCATCTCTTCCAAGTTGATGACTTAGTCAAGGAAACTTTAGGGATGTTTACACTGAGTCTCATGATGGTAAGATTTTAGGTGTAACAGAATGCCCCCCAAAGCATGAAGCTGTTGAAATTGGACAAGTGAAATGCTTTGACAGAAGGAATGGCAATGGCTTGTCAGACGAAAGATGTTGTTGCAGTACAACTGACTCTGAGTACACAGTCTCATATGACGTACAATATGGTTGTCGACCAATACATTGCAGATCCATCATAATAATGACCCGACTGAGCACAATCATGGCTACTAGACACACGCGTAGATCCATGATGAGATGATAACACAGCCACGACCAATACAAATGTGGATCCGTGTGATATGACTCAAAACAATCTCCATCGCAACCTGGGTAAAACATGACTCCCAGGTTCTTCAAGCTGAACCCGCAATGATACGAATCTATCCATGTGATTACAAATGTCTTGACATTGAACATGGTAGAAACCACTTGATTACTGGTCATTGATGTATACCGTTGACAAGTGCGAGGGAAATCACCATTGATGTCAATGATTCCCAAGTAATCATAGTACATATCATCAAGCGTGAATAAATGAGTTGAAGTCGAACGCCAAATGAAATATTTCAATCAAGATTCAATGATGTAAACTCATGTTGAAAGCGAGGTAACCTGCCATTGAGGCATGCAGGGCCAAGGTACTCGATTGGTTTCTAGATTCAATCCTCGGATGATGATTTGAAGTCAACAAGGATGAATCCACTGAAGGAGGGCCATGATGAATCCCCCATCATCGACACGAAACATGACAAAAGATATGTAGAGCAGATCGGATGGTACAATAACATGCAAGACTGACTCATAGTAGACTGACATGATGGAAGGCATACTGACTGCAGAAAATGAATGGTGAGAGTATTCTTGAACATAGGCATGGCATGACTTGGCAGTATTGACATGATGAGTGCGACACCAACTTCTTAATGAAACTGATGATGGAAGCATTCTTTGAATGACTCAAAGGAGTGACTAGGCTCGCGAAGTAGGTAAGACTCGAAGACAAATGGATAATCCAAGTACAGTATGAAAATGAAAATGAGTGCCATGTTCAAGAACGACTAGGTACTGCCACAGATAAAGGATGTAACACAAGAGCTTTCCTTTTTCCCCATCATGAATGATGAGTGCCTCATGTGTTTTTTACGAGCTTGATGAGGGTAACCAGATGCTCGGTATAGCTCATCTCATAGATGAGTCCAATCCCAAATATTTTTCGAACCTGGGATAAGAGGGGTTCGTCCCATGGTGGGCCCTTCAATGTTGAGTTTTAACGATTCCATAGAAAGCAAAATTCGGTCGTCATTTCATGTTTAGAGAGTCTGAAAAGAACTAAAGAAAACTCCAACGGTCCTTTTTTGTAAACTTAGCCTCATCACCCGAAAAAGGGTAAAACAACACGGGAGAGGACTCTTCCAGTCATGATTGGCTGGATTATTCCTTTTTCATAAATTGTGCCCCTTGGTCCAAAAAAGGGGTAAACTATCACTAGGGAGACAACCATTCAAATTCTTTAACAAGCGTGAATGCGACAAGTTCGCTTGGCAATATTTTCGTATTTCGAGAGCCTGAAAAGATATTAAAGATAGACTCTGGGGGGTGTCCTTTTTCATAGGAGTTTAACGAGCCCAAAAAAGTGATAAATCATAACTCGGTAACTTATTCTCATGGTTTTAAGAGCATGAGAAGGAACAAAGAGTAAGCTCGTCATCATTAAATAATTACAATCTAAAGGATGAAAAATAAAGACAAAATATTTAAGGGGTTGTTCATACTCGAGATGATCGCTTCAATGTGAAAATGACAAAAAATAGAGCACTTAACGACTCCTGCACACTCGAAAACTAGGTCAGAAAGTCAACTGGGTATCCAAATGCCATAAAAATGATCCAAAACTATAGAAAATGACCTAAAAGCATCAAATATTTGAAAAATAATATTCCTTTTTGTCTATAAATAAAAAAAATGGCCAAATATAGTTACCATTGTTCATTTGCCAAATTGAGGAGAAGAAGTGCCATTTTGGATCAGAAATTCACTTGCCGATTGCCAGAGCTACGAGCAACCATTTCATGAGCCGTTCGGAGCAAGTAACCCTAAATGTCATCCAACATATTTCTAGTGGTTTAGAATTTCATTTTTAGTTCATTTTTTAGGGTTTTGGAGTTGGTTTGTGGAGAGCTTGTGCGCCCTTGGGTCGTCGCAAGTCTCCCTTACGGGAACTGCAATGAACCCGGGTCATCGCAAGTCCCGCAAAGTTGGGTTGCAATGATGTCACCCTATCCACAAGGACGAGGTGCGACGACAGAAACGCCCATGTTCAAACCAAAACCCAAGCCAAAAGAAAAAGTTTTAAATGCTTGAGTGAGTTCTAATGGTATTAAAATGCTCCTATTGGCATGTTAGTAGCAGCCAACATGGTCCTAGAGTGGTGCGAACGAGAACACGAGGTAGATGATGTGCAAGCAACGAATGACCCACTATGTGTAGAGACATCGCGGAACTATGGGATACTGAAGTTCTTCAATGTTCATGGCATGAGGGCCCAAGTACCACTACTAGAACATATGGTCCATTGCTGGGACGTCGCGCAGCAGCACTTTGTGATCAGAGAGCACACTTTGACTATAGATATAGAGGACATCTACTTCTTGACTAGATTGTCCCGGAGGGGGGACAATGTGGCTCTTACCGGATCACAGGGAAGTGATCGGACAATAGATGACTTGATAGTTCAGCACTGCATCCCACATACTCGTGCCTCTAGTGGGAAGATTCCCATAAAAGAGGTGCGAGAACGTCCACTGCGAGCTATTCTTTTCACCATAACGAGGATAGTAGGGAGCCAAGCGCCCCATCTAGCTACTAGGTCCCAGATGTTGTATGCGGAGGACTGTATGTCTCTGAAGATATTCAACTAGTGCGAGGGACTCCTCACTAACATTCGAGCTCAGCTGACCAAGTGTCGGTGTGGAGAGCTCAAGCAGTTCGGATATGGATCGATAGTGATCTCATTTCTATTGGAGCGGGTTCCCCTCTTGCACCCGCAAGTGCCTTTGGCTGACAGCGATCCTAAGGATCCTCACATGGTCAGATGGAAAGAGGTGATGGCCCACCATGGTGGGGGTCCTATCATCAGGTATGATCCTGAGTTCTTCACCTGGCTAGAAGGACAGCTGCTCATGGTAGAGGACTACCCGTACAGTGGTACGTATTATAGGGAGGACCCAGACTTGGCACTGCCCGAGGGAGCAGAGTGGGGAGACATTGGTAAGAACAATGACCCTTGTACTTTTTAATTTTGTGTATTTATGATTTTTTTTGTTATAGTGCTGATAAGTTAATAACATGTGTGTGCAGATGTGGGCCCCGTGAAACCAGTAGGAGTTTCTCTTCTTGTGAGAAGAGGAGAGGGAGCATCCATGGCTCTAGTCGTGCATGCTACCATCGTGGAGATGGAGGATTTCTACGAGAACCTGACTAGGTTGACGTTAGATGTTCCTGAGCCGATAGTGGATGAGTTACCGTGGCCTATGCAGAGGTATGCAGTGGGGGCGTCTGTACGCTTCAATGTGCTACTCCACAAGGTAGCGAGGGCAGTTGACTGCTTCCATACTCAGCAGGCTAGAGCTACGAGACCTAGGGGTGCACGGGCCAGGCATTAGGCCTTATGTTGTTATTATGTATGTACTGAGAGCTCAGAAGCCTCAGATTTTGTACTACTGAAAGCTATGAGGCTTCAGATTTTGTATAGACTCACTGAAATCCGTCGTGCTTCAGATTTTGTACCAGCACTACCTTTTATGATGATATATATATACAAACATTTTGGTGTTTTTATACATTATGTGTTTTAAATGGAAGAATGATGTGATCTTGTTTATGTGTTTGCTTATAAAATGAGTTATTTACATGTTATGTCTACTTTTAACAGTTCATGAATATGCTTATGTGTGTGCAATGTACCAATCTAAGATGAAGTTGGCCATGGAGTCGGCAACTGTGTTCACGTCTCGTGGAATGTGCAGGTACTGAATGGACTTGAAGGACCTTTCCAGAAGACGGACTCCTCTATAGAGACGGAGTAAGGTAGGATCGCGGATGGTGTAGACTCGATTAAGATGAGAGACCACTAGTTGAGAATCCAAGTGGATAAAAACGTGGTCGATACCCAAAGAAATAGCGTCGATTAGGGTTCCAATGACTACTTGATATTCCGCAGCATTGTTGGTCGCGAAACCTAGACACATTCCTCCTGAGCTGATAAGATCGCCAATAGGTGAATAGAGTACCCAGGCTGCCGAAGCAAGGTTGCGGGTATGTCGGCTGGCGTTGTCTACGAATCTGTAACAAGTTTCCATCTGCATATGCAGACATAACATGGTATAAGAAATGAAACAAGATCTAAGCACGCAAAAACACACACACGCCATGTATAGTATATACAAAGTACTTATGCATGAAAGACTCAGGCATAGTACCTCTTCAGGTAGAGCCCATAGTGGGGCTCACCCAAAGATATCCCGTCGTAGTCTTCAAGCTTGTAAGATCCCTTCTCTAAGACACATTTCACTATGTAAGGTTCATGCCACATGGACTCAAACTTTCCTGCCCCCAGCTTATCATGTTTTTGGTCGTATGTGAGGACCAAATCTCCTTCGCTATAGACGCGAGGTTCTACCGACTTGTCGTACTGTGCTTTGATGTGTTTCTTATGAGCCTCTTGGCAAGAGTTGCATCGCGGCGAGTATCGTTGAGCTTAGCTAGGTAGAGGAAGTGTTCTTCCTCGACAGTAGTGTTGGGGAGAAGTTCAATGGTGAGTTTGAGGGACGGAATCTCCCACTCAATAGGAAGGACAACCTCCAATCCATACACTAGTTGGAAGGGAGTAAATCCATTGGAGGTTTTGATGGAAGTTCGGTAGGCCCATAATGATGAAAAGAGCTTATTATGCCAGTTGGACTTGTGTGTACCCACCATACATTGGACCATAGTTTTCAAGACCTTTTTAATGGCCTCGACCTATCCATTGGACTATGGGTAGTAGGGTGTTGAGTTTTCGTGGCGAAAACCCAATCTATCACTCAATTCCTCAACCATGTGGTTCTGAAAGTGAGAACCATGGTCGGTAACTATAGACTAAGGAACTCCAAACCGCGCTATGACATGATTAAACATGAAGAGTGAGGCGGTTTTGTCGTCGTTTGTGTATGTAGGCATTGCCTCAGCCCACTTTCTAAATTAGTCCACAGCTACGATGATGTAACTATGCCCCCCGGCTGAGGTAGTCTTACAATGCATGAATTCAATGCCCCAATTAGAGAAGGGCCCAACGATAATAACCGGGTGTAACGAGGCGGGATGAGTGCGCTTTTTCGTATGAAAATGTTGACATGGAGGACATTTTTTTACGGCCTCGATACAATATTTAAAGATAGATGGCCAATAATATCCTGCAAGAACAATCTTCTAGGATGTAGCCATCCCATAGAGATGACCGCCACAAGCCCTAGCGTGACAGTCATTTAGGATGTGTTTAGCCTCGTCATGAGTCAGACAATGTCGAAGAATAGAATCGATACCACGGCGGTACAAAGTATCACTGATAATCAGGTAATACTTCGCATGGTGGCATATTCGACGACGGTCGTCACGAGACAATTGAGGGCTAAAATGTTGGGTCTGAAGATATAAAGTAATATCTCCATACCATGGATCAGACGTACTAATAAGAAACAATGACTCATCTGGAAAAGAGTCATTGGGATCAGGTTCTATATCAGTACGGGGAAGGTCGCAGATGAGCTCAGCAAAGACCAAAGACTTTTTAGACTTATCCTTCTCGAAAAGGAGATCGAATTCCTACAGTATCAAGATCCAACGTGAATACTTGCCCCCAAGCACTTGACGTGTCAAAATGTGTTACATGGGGTTCGAATCGGCGATGATGGTGGTGGTGCGAAGCAAAATGTGATGTCATAACTTCTGGATGGCAATAACCGCTGTGAGAGCGAGCTTCTCAACATGTGAGTAACGAGTTTCAGTGTCAATCAGACCCTTACTTAAGTAATATATCACATGTTCTTGGGAGTTCTGGTCTTCCTGCACCAAAACCATGGCGATAGTGGTGTCGGAAGCTGCGAGGTATAGAATGTAATCTCGGTAGTAATTCGGCGGTTGGAGCACAGGGGCATGGGTAATGGCATGTTTGAGACTATCGAAGGATTGTTGAGCTTGATCATCCCAAATGAATGGGACATCCTTCTTGAGTAGTCTCATGTAGTACTGAGTCTTCTGCGCAAAATTACAAACGAAGCGTCATAAATAAGTTGCTTGTCCTTGCAGAATTTGAAGTTCTGTAACATTAGTTGGAGGTGGGAGAGCGACAATGGATTCCACCTTCAAGGGATCAATGCGGATCCCATCTTTCGAGATGATAAACCCTAAGAGGCATCCAGAATTGACACAGAAAATACACTTATGAGGGTTCAGACGGATATTGTATTGTCTGTGTCTGAGGAAAACGGTCGTCAGATGATCTATGTGGAACTCACGCTGCTTTGAGTGGATAGGGAGGTCATCCAAGTAAGGTTCCAAAAAGTCCTTCACATCATGGAAGTCGTACGACATGGCCCGCTGGAATGTGGCACCAGCATTTTTAAGACCAAACGAAAGTTTACGATATGCAAACGTTCCCCAAGGGCAGATGAATGCAATCTTGTGTTGGTCGATGGGGTGGATCTCAATCTGGTTATATCCAAAAAAGCCATCCATGAATGAAAAAATGACACTTCCAACACAATTGTCGATAATCTGGTCAATCAAGGGAGTCGGGTAGTTGTCCTTAGGACAAGCCTTGTTGAGATCCCAATAATCGACACAGACACGAATGGTGCCCTGCGTTTTAGTGACAAGGACGACGTCTGAGACCCATTTTGTCAATGGGACAGGGTAAATGAAGCCGTCCTTCAAGAGTTTCTCGATATCTGCCTTGATTGCCGCAGTCTTCCGAGGGTGTACCGATTGCAACTTTTAGCGGACAGGTTTGACGTTGAGATAGATTTTGATTTTGTGTAGAACAATGGTGGGGTCTATCCTAGGCATCTCCTCGTAGGTCCAAGCGAACACATCTCGAAATCACTTGAATAAGGCCGAAATCGCTTGAATAAGGCCATATAAGCAATGAATTCTTCAGGGGAACACTTCTGGCCTAATTGAATGTGTTCTTCTACACCAGGAGTAACTGAAATTGCAATCGAAGTAGTAGGTTCGATGTTTGCAAGGTTTCCCTCAGTGTCCATATGACACGTGAGTATCGGGGATTGAGAGCAAGGATTGACATTCAGCGAAAAAATGGTGCCAATGTTGTTCTCCAAATAATCCAATGAGGGAAGAAAAGAAGACCGATGGTGGAGGTCTTCCCACGGGGGGTCATCTGTACTCATTATCTCCATGATGGACTCGTCAGAATGAAAATTCTAGAGTAGAGAATCAGGTAGGGATGACATCCTCCGTAGAGAACAGGAGGTGGAGGCCACTGTGAGGTGGTCCTCAGGTGCTGATTGGATAGCCTCATAGGTACATTCAGCGGGTGAAAGAGGCATTATGTCTCCAATCAGGTGTGTGCTGGCTTCATCGAGTACAAGCCATGTATCAGTAGGGTTGGGAAGAGATGAAATATCTAAGGAGATCATGTTCACCGAGGAAACATGATGAGGGGGATCCGGTGTTGGAAAAATGCCCATAAAAGATGAATATTTTATGAGACCAACCCCTACACTCTCATACTATTTTGAAGATTTCCCAAGCATTGGGACATTATCACCAGGATGAGAAATGGTGTCTGGTGTGCAGAAGTCCAGTTGGTCGATAGTGACAATTTGGCCTTGGTGAGGGAATTGTAATATGCGGAAGACAGATGACGCGACTGTAGTCATGGCGTAAAACCAATTCCGACCAAGCAAGAGATTATAATCTAACGGGGCTGCGACAACTTCCACGTTAATGGTCGCGGTCTTGCCCCCCAGCTCAACTAGCAAAGCTTTCAATAACTCATGGGTTTGAAAGCCACACCCGTCGAATGCTTTCAAGGTGGTGGGAGAACGGTTCAGTTCGGGGGAGACAATGGCTCTCCAACAAGCGATCGACATGACCGAGGTAGAAGCCCCTTCGTCTAAGAAAGTATGATGGACTATCTTCCCAGCAATGTTGGTATCAAATTGAAATCCAAGCTAATGGGAAAGCCTCGACTTAAAATAATCGAGTCTAAACATGATGGTGTTCAAAGAATCCGGATCGACTGCATCGATGGCAGCAAGGAGAGTCTTGTTTTGATTGGGACAATTTTGTAAGACTTCCGGTGTTGACATGGCACAAGGAGCTTGTTCCAGGTCCTCTACGATATTGTAATTCTAAGCTGCCTGAGCATTGGGATTGAAAACAACTTTTTGAATCGTGCTCTTGGGCGGATGCAATACTGACTCGAAAGAGGGCTTCTCAATGGTGAGAGAGGTCGGTGGTACAATCACCTCAGGTAGAGAAGTGGAAGCGTTTTCAGTATTACTTCCAGCAGGTTCGTTCGAAGGGACTAAGTCATACGAACACGATCGAGTGTTTAAACTGATCGTCTCGCTACGCATCATGAGAACATGTGCGGTAGAGGATGCCTCTCCTTGTGAAGGAGAGGTTTGAGTAATTAACTGTTGATTTTGAGCAAGGAAGGGATCGTTGAGAACTGCAGGTATGGGTTTTCCCTTAAGAAACTTTTGAACTTCGTCTCTATGGGGGCACTCTTTAGAAAAGTGGTCATCACCATACAGTAGACAAGGATACTTCAACTTCCTTTTTTGTTTGGCGTCATCAGGGGTGCTCTTACGTTCCTGCTGGGTGGAAGATTTCTTAGGTTTCCCCTTGTTTTTCTTCTTACCACCATACTTTTGAGGTGAAGATGATTGAATAGAATTCACTTCTTCGGTGACAGCAGGAGTGGATGATTGGTGGTGCCGTGACCAACCTGTGTTGGTGATGGGGAAGAACCTTGGGGGTTCGACGATCCAACAGTTTGAGATGGATGTTGGGTATTAAGGGATCCAATGATTCCATCAGCCTGGGGTCCCTTGGGTGGTTTTGCGGGGTCGTAAGTGTTACGGGGTGCGTCAGGAAGAATATCAAACAATGTGCCATATTGAACATAGACTAAGTCTAGTAAATGGGCACGTGCGCTGGCTTGTTCTTCAGTGACGGCCCCTCCCATGGAAACATCTTGAGCTATGGTAGGAATGAGAGACTTCGTGAACCAGTCCGCTAGGAGTTGGTCTAGAATAGGAGCTTTAATCAGACGGCGTCTCCTCCGCCACTCATGTATATGATCTGAGATGTGAGTAGCGTTATTTTGACGTAGCGAGGTCAAAAGATATGTACCATTTTCATACCTTATAGGCAGCTGGAAATGAGTCAAAAAGTTCATACCAAAAGAACCAAAATCAGGAAAAGAATGGGGTGGTAGTTCAATATACCACGTGGCAGCCGAACTAGTGAGAGTCCGTTGAAATAACCTAATACGGATCGATTCGTCCATCAAGGAGTTGGATGAACACCACAAGTGGTATGTTATCACATGGTTTTTAGGATACTCACCCGGCTTGCCAACAAATTTGGGGATATCATACAGAAGTTTCACCGAGATGTGTGGCTAGTTAGTTCCATGGTAGATGGGGTCGTTGGTCAGGCGATATAGGTTAGGCAGGCCTAAAGTAGCCAAAAAGGTCAACTGTGGATTAGGATACAGGTACTAATAGTACTGATAAGGCGTGTAAGGACCAGTGGGACCTTGGATCGATTGACCGTATGGTTTTCCAGGAGGAAACTGGCCATAGGGGTAGGGTTTTCCCGGACTAAAAGTGGGTCCGCCGCCATAATAAGGTGGCCCATCACCATAATAAGGTGGCTCGTTACCATAATAAGGTGTCCCGTTACCATAAGGTGGGGGCCCGCCTCTGCCGCTGGGAGGGGGTGGGACACCTCTAAATGGTGGGGGTCTGCCACCACCTCCAGGATAGGATGGGCCGCCACCACCTCCGCCGGGAGGGGGTGGTGGTCCGTTACCACCACCGGAATAGGATGGTCCTCCACCACCTCCGCCGGGAGGGGTGGTGGGCCACCATCACCACCGAAAGGGTAAGGGCCTCCTCCGCCACCTCCACCATAGTAGGGTGGTCCTCTACCACCACCATCATAGCAGGGTGGTCCTCCACCACCACTACCACTAGGATGGGATGGTCCTCCACCGCTGCCACCACCGGGATGGGATGGTCCACCACCAAGATGGGATGGTCCGCCACCACCAGGGTGGGATGGTCCGCCACCACTGCCACCACCAAGATGGGATGGTTTGCCACCACCACCACCACTAGGATGGGATGGTCCTCCGCCTTCTCCTGAAGGGGGAGGGTCTCCACCTCCGCCACCAGGAGGGGTTGGGCGATGATGTCCAGAATGAGGTGGTCCTCTACTAGAAGGTAGAGGTCTGCTTCCTTCGGAGTTGTGTGGGGGCCCGCCGCCTCCAATAGGAGGTGGGGGTGGACCAAACGGGGGTGGGGGGACTTGAGGGACTATAAGTGGGGGTCCATGTTGTAAAAAAATTTGTTGTCCCCTTAGATTGTAAGGATTTCTAAGGTAGGGTACCCCGTAGAGTGCGTTTACGGGATTGAGTTGTCCCGACATAGGGTTAAGATAACCTGGATACGCTTGACTCGATGGCGGTTGAATTACGTTGGACGATCCCCCGACATGGGATAGTCCTGTAGTGGAAGGTCTGGGAGGTAAGTAATTTCCAACAGAAGGACCGATGGGAACTCCTCCTGCGGGATTATGGTAAAGAGACAAGGGTTTCCCCCCAGCAGCAACTTGCTGACCACTAAGTAAAGGGTGACCCAACGCGGATTGTTGATTATCTACAACAGGACTAACATTACCCGTAAAGAAAGTAGGAGGTAAAGAGTACCCTCCCCGTGAGTTTTGAGGTGGGGTAGGAATGGGTAGTGTAACCATAGTAGTCACAAGTGTGTTGGACTGTTTTCCTTCAATAGGTTGGGTCGACTGAGGTATAGGAATGGTCTCATATTTAGGAGATACATGTGCAAGAGTTGATGGTTGACCAGCCTCAAAAGTGGTCATGTGTTGTGTGGATGATTCCGGTGAATCATAGGGATCGTGATAAGGAGGTAAATTCGGGTCTTCGATCCTTTGCTGAAGACTTCATCTTCAAAACTCCTCACCCATAGAACATAATCGAGTCAATTTCTCACGATAAGGTGCTATGCGATCGTCGGGAGTAGTCCAACTGGGCAGGGATGTGACGGAAAAATGAGCCACTAGGTGGCCTAGAGATGATGTCCAATAGGCTGCGGTTGGACCAACAGCTGTTGTAGGGCCGTCCTGGGGGAATTTAACCATTCCACCAATCCAGGCTCTTCCGGTAAAACGTAAGGTAGGTCTTGCGAAGTAGAAGTTTGTGCCTCTTCACCTTGTGGGGGTTGGAGGCAGGTGAATCTGGAGGGGTTGGAGGGAACAAACGCACTCCAATATTCAAAGGGGGGTTTTCTACTTCGGTTGACACGACCGTGGCTTGTGGGTCCATCCTTACCTTCGAAATTACCTCCTATTTAAGGGGATATTCGGGTGGTAAGTTATGAATCCTACGGGACCTTCTCCAAGGAAATTCAGCCAAAGTGACTGAAACAAAAGTTTCTCCTAAGGAAAGCTAAAGAAAATAAAAGCAGATCAGACAAAACCCTACACAAACTAAGGCCACAAGCAAACTTATGTGATAAGAATGGATTCAAAGGTCTGGAACCTCACAGGATTTTCAAGGCTTCGCAAATATCTATATACCACAGGGTCCAACAGTAAAACGCGACAAGGAGGATTGGGACCATACCCTTTCCTGAATACCCGATTACCTGGATGGTACGTGCGTAGTAATCTCCCTGAGTGCTATTCTCAGTGTATTGCTTTGCCAAGACGGCCAAAAGGTTAAATCAGTTGGTCTCAAGAATCCTAATGGTGTCTCCCTATATACTCAAGGTACGTTGGAGATCAAATCCGTAGTGGTGTTGTCTAATGCAAAACTGTACGGCACGAGACCTTCCTATATACTACCAAGTACGTGAAACACCTTTCTATATACACCAAGTACGTGAAACACCTTTCGATATACGCCAAGTACTTGAAGTACTTGGTGGGTACGTGAAAGAGCTTCAATATACGAGGTTGGTATGTGAAAGAGCTTCGATATACCGATAAGTACGTGGAAGACTACAATACCCCCGAGATACAATGCTAGAAAATAATGACAGCTGCCACGCTTAACGACGTCGGAACACGTCTCTAACTTACACACAAGTTACTAAAAATTTTACCCTTGTTCTACTGTTAATTTTATCTGGATGGTTAGGTGAATGCATGAGGTGAGTACATAAATGTAAAAATAATGCAAGCCCTAACTACATGCAAAAAATGTACTTTTATTTTTTATGAACTCTATGTACGAGAAGGAGAAGTTTCTTTCCAATGATTTTACCAAAGCAACACAATGTAACACAATCCCAAATCTACCAAAAATGATAATGAAATATTCTTTTCTTTTTTGAGTGAAACACAAAAATAACACAACACAACTAAGCCAAATCAAAACATGTTTTTCTTTTTCTTTATCTTTTCAAAACAAAAATGATGCTAAGTGATGAAAAGAGAGAAGTTCTAAGTAGAGTATGCAAGCTTTTCACTTTCACTATGATGGCCTAAAAGCATAAAAACCAAAAGATGCACTTAACTTTCCAAGCATGGAACTACTTTTGCAAAACTTGATATCTACTCGAATTTTTCAAGAAAATGAGCAACTCATAATTCATGAAAAACACAAATAATTTGACTTTCTTTCAACTTTTCCAAAAGATCTACAAATGAGACATTCCAATGCATGTACAATTCTTCAAATGAGCTTGAAAAATGATGGAAATGAAGTACTTTTGATTTTTCAATGGATGTATCAAAATAACAATTTGATGATAGCGATGCTTTTAAACAAAAATACGGAAATGAAAAGATCACTTGCAGTGCTCCAATGACTCAAAAAATATCAAGAAAAGACAAGCTCTCATATGGACTGAAAGTATACACACAAACACTCAAAATCAATCAGTAGCAAGCAACACTAAAGCAAGAAAAACTCAAAAAATGTATGCAAATGAGGTATGGAAACTGATCCAATACAATGACCAGATTTGGCAAGGAGAGGAGGGAATGCAAGGGTGAGTGGATGCAGGTTGGGGAGACGAAAGTGTCCACCACTACCAAATCTCATACTTGTCCAAGATGGAACCCAAAGCAACTCCAAATGAAACCAAACACTTCAACACACTTAATAAAAATGGGGTCTCTGACTAGATCTTCCAGCACATAGGGAGTTTGCAGACAAAACCAAAACTCAAATCAAAAATGGAGAAGGGATTCCTGTATGTTAGTTTCGACGAATCGACACAGTCTGTGTTTGTACACAGAGCAACCGTCGCAGTTCACTAATGCGGGAAGTGCGATGATGTCGCAGTATACCAATGAATGGGTTGCGACAAGAGGCCAAAAGACAAATAATAGAGACCAAGAAATAACACAGTGTTGCTCTGGCTCCACTTCCTAGGTGCGACAGGAGAGGTCCAAGTTCAAAAATGAACCAATTATCCAAACAATGAGCAATGAAATGGTTTAAAAATGGTGAGTAAAAACTCATAGGAGGACTACAGACTCTTCAAAGTGAAGATCTAGTGGTGAAACAAGGCTTAGAAGGAAAATAATATTATGGATGGCTTGCAAAAGCAATCAACTGAAAATGGTATTCAAATTGACAACTACAAACAATGTGTTCCTAGTATAGTCACCAGATTTGTTTGATAGACAATCTACCAAGAGCGGACTCAAGGAATGATCTCCCTAGCTCAACGTGAGTATAGAACAAATAGGACAGAATATAAATCACTCTCCTAGATCTAATTAGAGATCGAGGGATTATATATGTTTACCTTATAGATCGCTAATCCTTTTCTCCTTGAATGATGCTCCAAGCTTGACGATCTTCAGATCTGAACTGCAAAACCTATCAAGATAACAAGACAAAAAAAATAAGTAAAACACATCTACACAATAATAGATCTAAGTAAGCAGTCAAGCAGGCAAACTACACAAGATATCATTAACACAATGAGATTTTGGTGGAAAGCACTTATATTACTGTATTGAAAGGGAAGTACATAGGATGAAAATATTACAACCAATGACTTGACGTAGCAATCCTCCTCCGGTCAAGCCAATGACAAAGCCTCCCAAGGAAGTGTGAGTCTCCCAATAGATGAATAGAGATCTCTCCTAAGGTAATCTCACCATCACCATCATGTATACACTATAGACGTCCTCCCTTTGGTATGGGAGTGAGCTTCACTTATATAGGACTAAGTGGATAGGGTAGGTTGAGATATGGTAGCAGAGAGATAGGGAATCCTTCCAATAGGTTAGGAACCGAATGCCATCTCTCCGAAAGGTTGGGGATAGGGATCCATGTCAGCTAGCTTCGAGAATGGGCTCAAAGAATCTATTTTTGTCCATTAACTGACATCGTCGCAGTCTGTAAGAGGACAGCCTGCGATGACCCATCAAAACCTAGTAAAAATGGGTTTGCATATCTTCCAGGTTAATGACTTATTCAAGGAAACTTTAGGGATGTTTACACTAAGTCTCATGATGGTAAGATTTTAGGTGTAACATACATACAATCCAACAATTAAGGTTTCACCATTTACATGTAAAACATAAATGATATGATTTGATTCACATCATTTGGAACCAAGATTGATAAAAGAACGATCAATGTTCTCATACCAAGCCCTATGGGCCTATTTCAAACTATATAAGGGTTTCTTTAGTAGACAAAGAATACTAACATCTTTCTCAAACTAGGAGATTTCTCCATATAAAAAATTTCAGACAAATCTCCATGAATAAATTCGATTTTGACATCCATTTGACATACCTACCATCCGAGTCAAGCAACATGTGAAATAATTAGTCAAACAAAATTCATATTTGCAATGGGGGCAAAGGTTTGAGGGTAGTTAATACCTTCTTCTTGAGAAAAAAAATTCTCAACCGAATGAGCTTTATGTCTTTCAACAACACCACGAGATGTGAATTTGGTATTATAGACCCATTGAAACTTCAATATATATTTCCTTTCTATTGAGGAACTAATTCTATGTTTTATTTTTCATCGATGATACTCTTCATCCATAACATTCTCCCATTTAGGTTGACTATGTGCATATGCATATGTCTCTAGATCATCCTGTAACACATTTTCCATTAAAGCAACATTATCACAAAATTTTTTACTTGAGATTTAGTCAAAATACTACAGACACCATTTATATCACTTAGTACAACATAATATGATCAAAACATCACAATGCATAATTATCTCTTTTTAATCCAATAAGTATATCAATATAACCCATAGGGTTTCTCTTTTATAGTCTCTAAATATAACAAACTTCTTTGAATTGAGGCAGATCTAGTCCACAAATAAGGTTTGGTGGTAATAACCGCTTCCTAAAATACCGCATCATTATTTTGATTAGTAATCTAATTTAGTTGAGTCGACAATCCAATCGACTGCTCCGTCAACCATCCATTCAACTAATCAAACGATCATATCGTTGAATCCTTTGCTAGTAAAATTTCAACTAATTGACTCTAGAAGATCCAAAGGTGTGATGAACTTGCATAACCTTTGGTTCCAACACCCCCCATAAACACAACAATATAGAGATTCGGGAAGTGGAATTATGTTTTATGAACACCCCCACCCATAATTGCAGTTTCCTAAAGCCTAAGCATGGCCCTAAGTTTAACAAACTTAGATTATGGTAAACTCTTCGTAAATATATTAGAAACTTGATCATTTGTTATACAATAAACAAGGGTGACAATGATACGAACCATTACACCAAAACCCCAAGGTGTTAGTGAAGGCCGTCCACTAGGATCTTAACATCCCACCATGCTCTGCAGTCCAGACTATGGACTGGATGTGCGCCTGTACAGTGGTGTCCCCTTTGCGTCGTACGAACCTCGGGCGAACACTGCAATGCCGACATTGCCACCCGCTCTGTGACTTGAACCTAGGTGGAGGCTCTGATACCAAATGATACGAACCGTTACACCAAAACCCCGAGGTGTTAGTGAAGGTCGTCCACTAGGATCTTAACAGAAAACATTGTTCTGTATCAATAAAAAACATAGAAGCATCCTTATCCATATGATGCGTGAAACTAGAATCGGCTATCCACTATGTTTGAGTGTTGTGGGCATGTAATTCCTAGGAAGTACTAACATAAATGGAAAAATTATCTATGGGTTGACTCAAAAATTGATTAAGCGACACATATTCTTCAATATGCTTAACCTTTCTTCCAAATATTTTGTCTACTTCCAGTATGTTTCCTCCACATGTCCAGAATTTCCATAGTAGTGATAGGTTTTCTTCTTTCAATTCTTCTCAGTCGATGCTAACTCATCAATATTTCCTTTCATAGTATTTCCGATACACTCTTGTCATTTATTTAGGGTGTTTGAACAACCTTTTTCTTTCTAATTTTGTTTGATCTTTCCTTTGAGAAAGTGATCTCGGTGTCTGTTACCAAGCTTCCCTTCATCAAGTAGATTTTATTGGTCCTTGATTAATAAATCATAGAAAGTATAAAAGGAAAATTCCTTACCATATTCCTTGCATGAAATATAACTAGCAGAGAATGAGGAGCAGAACACATCATAAGTGTATTCATATTCATTGGGACTAGGTCAATGAGTTGTCCATCCTTCTTTGGAAAATGTTTCTCACATTCTCCCAATTTCAATTGTAGCTCTTTGATATGATCCAAATAGTCCTCAATCCTTTCAAATGAATGGGGTTCCAGAGAAATTAACTCATTCTCTATCTGTATCAATTGAATTTTGTCATCATTATCAAACAACAACTTCGATGTATTCAGACATCATGAGGACGGTCAATTACACTTGTATGAAAGTGAATCTCCCTTGAAATGCAGGTTATGATGACCCAAAAACCTCATCTTTGTTTCCGTCGATGACAAACTTAGCTTGGTAATTCATAGGGTCTAGAATATAAGTATTGGTATACTGCTAGAGTCCCTTGCTCTTCAGCAATGTTTCCATGTCTAGAGCCCAATTTGCATAGTTATGACCATTCAAAACACGTTCTATATTGGAATCCATCCTTCTAATATCTTCTATATATTATCCAAGTTCAAAGTTTTTAGTGTTCAAATATTCATCAAAGATTCAATCAACCCTATATATAACTCGCCACGATTTGTGTACAATGGGCTAGGTCAAAACCAACTGCTCTAATACCATGTTAGGTTTATACCCTTGGAACAAATAGACGGATTATAGAAGAATATCAGAAATGATAATTGATATTCCAAGAACAGAGGTGGTGTTGACAAAATCTGTTTACAACACTTAAGAACATTACATTCTGATCAGAACATCATAATGTATTATCTCTTTCTAATCCGATAAGTATATAAATACAATCCATAGGCTCATTCTTTTAAAGTCTCTAGATCTAACAAACTTCCTTGAATTGAGGGAGATCTGGTCCACAAATAAGGGTCGATGGTTCTAAAAAATTTCTGAAAGACCGCATCATTATGTTTATTAGTCGGTTTTTCTAGCTGATTTGACCATCCAATCAACTACCTCATCGACCATATAGTCAATCAATCAATTGATTGCTCAATTGAGTATATAATCGACTAGGACCGAACAATTGATCACTTAGTTGAGCATGTAGTTGACTTCTCTACTAGTCAACTGTCGACTTTTGACTAACTGTATCTATAAGATCCAGAGGTGTGATGACATGCATAACCTTTGGTTCCAATACCCCCCCCCATTATCGCAACACTATGGAGATTTGGGAGGTGGAATTATATTTTTTGAACACCATAATTCATTTATATCACTTGAATTCCCAGAAAGAAATGCAAAAGACCAAGGTCAATCATTTCAAAGGTATCTGCAAGTTGTTTCTTCAAACTCAAAATTAATTTAGCATTGTTTCTAGTTATGACTAAATCATCAACATACAATGAAACAATCAAAGTATCATAAGATTCACAACGTTTGAATACAATATTGATGAAAAATTATCAATCTTCTCATACCAAGCACGTGGGGCTTGCTTCAAACCATATAAATATTTATTCAGTCAACAAACAAGACTATAATCCTTCACAAAACCAATCCCATGAGGTTTCTCCATGTATATTTATTCAAACAAATCTCCATGAATAAATTCACTTTTCACATCCATTAATGAACTTCCCATCCTAACCGAGCAGCAAGTGAAAGAATCAGTTGAATCAAGTTCATCTTCGCAACAAGGGAAAAGGTTTCAGTGTAATTGATACCTTCCTGTTGAGAGAAACCCTTGGCTACCAGATGAGCCTCGTGATGTTAAGAAACAACTTCCAATGTAAACTTGGTCTTGTAGACCCATTGACACTTCAAAACATTATTTCCATGTGTTCGAGGAACTAGATCCTAAGTATAATTTTTCATTAAAGAATTAACTTCAGCATACTTAGCATTCACCCATTCAGGTTGTCCCTGATGACCAACATAGGTGTCAAGATCATAGTCTTCAAGAACATAAGCCATCAAGGAAACGCTAACATGTTGTATTTTATTGCGGGTCCATCGACCGATATTAATGTCACCAACATCAGGTCAAACAGCTTAAATATTCTTAGCATCCCACCATGATAAACAAGTCTACGATGAACTAGATTGGTTGGCTTCAGGAGGTTGTGCAAGCATTTCAACAACTTCATTCAATGTGGAACGACCACCAGTCACCTCAGAAACAAAAGTCGATTTCCTGGTCAAAAATTTAAAGGAAGGTATAGTTGATCCAAATTCTTCAAGAATATCAAAAGGATAATTGTGCAACAATATATATGAAGAGTTCAATAACTTAATATGTGAAGTCTTCTCATCCAATATCACATTCCTGCTCAATTGTTGGTTGTGGAGACTAATATTCCAGATTCAGAGGTCTTGTTTGGGTCCTAGACCACAACGGGGGATGTGGGGGGGATCCCTCGCCCCACTATAGTCTCCATGAGGGATCCAGGGGGGGTGAATATCCCCATAAAAAAAATTTCAGAAAAAATGCCTTGTAAAATGTTGTATCTTCATAGTCATAACTTGGTCAATAATGAGTAATTTACGAGCCCATGGTATTGGGTATCCCATGGTATTTTACCATGGTAATTCGTCTTTAAAAGGAAGGCATTGTAATACAACTATATGTTGTAGTATTGTATTATAAATATCTCTATGGTTGTGTAAGAGAGATTGTGAGAGAGATGAGAGGGATTTGCAGTGGATGTGTTGCATGTTATATCCCTTCATTTTGTTGGATGGTTTAATAGAAAGGACTGGCAATATTTGTGAGGACTTAGCCCATCTTGGAGAACCAAGTTATATTGTGTCTCTCTTGTATTGTGTTTATGTGTTTAATTTATGCAACTTGTTTTATGCTATTGATCTACGATCATGTTTTCTAACAATTGGTATCAGAGACAAAGGATTATTTAGTGCATAAACGTGTAGGAAAGAAGGGTTCCTGGTTTGAGTGGAAGTAATGGAAAAAGAAGGAAAGTTTAGGGTTGAAAAATTTAACGGCCAAAATTACCAATTATGGAAGATACAAATGGATACCTATTTTTATTAAAAGGATCTACTCCTACCATTGGGAGGAAAATCAAAACACCTGGTACCTATGAAGGACGAAGAATGGGAGTTTCTTGATAGAAAGGCACTAGGAACAATACAGTTGTTACTGGATTCACTAGTGGCTTTCAATATTAAAAAATAAAAGACAACGAAGGGTATGATGAATGCATTGGCTAAACTGTATGAAAAACCCTTGGCCTCCAACAAGGTATCTGTAATGAAGCGTCTATTTAATATGAATATGTGAGAAGAAGGGTTTGTTGTTGACCATTTAAATGAATTTAATACGATTACTAATCATCTACGTTCTGTAAAAGTGAAATTTGAATATGAGGTTAGGGATCTTCTAATCGTGTGCTCATTGCTAGAAAGATGGAATGGATTGGTCATAGTTGTAAGTAACTCTATCTCTGGTTCAAACACTTTGAAATTTGATGATGTTTTTTGTGTTATTCTTAGTGAGGAAATGCGAAGGAAAAGCATAGGTGATACATTAGGTAATGCATTGACCATAGAGAGCAGGGAAAAACAAAAGGAGAGAGGAAAGAGCCTGAGTAATCATCAAAATTCTAGTAAGGGAAGATCCAAGTCCATACTGGGAAAAATAGAGTGTTGGAACTGTGGAAAGAAAGACTTCATATCTCTAAAAAAGAGAGGAGATGGACAATAGGAGACTACTCAGGAAGAAAATGTAGTAAGTGATGTGTTACAAGATTATTTGATTCTTTAATTACATAGTACTAGTGATTACTAGGTAGTAGATTCAGGGGCTTAATGTCATACTACACCCCATAAGAAATTTATTTATGATTATGTTCAAGGTGATTTTGGACATGTTTTATTAGGTGATGATGGACCATGTAAAATTGTTGGAATGGGTAAGGTACTGAAAAAGTTAAAGAATGGAAGTGAATGGTTGCTGAAAGATGTAAGGCATATTCCTGCTATTAAGAGAAATATGATCTCAACACAGTATTTGGGAGATGGCAGTTTTTTATATACGTTTGGAGAAACGTGGTAGAATATCACTAAAGGATCACTAGTAATAACAAAAGGAGATAGGATAGGTATGTTGTATTTATGTGCTCATAATAATAATTATTTTGTCTATGTAGCTTCCACATAAAAAAATACAACATTGCGGCATCATAGGCTTGGCCACATGGATGCATATTCTCCACTCAAGGAAGTTGCTTCTAGATCTAAAGCAATAAATTTGGAATTCTGTGAGAACTATGTTTATGGAAAACATAATAGAGTCAGATTTCTCAGAGTTGGGAAGAAAAAGAAGAGTGAAAAGTTAGATCTTGTGCATACAGATGTATGGGGACCAGCTCAGGTACAATATCTTGGTGGATCTCGTTATTATGTTACTTTTATTGATGATGCAAATAGAAAAACTTGGGTTTATTGTATTTGACAAAAATCTGATGTTTTTGCTACTTTTAAGAAATGGAAATCTTTGGTTGAGAATGAGACAGGAAAAAGGTTAAAGTGTCTCAGATCTTATCATGGAGGTGAATACTGCAACAAGGAGTTTGATATTTATTGTTCATGCCATGGGATTCAAAGAGAGAGGACTATTCCAGGAACACCACAAGAAAATGGTGTGTCATAAAGGATGAACAAAACAATCATGGAGCGTGCAAGGTGTATGAGATTGCATGCAGGGTTTCCCTTACAATTTTGGGTAGATGTTGTAGATAATGTTTTTTGCTTAATAAATAGAGGGCCTTCAAGTGATTTGGATGGTGGGATTCCGAAGGAGGCATGGACAAGTAAAAAGGTAAACTACTCATTTATGAGAACTTTTGGTTGTGAAGCATTCGTCCATATTGATAAAGAAAATAGAACAAAGTTTGAGGCTAAATCCAGGAAATGTACCTTTATTGGATACGAGGTTGATGATTTTGGTTATCGCTTATGGGATTATGAAAATAACAAAATAATTAGGAGTAGAGATGTGGTATTCAATGAAAAGTTCATGTATAAAGATCAGTTGTATAGAAAGAAACAAGAAAAGGAAAACACAGAATATACAATGCTTGATGAAATCAAAGAAAATGAAGTTCCAAAGTGTATTGGAGAAAACTCACTATGGCTTGGGAATACCACAACAGACAGATGACTACCAGAAATCAACTCAATTCTCAAAGCAATGCTATTATAAAGGACATTGTTAAGATAATGGAGAAATGTAACAAACATCGATCCAAACGTTTGATGTAGATCCCTGTTGGAGCTTTCAATCCATGCACTTGAAATCTGCAAATTAGTCTTGATAGCCAATATCCAACAAGTACATATAATATAAAAATGACATTAACATTATCAATAACAATGGTCCATAATATCACAAGCAAATGTAACCCAAGGTATAATAAACAACATTCACACCATGAATGGACGAGAATATGAGTATTTCTATTAATGAACAAGAAGAAGTACAAAGTGATACAACCTCTTGCCGGCAACCAATCTGAACCAAGATCTAGATCAATCCACTTATGCATCCACCACTTCAATCCTCCATGAATGGCAAACTCAAACTAGATAGGAGTTTGGAAGGTGAACATAATTGGTTCACAACTACAAGGATCAATGAGTGCAGACTCAAGATAGGGAAAAAATCCACTAGAGTTCTCTTGCTATTCTCCTCTTCCTCCTGTCCCTAAGCCATATGTGCTCAATATATAGTCCCCTCAAAGGTAGGTGAAAGGACACATCGAGGCGTTACTCGGGTAGATGGAGAGCCAAAGGTCACCCAATGACCGCTTTTTGGGAGTAAAAAGTAATTAATAGTGGTTTTTACCATTTTACATGCTACCCGCGGGCTATAGTGATGCAAATCGTGGGTATGCCTACTATAAGGATGCAACAGGCAGGTAGGAATAAAAATAGAGCAGACTAGTGTCTCTGAAGGATATAAGTGGATTTGAGTCACTGAAATGGATCCTACAGGCCAAACAATGTTGATGCTCATATGGTGGAAGATTACGGTGTAACACAAAGGTATAAAAAATCAAGAATAGCGATAGGAACCACAAACTCCTACAAGTGTTAGAAGATCTATTAGTTCAAGTAGACCCTCTGAAAGATACTCTCCTTCACTATATTATTTATTGATGACTGACTCTGGTGAACCAGAATGTTATGAAGAATCAATGTAAGTGGAAACTAGAAAGAAGTGGGAGCAAGGAATTAATGAGGATATGGACTCATTGGACGTAAGAAACCAAAATTGGGATTTGGTTCAGTTGCATGCAGGTAAAAGAGCATTACAGAATAAATGGGTTTATAGGTTGAAGGAAGAAGACGAAGGAAAGAATTGGTACAATTCCAGACTTGTTGTAAAGGGATTTGCAAAAAAAAAGGTATATATTTTGATGAAATATTTTCTCCTATTGTTAAAATGACTTCAATTAGAACTATTTTAATTCTAGTGGTGGTAGAATATTTGCATCTTGAACAATGATATGTAAAAACAACATTTCTCCATGGGGATTTGGAGGAAGAGATTTATATCAACAACCATAGGGGTATGAGTTCAAAGGGAAGGAGAATTTAATATGCGTGTTGAAGAAGAGCTTGTATGGCATGAACCAAACTCCAAGGCAGTGGTATTTTAAATTTGATAGGTTTATGAGAGAATAAGGTCATAATAGATGCCATTCTGACCACTATGTTTATTTCAAGAATCTAGATAACAAAAGATATATTATCTTGTTATTGTATGTGGATGACATGCTTGTTGTAGGGTCTAACATGTAGCCTATATAAATGTGCTCAAAAGGAAATTAGCTAATTCATTTGCGATGAAGGATTTGGGTGATGCAAATCAAATACTTGGTATGAGAATAACAAGAAACAAGAAAAATCACAAATTGGCATTGTCTCGGGGTGAGTACATAGAAAAAGTGTTGCATAGGTTTAGAATGCAGGATGAAAAAATAGTAAGTACACCTTTGGCCAGCCATTTCAACTAAGGAGATGTGTCCCAAGACACAAGAGGAGATAAAATACATGTCCAAGGTTCCCTATTCATTAGCAGTTGGCAACTTGATGTATTCCATGGTGTTCACAAGACCAGATATTGCACATGTAGTGGGAGTTGTAAGCAGGTATATGAACAATCCAAGTAAAGAGCATTGGAAGGTAGTAAAGTGGCTTCTCAATTGTTTGAGAGGTACTTATACTCATGCATTATGTTTCGGAGGTTCAAACACTGCTCTACAAGGTTATCTTGATGCAGATATGGAAGGTGATAAAGATAGCAGGAGGAGAACCATATGGTATGTAGTTATTGTAGGTGGAACAACAGTAAGTCGGATTTCGAAACTGCAAAAGGTTGTTTCACTTTCAACAACAAAAGCAGAGTATGTTGTTGCTACAGAGGCTAGTAAAGAGATGATTTGGATACAGAGGTTCATGGAGGAAATGGGTAAGAAGCAGGAGAATAACAGGTTGTGCAGTGACATCCATAGTTCCACTCATCTTGAAAAGAACTCGGCTTTCCATTCTAATACTAAATATATACATATCAAGTACCATTTCATACAATATGTTCTGGAAGATGAATCGTTAAAGTTGGAAAAGATAAGCACTAGCCAGAATCATGCATACATGTTGAAAAAGGTAGTAACCAGAGAGAAACTGAGTTCCTGCTCATTTTTAGTTAGCCTTCAAGCATTAAGGAGAAGATGAGAAATTTATCAGGTCCAAATTTTGGAGCATAGTATAGCATATGCAGTAGCGATGGAGTTGTTGTGATCAGTCTCCAAGTGGGATATTGTTGGTTATAGAGCCTGATCTTCCAGATTCAGAGGTCGCATTTGGATCTCGGACCATGATGGGGGGTGTGTGGGGGATTCCCCCCCCCCCCCCACTATAGTCTCCATGGGGGATCTAGGGAGGGAGACAACTACTTTTGGGATCCCCCTGGTGGGGGTTTGGGGGAAATGCCCTCGTAATGAAAATTTTAGGAAAATGCCTTGTAAAATGTTGTATTTTCATATCCATGACTTGGTAAATAATGGGTAATTTATGGGCCCATGGTATTGGGTATCCCATGGTATTTTCCCATGGTGATCCCTCTTTAAAAGGAAGGCATTGTAATACGGTTGTGTGTTGCAGTATTTTATTGTAAAGATCTATGAGATTGTGTGAGAGAGACTATGAGAGAGCGAAGAAGAAGTTGAAACGGATGTGTTGTAGGTTATATCCCTTCATTTTTCTTGTTGGTTTAATAGAAAGGACTATTAATTTTTGTGTGGACATAATCCTAAGAGGAGCTACTCGATTAAACGAGACTACCCTTTTTTATTTTGGATGGCCTAATTGTTTTTTTGTCATAAAGGTAAGTTTATTTGCCACTATCCCGACCTCGTTGAGCTCCTTTCCTTCCAGGAGGGAGTTAACTACCTTTATCTTCCTCCTACCCGCACCCCCGACTAGTTAATTACCTCATATCCAATCTTTGGTGAACCACGTTATATTGGTTTCTCTCTTGTATTGTGTTTATATGTTTTATTTCTACATCTTGTTTTATGCTATTGTTCTACAATCCTGTTTTCTAACACCTAATATAATATGTTTTTTTATGGGGTCAAACATTCAATAGGCTTTTGATACATCGGAATACCCCATTATGATGCAAGAATGACTCTTTGCATCCAATTATTCTTGCAGCTATCACCGATGTGTGCCCAAGAAATACATCCAAAGGTTTTGAGGTGTTCGATAGAGAGTTTCCTTCCCCACCACTTCTTAATTGGAGTCATGTCACTGACAACTATAGTCGAAACAAGATTCATGAGATAATTTGAGCAATAAACAGCGTCTGTGCGAAATTTGGTCAAAAGGTTTTTGGCCTGCAATAGACATCGAGCCATTTCGACCAAAGTCCTCATTAGAGCAAATTTAGGGTCTAAATGGACCTCCCTAAGAAAGTAATAAAAAAATCAACATCACACTACAAATATGCCATGTCACACTAAGTTAAAGGTGTTGACATCTAGTGAAGGCCAATGTATATTGTCTCATTAATAGTAGTTGAAAAGTATGTTGGGTTAGTGTAGAGTTAAGAAATGAGGGTTCAAAATATTAATGAAAGGTTTAAATTCTTGTGCACACACAATAAATGATATAGTGGTAAATTTTTAAAATTTAGATTATAATTTATTTATTTTTTATAAATATTTTTGTGCACACACAAGACAAGATATAGTGGTAATTTTTTTTAATTTATATTATAATTCATTTAAATTTTTATAAATGTACCATTATTTTTTATATATTTAATAAAATCTTTAAAAAATATATAAAATTATAATGAAAAATATAATTACAATGATATTAAAAATAAACAATCACTATTATTATTTTTTATATTAAAATTGGAGTAGTCTACTTATTCTGCGTTTTGGACTTTTCGATGGTTTTTGGTCGGAATCCAATAATGTTTTTTAGTTAAATCCAAATTTGGAAGCATTTAAATTGTGTTTTTGAATACATAAATGGATTGGGCACCCTCACATACCCCTATGGCACTCATATTATGCAATTTTCATAACTAATATACACAACTCTAAGATTTTTTAAATATTTCCAACCAAACTTCATACAAAACAAACCATAAAATATACCCGGAATAAAGTAAAAAACGTAGAATATTTAGACTACTCCTTAAAAATTAAGTATTTTCACACACACACACACACACCGAGTTCGAGAGCAAAAGTTATCACAAAAATATCAAAAGATTCTTGTTCTCTCCTTTCTATTATTTAGAATACATATTAGTGTTGGGTAATTTCTATCTTCATTATATATAGTGTGTGTTTTTACAAGCTATAAATATAAAATGAAGATGAATACAAAATTACCCAATGCTAATATGTATTCTAAATAAGAAAAGGGAGAGAGAAAAAATAATCTTTTGATGCTTTTGTGATAACTTTTTCTCTCGAGCTCATAATTGGGCATTCTTGGAACCATTGGAAATTTCTTGATGCGATATACAACTTTTATGTTTTGAGTTTTTTAAGATTACATATTGATTTCCAGGGCAAAAGTTTTAGTATTTATGGGAGAAAAGCATCTAAAATCAATTAAATATTATTTATTTTATTTTTAAAAATATTTAAATTGAGTTAAAATTAATTTTCTCCCATTTAAAATTAATTTTTCTTTTTAAAAGATTAATTATATAAATGTTTTTAATATTTCAAAATTACTCCACTATCATTTTAATTAATGTAAGATTTATATTTTAAAGGACTTGGAAGTAGTTCTAATAAAAAATACTCTATATTTATTATTTCAAGTATATTTATAATATTCAAGGTGAAATTTTCATGATCTTAACCAAGGTGAGGTTTTAATGGAGTTAGCTATTGTCAATTAAAAATATGACACATAAGAATCATATGTCTAACTCAACCATAATGGTTGACCAAAGCTATTGAAATTCTATGGGTTTGAGAAATCCAACTCATCCATGACACATTTTTTTATAAGCCTCATTTTAGACCCCAAATTTCCTCTAGTGATTCTTCCTCTCTACCACTCCATTGTACTGAGGGACGTGAGGGGAAAATCACTAGCAAGAAATACCATTTTGTAACAGGTATTCTTCAAAATGTCGACTCACATATTCTCCACCATTGTTTGACCTCAAACATTTAATAGGTCGACCACACTCATCCAATGCCCTAAATTCCTTGAATCTTTCAAAGACATGACTCTTATTTTTCAAGAAATAGACCCATATAAATCTAGAGAAATAATCATTGACAGTTAAAATATACTTTTCACCTACTAATGAGGGTTTGTTCATGCAATAGATATCATTGTGAACAAGTTCTGGTTGGTCATGTTCCTACCATGCTTTCTCAAAATCAAAGGGTTCCTGATCATGCTTTCCAAGCATGCATCCTTTACAAACTCCAACAGGTGGAACATTCTTTAGGAGACCTGTAACCATATTCTTTGTTCGCATCATTTTCAAACTTTGAAATTTCATGTCCGAGTCGTTCATGCCAAATTCAACTTCAATCATTGTTATGAGCAACGAGTGCGGTCGGTCCAAAATCATGCCTGGGAGAGTCAAAAAAGTTATATAGTCTGTATTTTGGATCCATAAATCCTAAAGAAAAAATACCCCCCATTCTTTAGGTCCTTCATGACAAACTAATCTGACCAAAACTCAACAGTCTGGGCAAGTTGAGCTACCGATATTAAATTCACACTCAATCTAGGAACATGATAGACATTTGAAATTCTACCATGTTGACATTCAACTTCTCCACTTCCAGCAAATGTGAGAGCATATCATTAGCTACATAAATTTTATATTCCAGAACTCCACTTAAGGAAGAGAACATATCTAAGCATCCTTAGCCATATGATGAGTGGAACCATAATCGACTATCCACTGATTCTAAGTGGTGTGAGCATGTAATTCCTTGGAAGTGATGGCATAAAAGGTAAAATTATCTGTAGGTCGATTGGTCAATCGAACAACTAACTCCATCTTCTTCAAGATGATTGACCTTCTCTTCCAAATATTTTGTCTTCTTCCAGTAGGCTTTCTCTATATGTGCAACCTTTCCATAGTAGTGACATGTTTTCTTCTTCTGATTCTTCTTGGTTGATATTGAATCATCAATATTTCCTTTAGTAGTCTGGTCGATACACTCATGTCGTTTATTTAGGGTGTCCAATTGACCCCACTCTCTGTAATTTTCTTAATCTTTCCTTTGAGAAAGTGAGCCTGGTATCTATTACCAAGCTTCCCTTCATCATGCATATTTTGTTGATCCTTGATCAATAAATCATAGAATGTACCAAAGGAAAATTCCTTATTGTCTTCCTTGCATGACATCCAACTAGCGCGGAATGAGGGTTAGAACACATCATAAGTTGTCTTCAAATTCATCAAGACTATTTCAATGAGTTTTCCATCCTTCTTTGAAAAACTTTTCCCACATTCACCCAAATTCAACTGTAGCTCTTTGATATGATCCAAATAGTCCACAATCATTTAAAAGGGATGGTGTTTCCAGAAAGATCAACTCTTTCTCTAATATATTTATCACTTGAATTTCATCAACCTTATCAAATATCGAATTAATAGTATTCCAGACATCATGAGGACAGTCGATCCCACTCGTATGAAAGTAAATCTCCCTTGAAATGTAGGTTTTGATGACCCCAATAAACTCATCCTTCTTTTTGTAGATGAAAAACTTAACATGGTTATCTATAGGGTCTGGAATAGTATACTTGGTATACTGCTAGAGTCCCTTTCTCTTCAGTAATGTTTCCATGTCTATGTTAAAGTTACAACATCGTGAGTCATTCTCCAAGTCAATCTTGTGCCAATATTGAGCCTCATGTGTCGAGGTAGTTCCTTATAGGATCCTGAGTTGGACTCAGGAAACTTGGAGAAGAATCTTGAGTTGGACTCAAGAATGAATAAGCTTCATGTGTTGAGGTAAGTGCTTTTTTATTTCAAAGTGATGGTGTCATACATTTTGGTTTGTCAAGACTAAGGCCTTGTATTTCAAGGCAGATCCTCATGTGTTGAGGTAATTCTTTGCATGTTGAAGCATGAATGGTGTGTGTTGTACTACTAACCATGGTTGATCTATTAAGTCTCCTCTAGAGACTGGCCACCTCTAGAGCGAATTACTTTAGCATATGACCACTTGGAACGATAGTAGAACAAGATGATCACATCATTGGAAAAATCTTTCTAGTATATTTGATATGATAGATAAATTAAAGTTGGCACATGTGGACCATGCAGATAACACAAGAGATAAAGATAAGATGTATAAGATAATAGAGAACTCAATTTGCTCAGTAATGATAAAGACTTCAGTTAAATAAGAGAGAACTTAAATTGTTAAACTTCAGTGATGTTAACAAGAAAGACTTCAGTTAATTAAAGGAGAATTCAAATTGTTCAATTCAATGATGTTATCAAGAAGGATTTCAGTTAAAAGAGTTAACTAAGTGTCAATAAAGAATATCTAGTTAAATAAAGTGTTTTGCATGTCAACACTTGAGCTAAACTAAAGACGACACTTAGGTTAAACTAAAAGACAACACTTGAGTTACGAAACTTGAGTTGCGACACTTGAGTTGCAACACAAGTTACGACATTTGCATGACGACACTTGAGTTAGATTTATAACTAAGTGACCTAGCATCTAAATGAAGAGCGAGTTCATCTTGAAGTCAGAAGATAAAAATAGAATCTGAAGCATGAGAAGAATGATATATATATATATATATGTTATGCAGGATTGATGAATTCAATGTGAGAGTGAATTCTCTTCTCTCTTGAAGGAAATGCACTTTCTTTGTGCAAGATATTATTCTGAGTTCTATTCTTCCATATTCACTCTTGCTCTGTGATTGTATCAAGTGGCAAGGGTGATTGGTATATTATCTTGGATAATGAACCAAGGGTGCTTGATGTAATATGATCATTGTAAAGACAATATTTTATATCTATCAATATTCTAAGGAATATATTGTTGTGGTTTTATCCCTAAAGTACTAGAGGGTTTCCGCAGGGTAAATACCGTGTCTCGTGTGAATGCTTATGCTTGTTGATTATTCATTTGATTTCAAGTACTACTATAATTCCACATTAATATAAAAAAATTAACATGGTATTAGATCTCAGGGTGTGAATGAGATAAGTTTTGTATTCAAGCTTGAGCCTATGTTGATCCTAATTGCAAACGTTGAGCATTGTACTTGAAGAATAATGGCTTCAATCTCAGTAAGACCGGAATACTGACTTGAAGGAACTTTGAACTTCAATACTTGGAGACCAGGATTCTGAATATCCTAGAATAACATGATCTAGATGGCTATGTATCCAGTGTTTTTGAAGAGCCTACTACTAATGCAGGGCACATTAATTTCAAGAAGATTCAATCCAAAGCAAAGAGAATCATTTATGATTATGTGAAAGAAAATTTGATGCCAGTGATTACTCCATTGAAGACCACAAAGGAATGCTTCGAAATTTTGACAAATATTTATGAGAAGAAGGCTCCCATTTAGAAGAGAGCATTGAAAAACAAACTTCAGAATATAAATATGGAGAAGGATGAATCGGTTGCTTCCTTCTTCACAAAGATCTCTCAAGTAAGAGATCAACTCATGAGAATTGGTGTAACGGTTTATGATGATGATCTCATATAGATTTTTGTTGATTAACTTCCATCTTCATGGGAGACATTCTTGGTTGCAATAAATGGTTGATAAGTGCAACCAAACTTTGAAATACTATGGCATGGTTATCTACAAGAAGAAGGGTGAACCCAGAGAAAATATACTTCCTCCAAGGAAGAGAACCTTTCTCTAATGGCACAGAAGAAGAGAGGAAAGAAATATTTTTCTCATAAGAAGTTTCCTCATCAAAAGGAAAATTCTTACAAGAAGAAATTTGATAAGTCTAAAGTTAAATACTTCAATTGCAATAAGAAGGGTCACTTTGCAAGATACCGTCGTGCAAAGTAAAGAGGAAATTTCAAGGCTAGGTTCCATGCTTCTAATGCTACAGAATATGAACCTACAATAAATAATTATTCAAATGATCAAGAGATAAGGAAGGAGTACTATATTTTCTTAGCCCTATATAGATCCATTACCACTAGTGCTAAGACATGGTCGGTGGATAGTGGCGCATTAAAACGCATGGCTTGATAGAGGAGCGCTATCTCAAATATGAAGGAAAATAAGTTCTTCTATCAAGTGGAGCTTGGAGATAATACCATCTATTTGATCCAAGGATTTGGATCCACTTTTTTTTAGTTGAATTTAGGTGATGTACTCCATGTTGATGATATTATGTATGCTCTCGGTATGAAGAAAAACCTCCTATCCATTTCAGATCTAGAAGATAAAGTTTTCATATTAATATTTATGGACAACAAAGCGCTCTTGTGTCCTAATAATCCAGACTTGAATTATGCAGTCGTGATTGGAGTTAGAGAGGGAGGTCTCTGCAAAGTTCTTGGAAATTTTATTAAAGCCATGATCCATACACCATCAGTCCTTGTGAACCATTATTAAGATTCAATATGCTAACATAGATAACATTAGTATTCAATTCAATTTCACAACAATAGCATATACAGGATCACTGAAAGAAACACAATCACAAGATAGACACAGATTTATCCTGGGAAACCCTCTAGGGGAAGAAAACCCAGCAAATACTTCCTTAATATATATTATCAAAAGTACAAAGACAAAACCCCAAACAAGTTCTCCTTATCTTTGCAAATATCTCTCTCTCTCCTATGTGAATTACACAAGTGAGCGTAAAATACAATATAATATATCCAAATAAATTACAATAATAAAATACAATAGAATATTCTTCGAAGTTACAATATTTCAGCAATCCCCCTTAAAGAGAAGGGTAGTCTACTTACAACAACAACATCAACTGTAGGAGAAAGGAGAGATAAAATCATCAACAACATCAAGGTGATACAACTATAAATCATCAGAAGTATTTCTTCAACAATATCAGCAGCTGGAACAGTTACTAGAACATATTCAACATCTTCAGTACTAGAGAATCATCTTCTACAACACTGAGTCTTCATTTTTAATCTTCATATTCTTTAGTACTCAATCGCTCGATCGTCTACAGAAACACTTGATATTCCAAACAGTAACAACTCTTGACCTTTCAATCAACAAACACATATTGATCTTTCGATCAGCAACAACATCATCTGTAGCAACATAACTTGCAACACACGTGATCCAATTATGGTATGATCAATCCCTCTCACTTTAGGACATAAGTCCAAGGATGATGCAATCCTAACCACATCATTGAGACAAAATTATGAGGATCACATTAGGACTAATTTCTAGGTATGATACAATCCCAACCACATCACGGAGACAAAAGTATGTGGATCGCTTTAGGACTAATGTCCAGGGATGATACAATCCAAACCACATCATGGAGACAAAAGTCTGTGGATCACTTTAGGACTAATGTCCAGGGATGATACAATCCCACCCACATCACGGAGACAAAATTCTGAGGATCACTTTAGGACTAATGTCCAGGGATTATACAATACCAACCACATCACGGAGACAAAAGTCCGCGGATCACTTTAGGACTAATGTCCATGGATGATACAATCCCAACCACATCACGGAGACAAAATTCTGTGGATCACTTTGGTACTAATGTCCAAGGATGATACAATCCCAACCACATCACGGAGAAAAAATTATGTGGATCACTTTAGGACTAATGTCCAGGGATGATACAATGCCAACCATATCACGGAGACAAACGTCTGCGGATCAATTTAGGACTAATGTCTAGGGATGATACAATCCCACTAAAACATCATCATCACTTCTCCCCCTTTCAAGGAAGGTCCTTTCGAACCACACCAAGATTGTCACGGAATTACTCAAACTTCACTCGAGACAGAGGCTTAGTAAACACATCAGTAACTTGTTCATCAGTGCTCACATACGGGAGATTTATAGCTCCCTTCTGTACCATATCTCGTATGTAAAAATACTGTATTTCTATGTTCTTTGACTTGTCATGGAACATTGGGTTCTCCATCATCTTTATACAACTTTGGTTGTCAAATAGAATCACCGTGGTATCCAACTCCAGGTCAAATAGACCCGACATCAACTTTCGAAGCCATATGGATTCACAACTAGGAGAACAAGCTGTTATATACTCTAGTTCAGTTGTGCTGAGAGAAACACTGGACTGCTTCCTTCTAAACCATGATATCATGGTGGATCCCAAACAATAACACCCACCGAAGGTGCTCTTCCTATCTGATACACTTCAAGCCCAATCTGCATCTGTATAACCATAAAATCTATAGTCATGATTTCCAACATAGTATAGACCAAATTCTATCGTACCTTTCAGGTACTTAATCACATGCTTTTCATCTACCAAGTGAACAAGTCTAAAATCAACTAGATACTGACTCAGGGTGTTCATAGCAAAGCATATATCTGGCCTAGTATTTGTCAGATACATCAATAACCCAATAATATGTCTGTACTGAGTCACATCCACTAACTCTAACGATTCATCATCTAACAACTTCAATTTGGTATCCATGGGTGTTGCCATGGATTTACATTCCAACACATCAAATATTTTTAGGATTTCCATAGCATACTTTCCCTTGTTGATAAATATTCCCTCTGGGATCTTCCATACTTCCAGACCTAGAAAATAGTGCATCAATCCAAGGTCGAGCTTCTTCTTGCACTCTACAATCTGTTTCTCATTTCCTGTCAGAAATAAATCATCCACATACAGCAATAATATGACAGGCTCATCATCCATAACCTTAAAGTAAAGGTTAGGGTCAAATTTACTTTTGGTAAATCCCAAGCTCATCAAAAAGCTATCTATCCTTCCATACCAATATCTAGGAGCTTGTTTCAATCCATACATAGCCCTCTTCAACTTGCATATGTGATTCTGTATGTCTTCAAATTCAAATCCCTATGGTTGTTCTATGTACACTTCTTCCTCAATCACACCATTTAGGAAAGTTGTCTTCACATCCATCTGGTGTAAACTCCACTTCATCATGGATGCAAGTGCCATGATGGTTCTAATGGAAGTGTACCTTGCTACTGGCACAAATGTCTCTTCATAATCAATTCCCTCTTTCTGAGAGAATCCTCTAGCCACAAACCTTGCCTTGTATTTCTCAATACTTCCATCAGTTGCATGCTTTATCTTGTAGATCCACTTGTAAGATACCACACTTTTTCCTTCTGGTTTGGGAACTATATCCCAACCATCATTCTTCATTATTGATTGGTATTATTCTGTCATTGATTCTACCCATTCTTTCTTCTGCATAGATTATTCATAACTGGTAGGTTCTTGATCTACAAGATCACACATCAAATCCATGTAACTGGAAAACGGCTTTGGCTTCTTGCTTGCTCTTCTGGAGAAGTTTGGAGCTCCATACTTCTATGCTTCTTGTATAATTTCTCGATCCCAAGCTGGTTGCTCGATATCTTGATCACACCATGAGTCTAACATCTCATCATAGATGACTTCCTCTACTTGATTTCATAATTATTTTATAGTTGAACCATTGTCACTTGTTCTATAGAACAAGTATCATCATTGTTCATTTGTAGGTGATCGTTGTACGATACTTACTACAAGTCAAATTAAATAGCGTGGTTAGAAACAAATCATAGTTTCCAAATATATGCATAAAAACATAAGTCACACTATCTTAGCCAATGATACAACATTCATCCATATCCCATATTCATATGGTAACTTTCTAGATGCCTTCCATCTCTACCAGGACATTATTAAGAGTGCGCACTACTCCTAATATGCCAGCAAAGAGGTTTCACTCTAGATAAGTAGCAATGGAATGTTGTATAGCACCATAGGATACTTACCCATGACATGCATTACACTGCAAACATCCTAACACACATCCTAAATAAATGTGTATACAACTAGATACTATCATTTAATTAATGTGATAGAAATGACAATTCAAATACTTATCTTTGTTTGTTTGGTAGGATCTCTTTTGATCATAGTCTCCTTGCAGGTATTACTGGAATGTCTAATGGTGAACTCTACTCCATCATCAAGCTTGTATTTTGCTTCTCCTATTCTCCTAGTGATCCTTTCTGAGGGGAGCCATTTTCTTCTCAACTGGAGAGAGTCTTGTTCTGACCTGTCATGTGCTTTGTAGCACCACTATCACAAGACATATTCCTTTGCTTGCTTCCTGGGTGGTTCTTCATCTTTTGATTCTTCTTCATCATCTTCAGCAAGGTGAGCATGATGTATTTTGTTTCTCTTCCTCTTCTTGTATTCTTCTTTCTTCAATGGACAATCTCTGTCAATATGCCCCATCTTATCACAATAATAACATTGAAAGTTGGAGTAGTTTCTTCTTGGATTGTTTCCTCTTGTCCTTTGGAAATTCTTGGGAGGTTGATACTCCTTGTGGATTTCCTTCTTGAATTTACATTGACTTATTCCTCTCTTGGTATGGGTGGCTAGGGATTGATAATCTTCTTTAAGTAGAGCTTCTCTATTGGATACTCTAAGCTCCTCTTGGATGCAATCTTCCCATACAATTTCAAATTTCATGTTTTCTTTTTTGGCACACATAGTCTAGATGAATGAATCCCAAGGTCTAGTGAGACCATTGAGAGAAGTCATTACCAACTCATCTTCATCAAGGGTGTCTCCAATACCTTCTAGTTGTTCCTTGAATTGGGAAACCCTTGTAAAGTTTTCTTGAATGGATTCTCCTTGGCTCATCTTGGTACTCTTTAATTGAGCTCTCAAATTCATCTTCCTATTGATGTTATTTCATTCATACATTCTAGCTAGGGAATCATACATCTCCTTTAGGGTCTTCTTGGATGACACTTGAGGAATCAAGTGTTCTTTGATAGAATCAACAATGATCCTCTTTTCCCTAATCAGGTCATTCTTGTGCTTCTCCTTAGCTTCATCCTCTTTAGGTTCTGTTAATTCATCCTTTATGTATTTGGCAAGATCATTCTCTTCAAGAATGAGGCCAATCCTATATTTCCATGCTCAGAAATTCTCTATGCCTTCTAGCTTATCCTCAATTTTAGTGCTTGGGGCCATCTTATTTAGGAGGTCACCAAATAATGAAATTTCTTAAAATGAAAAATTGACCTTACCAAGATATGCGCTTGACTGAGGCGAATTGAATGGTACACTTGGTTTCTGTAGATTCCAAATTTTCACCCTTCAAAATTGACTTGCGAATTTCGGATCTGCAATTTCTGGCTTTTCTGGTTTTCTGGTTTTTCTTGTCCAAAGTCAAACTAGGGTTGAATTTCCCAGATATATACCCACTCAAAAAATTCGATCTAGGGCTCAAAATTTCACTCTTGGAGAGGTACACCTTTTTATGCTGATAGCACTCAAAAATTCCACTTATGTGAAAAGCCCTAATTTTTCACTTCCAGAGAGAGAGAGAAATTCACCTTGTGAAAGTTATTCTATTCGGGCTAGCTCTGAAACCATGTTAAGATTCAATATGCTAAGATAGATAACATCAGTATTCAACTAAATTTCACAAAAATAGCATATAGAGGATTAGTGAAAGAAACACAATCACAAGATAGACACAGATTTATCCTCGGAAACCCTCTAGGGGAAGAAAACCCAACAAATACTTCCTCAATATAGATGATCAAAAGTACAAGGACAAAACCCCAAACAAGTGCTTCTTCTCCTTGCAGATGTCTCTCTCTCTCTCCTATGCAAATTACAGAAGTGAGTGTTTGTGTCCAAATGAGGAGCACATCACTCCTATTTATACTTTATCTTCCACTTGAATTTTTCCCTAACTAGGTCGGCCCCAACAAACTTAACTGGGCCGAATTACCTAGGAAGACTCAAAACAATATAATATTACTTTCTAGAGGGTTCTATCGACCTTACAAAGGAGGTTTTACCTCATGACTCTATGATGACCAATTACAATAATAACATCTTGATGGAGGAATAAAACATCTCCGAATAAATTACAATACTAAAATACAATAGAATATTCTTCGAAGTTACAATATTTCAACAAACATGGCATAGGAGGCTTGCTCGTCTTCATTTCATAGAACTACCTAGATTACAGAAGATGGTAAAAGGTATGCATGTATTTCAATTTGAGCATGATGTTATTTATAGGGGTTGTTCTCTTGGTAAGAACATCAAGAAAATATTTCCAAAAAGTACTAAAATATCTAAAGGGATTATGGACTTTATCCACTCATATCTATGTGGTCCCATGTCTGCACCATCCTTGAGTGGTTATTTGTACTATGTTATTTTCGTAGATGACTTCTCTCTCAAGTCATGGATCTATTTTCTGAAGGAAAAGAGTGAAAATTTCAACAAGTTTCAAGAGTTTAAAGCATTGGTTAAGAATCAGACAGAAAATCACATTCATGCTTTGATATTTGATAATGGAGGAGAGTTCAAGTCTCATGAATTTAATGACTTCTACCGAGAGGAGGGGATAAAAAGACAGTTGATTGTACCTTACAACCCCCAATGGAATGGGGTTACTGAAAGAAAGAATAGAACAATATGTGAGGCTGCAAAATCTATGATGTGTGATTAGGATTTTCCCACCTCCTTATGGGTAGAAGACTCTAGCACTATTGTTTATATTCATAACAGAATCCCGCGTGTTATTCTGGAAGAAAATATTCTCGAAGAAGCTTTCACCGGTGAAAAACCATATGTTGGAAACTTGAATATTTTTGGTTGTCATGTCTACATTCATGTGCCAAAAGAGAAAAGGACAAATATTGATCCATATGGAAAGAAAGGAACATTTGTTGGATATAGTAAATCCTCCAAATCTTATAGAATCTATGTTCCAGGTCAAAGGCACATTGAAGTTAGCAGAGATGTAACATTTCATGAAGAGGCTTCCCTCAAGCACTCTAAAAAAATTCAGTGTGATTCAGAATGGGGGAGCATGAGACTCCCATGATGGAGGATCCAAGTTCTTGTTCTCCTCTTTCAAATGTACTTAGATCCGCTTGATCCTAAAGATTTAGTAGAACTAGTAGAAATATCACTTGATGAACCTCTTAAGAGGAGATCTTACTGGTGTCGAGACATTCTTTAAGAGGAAGAGAAGCATGGAGCACCATCAGGTACATACAAAGAGTGAAAGAGACCTAAAAGATAATAAAGATATGTAGCACGGATTATTCACATCAGTGATTCAGAACCCACCACCTATGAGGATGCTACTAAGCAGCAAGTATGGAAATATGCCATGGTGGAAGAATACAAATCCATCATGAAGAATGATATGAGGGAAGTGGTTCCTAAACCTGAAGCCAAGTCAATACTAACTTCCAAGTGGCTTTATAAATTCAAACATGCAGCTAATGGTAGTATTGAAAAATATAAAGCAATATTTTTTGGCTCGTGGTTTCTCACAGAATGAAGGAATAGACTATGATGATACTTTCACTCCTGTGTCCAGGTACACTACTATTCGCACCATCATTTCACTTGCCTTGGTTCTAGGGTGGAAGCTTCACCATATAAATGTGAAGACTGCCTTTCTCAATGGTGAAGTTGAGGAAGAAGTATACATGCAACAACCTAATGGGTTTGTAGTTCATGGGAAGGAGTCCCATGTATGCATACTTAAGAAATCCTTGTATGGTCTTAAGTAAGCCTCGAGGCTTGGTATTCAAGGATTGATAGCTATATTCATAGATTGGGATTCTCCAAAAGATAAGCTAAACCCTACTTGTACTTCAAAGTTGTGAAGAACCAACCACTAATATTGGTTCTCTATGTCGATGACTTGTTCCTTACTCGAGAGGAACAACATATAGCTTGGTGCAAGAGGGAGCTCAATTATGAGTTCGAAATGAAAGACTTCGGTTTTATGCACTACTTTCTTGGTATGGAACTTTGGCGAATATGAGATCTTTATTTCACAAGGAAAGTACACAATTGATGTGTTGCACATGTTCGGTATGATGGATTGTAAATCCATGTCTACACCAATGGTTTCTTATCTGAATAAACTACATGAGTCAGATTCTGGATCGGATCTAGTGGATCTTACCATGTATAGACAACCCATTAGTTGTTTGATGTATTGATACATAGTAGACTAGACATATGTTAAGTAGTGAGTATCTTGAGTCATCTCATCTCTGAGCCAAGACATAGACATTGGTTTTATTCCAAGCATGTGCTTAGATACCTTCGAGGTATTATTGCTTAGAGACTCATATATGCTTCCATTGGAGGAGTGATGCTGCTTGGTTATGTTGACTCTGAGTGGGGTGGTAGTATTGTGGACTGAAAGAGTACATCTAGATTTTATTTTAGCTTGGGATCAGCTATGATCTCTTGGTCCAGTAGGAAGTAGGGCTCTGCATCCCAGAGTACTACAGAAGCATAGTATATTTCAACTAGTACCACCTAATGAGAAGTTGTGTAGCTTAGGAAGCTACTTGTTGGGTTGTTTGGTGAGAAGCTTGAGACTACTGTCATTCACTCTGGAAATCAGAGCTGCATTAAGATCTAAAAAAACCATGTGTTTCATGAAATATCTAAACACATTGAGATGAAATACCACTACATCAGAGACATGGTCCAGAGAGGTGTTGTAAGACTTCATTACATTGCTACTAGTGAGAAGATAGAAGATATGTTGACTAAGACTCTGTATTTGACGAAGTATAGGTACTTCCAAGACAATACTAGCATAGAAGAGAATGCCTCAGTCACTGAGAGGGAGTGTTAAAGTTACAACATCATGAGTCATTCTCCAATTCAATCTTGTGTGCCAAGATTGAGCCTCGTGTGTCAAGGTAGTGCCTTATAGGAGCCTGATTTGGAACTAGGAAACTTGGAGAAGAATCTTGATTTGGACTCAAGAATGAATAAGCCTCATGTGTTGAGGTAAGTGCTTTGTATGTCAAAGGGATGGTGTTGTACAGTCTTGTTTATCAAGACTAAGGTCGTGTATGTCAAGACGGATCCCCATAAGTTGAGGTGGTTCCTCATGTGTTGAGGTAATGCTTTTCATGTTGAAGCATGAATGGTGTGTGATGTACTACTAACCATGGTTGAGCTATTAAGTCTCCTCTAGAGACTAGAAACCTTTAGAGTGAATTTTTTTAGCATATGACCACTTGGAATGATAGTATAATAAGATGATCACATCATTGGAAAAATATCCTTAGTATATTTGATATGATAGATAAATTAAAGTTGGCACATGTGGACCATGAAGATAATACAAGAGATAAAGATAAGATGTGATAAGATAAGAGAGAACTCAATTTGCTTAGTAATGATAAAGACTTCATTTAAATAAGAGAGAAATCAAATTGTTAAACTTCAGTGATGTTACAAGGAATACTTTAGTTAATTAAAGGAGAATTCCAATTGTTCACTTCAAATATGTTATCAAGAAGGAGTTCATTTAAAAGAGTTAACTAAGTGTTAATAAAGAAGATCTAGTTAACTAAAGTGTTTTGCATGTCAAAACTTGAGATAAAATAAAAGATGAAACTTGAGTTACGACACTTGAGTTACGACACTTGAGTTACGACACTTGAGTTGTGACACTTGAGTTACAACACTAAAGGTACAACACTTGCATGACGACACTTGAGTTAGCTTCCTAACTAAGTGACCTAGCATCCAAGTGAAGGGCAAGTTCATCCCGAAGTCAGAAGATAAAATAGAAGTTGAAGCATGAGAAGAATGATATGTGTGTGTGTGTGTGTGTGTTATGAAGGATTGATGAATTCATTGTGAGAGAATTCTCTTCTCTCTTGAAGGAAATGTGCTTTCTTTGTGCAAGATATTATTCTGAGTTCTATTCTTCCATCTTCTCTCTTTCTATGTTATTGCACCAGGGGTGCTTGGTATATTCTCTCTGATAATGCACCATGGGTGCTTGATGTAATATGCTCATTGTAAATACATTCTCTGGTATCTATCAATATTCTAAGGAATATTTTGTTGGGGTTTTCTCCTCAAGTACTAGAGGTTTTCCCCAATGTAAATACTATGTCTCATGTGAATGCTTATGTTTGTTGATTATTCATTTGATTTCAAGTACTACTATAATTCTGCATCAAGATAATAAAAAAATTAACAATCTGGAGCCCAAATTTCATAGTAATGGCCATTCAAAATAGTATGTTTTGGAATCCATCCTTCTGATATCTTACATATATGATCCAATTTCAAAGGTTTTAGTCAAAAAATATTCATCCCAGAGTCAATGAACCCTAGATCCGACTCAACACGATTTGTGGACAATAGAATAGGTCAAAACCAACTACTCTGATACCATGTTAGGAAAATACCCTTAGAAAAATTGGACAGATTACATAAGAATATTAGAAAGGATAATTGATTTTCTAAGAATAGAGGTGGTGTCGATAGACGCTATTTACAACACTTAAGCACAACAGATTATGATTAGAACATATTAATTCATTATCTATTTTTTATTTGATAAGTATATCAATACAACCCATAACCCCATTATTTTATAGTCTCCAGATATAAAAAGCTTCCTTGAATTGAGGGAGTTCTTGTCCACAAATAAGGGTCAGTGGTTCTAAACATTTCTTGATAGACAACATTGTTTTATTGATTAGTCTGTTGTTCTAGATGAGCTGACCATCCAATTATATTCCTTTTCGACCATCTAGTATAATAATCAATCAATTGCTCATTTGAGCATACAATCGATTGTCAAATTTCAATTGACTGTCTCCAAAATATTCAGAGGTGTAATGAATCTACATAACCTTTGGTTCCAACATTTTCTATAATTGGATGGCCCTATGGGTCAATCTAACACAAACAAACAATCTTAACATAAACAATATGTAACAAACTCCCTTCAAGTGAGGAATACCATGTCCACATACTTGGGTCATAACAAATAACAACCTTCATGTTTTTTACCTTGTTCTATGTCATAGTTGACTATTATTTTTTAATGGAATGATGAGTCAAAATCCTAGTAAGTCAACTAGTCGAATCGTGATTAGTGAACCATTTAGTCAACCACTCAGTCGACTTGACCATCCAATTGACCACTTAGTCAACTCTCATAGTTGACTATCAAATGTTAATTATCTATCTCCATAATATCTAGAGTTATGATGAACTAGCAAATCCTATTTTTCCAATAATGTTAATGTTATTTCTCGTATTGTACTCAAGTATTAATAAACACCCCCCCTCAAACATAACTTGGAGGATTCTTCAGGTGGCATTATCTCATCACCCCTTGCAATGAAAACTTCCTAAATCCTAATCATGACCCAAAATTTAACAAACTTCACCTTTGTTGATGACTTAATTAAAATATTAACAAATTAATAATTTATCCTTCTATAAACCAGAGTTAACAATTTTGTTATAACAATCGTCTAAGGTTGTGTGCAAGAATATCAAAATGATTCATCTTACCATGCACAAAAGGATTATAAGCCACTTTTTTTGCTCTTATTGTCGCAATACATTATAAGCAATTCTATATGAGGAAACCCAAACTCCCCCATAAATTTATGAATCCAAACTTATGTAGTTGTAACATTCAGTTCTCCTTTATGCTAAGATTCAAAAATTTGTAAGGAAACTATCTACTACATTTTACATGACCAAATACTCAAACCAGATCCTCGATGAAATATATATCTAGAAGTCGATTTCCCATCATCCTGGTCACCAACTAAATCATATTATGCACATCCAACCAACTAATTTCAATTTATTCTTAAATACTTAATTCCAAGTTGATATGTTACTTTGATATACCAAATAAGCCTCTTTGCATCCTTAAGATGGGTCTCCTTTGATCCTACATAAACCTGGAGACCAGAATAACAACAAAGGAAATATCCTTTCTACTAGGAGTCAAATATATAATATTGTCAACAAGTTGTATATACATAATACACTAAATTTACAAAAATTACATTCCTTATTGAATAATTGTGAATTGAAATATAGTATAATTGGCCATACAATATTTCATTTTAAATCTTGTCAAGTGATCCAAAGCATACTTTGAATTACAAATGAATAAACCATCATCCAACTACATACTTTGGATTCTAAGAAATAAATGAAATAAAACTAATTCACTCATTTCAAATATATGTTTTAGTTTCAACTTTCGACCAAAAATTAAATCACCATTGTTTCTAATGATAATCAAATCATCCACATAAAAAACATTTAAGAGAACTACATCATTCATATGTAGAAGATAAATATTATGACCTAATTACTCGAAACCAAGTTGAAGCTATAACATATCGATAGTCTTATATCATGCCTATGGTGCTTGTTCCAGTCCATATAAATGTTTCTTCAATCTACACACAAGATTTTTTTCTTGCAAATAAATAGGTGGTTGCTCCATATAGATATATTCAATAATATCCTCATATAATAATGCACTCTTTATATCTATATGATCTACCTCCCTACCAATATTCATAGAAAGGTCAAGAAAAATTTATACATATATCATCTTAGCTAAATGATGAAAAGTCTCAATTTAGTTTATGCCTTCCTATTAAGAAAAAACACATTGGTACTAATGAATCCTATTGTCTCTCATAATCACCATAGAATGTAAACTTGGTATTATTTCCTTCTGGACATGAAACCAATTCCTATGTCAGTCACAGAAGTATACCATTCAAGGATCTCATGCGCATATGCAATTGTTCTAAGATCACATGTTTCTAGCATACTTTCCATAAGCAAAACATTTACCTTTTTTTGTGCATCTTATGTGAATCAATTGTATTACCTACATCATTGGAAATGACATAAATTGTCTTTGTTACCCACTTGGGATAATTAATATCCTTGATAGAAAGTGTCCTTCTGACACATTCATAATGAACAGCCCAATTATTTTGATAGTTGATTCATAATCCACAAGTTTATTGGTAATTTATTCATCTCTATAAATCCTATTAGAAGTTGATTTGGGTACCCTAACCAACATTTAATTGGTGTTATTCAGTTCATAGTTACTATATAAATGTAGTATTTTGACTGAATATCAACCAAAAACACCATAAGAAGATGTCAATAGAGTAGTTGTTGAAGTTTTTTCATTAAAGATAATATCCATTGACTATTCACTTCATTCTTAATTGGATCATATAGTCAGCAGGTTTTATATTGTTTAGAGAAATTGACCATGATGCAAGACTCTTTGGAAACAACTTATTTTTCTTCTTATCTAAAATATTTGATCACAAGTTATGTGTCCATAAATTTTGAGGTGTCCAATTGATGGTTTCCTTCCACTCCATTTACCTAGAGTGGCATCCCACACTAATTTGTTCATAATTTTATTCAAAACATATTTTGAGTAGGCTTCTACCCAGAAAATAGTTAATATTCCCTTTCCTTGAAGAAAATATATACTCACCGAAAAAATTCATCTTCTTCCTCTTTGAAATGACATTTTCCTGAAGAGTATAAGGTGTTGTTATATACCATGAGGTACCATTCTAAGATAGGTATCCTTCATAGGAATCACTCAAATATTTGTCTATGTTATTATACCTTAACATTTCATAGGTTGACCATATCACTTTTCATCCAATACCATATAATCCTTGAATTTCTCAAAAACCATATCCTTTATGTTCAAGAAATAAACCCAAGTAAACCTAGAAAAAATATCAATGAAGGTCAGAACATATCTTCGACCTACTAAAAAGGGATGGTTCATTGTACAGACATCATTGTGCACAAGGTTGGTGCAAAAGAAAAATGATTCATTGTACAATAGAATTTTTTCAAAGATATAACCCATGTTATCATCTTTTATTGAATGGCAATTCACTTGAAATGCGGAACATAAAACTTATGTTTTTTTAGATTCATTAAAATCAATTCTATCAAATTCCCTTCATTTTTAAATATTTCCTTTCCACATTCTCCCAAATTCAATTACAACTCCCTTATATGAAATATGTAGTCCTCAATCTCATCAAAAGAGAGAGGTCCCATAGAGATCAACTCATCAAACTTATCGAAAAAATTCTTCAACTTATTCTATAATTCATTAGAGCTTTGGATTCCACTAGCATGGAACCAAATCTCTCTAGGATATAGGTCATCATGACACCTATTAACCATGAACTTCTCATATTCATCTTTACCATTGGAAACAACAAACTTTGTGAATTTCCACAATGTTTTTTATCTTCAACAAAGTCCCCATGTCTTATGCTCACATGCCATAGTTGCGCTCATCAAGCTCCTTTTTTTTATTTTGGACCTATATTACTTATAAAAATCCTTAAATGCAAAACATGCAAGTCCAAACAAGTCAAACATTTCTAGATATTCAACTTTCTGAGAGTGCATATACTATCCATAATCTCCCTACAATGCGATTTCCTCCAAGTGCCTTCCAACAACTAAAACAAAGACATGATATTCAAAACAATGGCTCTAATACCATGTTTGAATTCAAAATTCTATTGCAATAGTAGAAAACATATTCAAGCAGAGTAAGTGGTGTTTAAGAACATTGTTATGACATTACACAACACAAGAACATTTTTCACAATATTTCTTCTTATCGTCATATAAATTGATCCATGGATAATCTATTTATACCTGAGCATGTAGAAAAATTCCCTTAAACTAAGGTTGATTGAATCCCTTTTGATCACCCAAGGTGTCCTCGGAGCAATTAGACAACCCTACACCTCTTGTCCTTTTTTGTGTCCAATTGACTCCATTCAACTCGATTAGAACCACTTTGTCAGCTCTTCGTTGACTCAAATCGACCAATAAATTGGTCGTCAATGGATTTTAACTTTTGTTCTAAATATCCTCATTATCTCAGTTGATACATATTGATTTACTCAAGTTAAATTTACACATTCAAATAGTATTATTTCCATTAATCTTAAATGCTTGCAACACAATTTCCCTGATTTTTTGGTGGGTGAATTTGTTTATATTTCTTTTAAATAATTTATGTTATGTATATGATGGCATCAAAACAATTCCACAAATGCAAATTGTTTGTTGTTTTGGGATTTTTGGAAATAATATAAGGTATCATAGTCATTTGAGAAAAAGCAAACAATGCAATCAAGTAAACTATGTTTGAATCGGAGTAGAAGATTGCGCTGGGAGTTAAGGAGAAATATTTAAACTATAAATAAAATGGACAAACCCAACTAATGCACAAATATTAAAATTTTATAAATTCATATCAAAGTAATGTATATAGTTCAATGATGTGATCTATAGCATTGAATGGGTTGGTCACAATGAATAGCCAAGGCCCTAGGGAAAGGTGCCTAATAATCCATATATTAATTAGAGATTTAATTTTATGTGCATATCTAGAGTTTGGAATTTTATATAGGAAATAAGCAACTCAATTGTATGACTATTTAGACTTGGATTGGACAACACCTGTGGATTATAGGAATCTTGCAGTGGGTTATGTGTTCAATGTTGGAATAGGGCAATTTATTGGAATATAAAGAAACATGTGGTTTCACTTTCCTCTATGGAAGAAAAAGACAAAACAATCGTCAAAGGGGCATTTGCAATGATTCGACTTAGAAGAATATTTGCATATTTGCAAGTTCATCAAGATGAGCCCATAGTGAATTTTTGTGATAACCATGGATTAAAGTTGGCAAAGCATTCTATCTCCCATGAGCACACCAAACATATTGAGGTGCATTGTCATTTCATCTAAAAACTTGTAGAAGATGGAGAAGTTGAGCTGAAATTTTGCCCAACACAAGACCAAATTGCAAAATTTTCACCAAGTCTCTAGCCCAAATAATTTTAAAAGATTTATCTCTTAGTTGTAAATCCTCTCTAATGTTATATGTGGATAAGGTTAATTCATGTTTTAATTGTTTTTAAAATGATAATGAGGATTATATGAATGCATGTTGAAAAGGTAAATTATATTTTAAAAGATATATCTCTTAGTTGTAAATCATCTCTAATGTTATATGTGGATAGGGGAAATTAAGATAGTAAGAACGAAGGTCCAATAATGCACTTACAACACAGTTTGGACCTCGCACCAATAATGCACCGACAGGAAGAACGAAGAACGGACCAAGATAGTGGTGTTGTAAGTGCGAAGGTCCGCACTACCAGAGCGACTTCCCTCAGCAACAGTCAGGACCAAGATAGGGGCAGAGACCACATCAGACTACTGTAACATATCTGGGGCAAGCACATCGCATCCACGCGGCGATTAATAACCATCAAGCAGAACATCAGTCTACTATACTTGAAACATCAGGTATAATTAATGGTATGACATTCTCTTTACTCATAGACCCTGGTGCTACTGAAATCTTTATTTCTCATTCTGCATTAGAAATAAGTATGATGATGGCATGTGCTCAAGACTATTTGGATTTAGTCGAGATGGAATCCGGGAATACCCAGAGTGTAGTGTTGAAGCTAGAATATTGTGAAGTAGACTTAGGAGTATGTCGCACTAGGACTTCTTTCTATGTGACTGCCCTAGGGGCCTACGACTTAATCCTGGGCATGGATTGGTTAGAATCCCATGCCGCAATAGTGGACTGTCGAAGCAAGGAGTTGATTTTTTATCATAATGAAGGTCATAAGAAGGTCCTCGTGGGGACGAAGTGTTGAAATACTGTAACTTCTAATAATATTATATTTATACTTTATTATTCCGGAGATGTTTCATTCCTCTGTGGAGACCCTATTGTACATTCGGAGATGTTTATTCCTCCAAGAGAATGTGGTAACTAGGGTTATTAGACCTCCCTAGTGGGGTCAGCCCCAAGTTAGTTTTTTAGGGGTTATTATACTCTCCTAAGATAATTCGCCCCTGTTAGGGTGAAAAGTCAAGTCGAAGAAGTGTATAAATAGAGGAGGTGTGTTCCTCATTTATCACTCATTCACTCACTTGTGATTTGCGCATAGGAGAGAGAGAGATCTGCATAGGAGGAGAAGGAGCTCTTGTTTGGGGACTACATATTTTTATTTGTTGATCATCTATATTGAGGAAGATTTGTTGGGTTTTCTACCCCATGAGGGTTTCCCATGATAAATCTGTGTCTCTTATGTTTATGTTGTGCTTGTTGTTCTTTCAGTGATCCTGTATATGCTATTGTTGTGAAATGGAATGTAATACTGATGTCATCTATCTTAGCATATTGAATATTAACATGGTATCAGAGCTATCCTGAAGGAAAATGTATGGCACTTACGACACTTGTTTCACTTGCGACAATTTGAAAGTTAGGGTTTTGTATAACAAAAATTAGTCATCGTGGCACTTTCTCTATAAATCCATTTTGGCGAATGTTCAGGATCTGAAAATTTTACAGGTTGAAAACAAAATTTTCCTGTACCTTTTGTCTGAATCTCATCTCACATTCGTTGTACTTTCTGAGATATGATCCGTACAAGTTAGGGTTTCTCCCTCTTCCAGAATGCAGTCCTAAACAGGTGACCAAGGTAAAAAGGTCATATCTCGGGCTAGCAAGTTCCAATTGAAATTTTTCAAAAAGTGACAGTTAGGGCACAGACTGTTTTTGACAGTTCCGTTTTTCAGAGGACGAAGTTGAAACAATGACACGTGGCACTTCGTACAAGTTCGTTATGTTGTTTCATCCCATAAACAAGTCATGTTGCGACACTTAGCATATCTCTCTCATGGAGAATCCATTGAAGCTCAAACCTATGGGGTTGGAAAGATGAGAGGTCAGGATACCACAGGCCGAATTTTTAGACTCTGTAGATCTTAAATTTCAGAGATACACTAGAAACAATACGGCACATCTGAAATGGCTCAACAGAGTAAATCAAGGAAGAGGAGGAAGAACTCTCACTTAGGGTTTTGAGTTTTTTTAGGTATGAAAGGACCTAATACAATGTTGGAGTCACCTGATGCAACATTGGAAAATTTGATAATGGATTTGGAATTCATTCATCATAGATATTAATCCTCCATCAAAATGTTGTGGGAGGAAGGAGATTGAAGATTAGGGTTTCCAAGTAGGAAGAAACCCTAGCAAAGTTGGGAGACTCATAGAGCAGCGATGAAGAAGGTTTAAATGGCACTGATATTCTATCATCCTAGCACCATGAACATACATAATATGTTTACAAGTGATCTACCTTGGATGGTTAGGGTTTTATCCTTATAGAGAAGACTACTTGGCAAGTATGACTTGGGAAGATATAGGTATGTTTTGAAATTTGTTTCATGATTAAGTTCTAATATGTTTGTCTTCATATTATTGAGGTTAGTACGATCATGATTAATTCTATATTTTCCAATCACCTTAGTAAAAGTATGAATGCATGTGAATGATAGAAGACATTCATTGATTAGGGTTATGACACTTATGATTGTACTAATGCACTTGTGGTGTTGTATGAGGATGATGTTGTCTGCTAACATGAAAAGTATTGTTGATGTATATGTAACTTCAGAATGTATTTCACATATATGTATATTGTATTCCTATAGAGATGTGATTATTCCTCTATACGGAAGTGGTTGTATTCCTATAGAGATGTTATTATTCCTCTATACAGAAGTGTCGTCATTTATATTGTAAGTGTCGCAACTTATACTTGATGGGTTATTAGACCACCTTGTTGGGGTCGGCCCTGTATAAGTCATGTGGGTCAGAGGGTTATTAGACCACCCTAGTGGGGGTCGGCCCAGTCAGCATTATGTTAAGTGGTTAAGTTGAGGCCGACCTAGTTGAGTAAAGGTCAAGTCAAGTTAGTGTATAAATAGAGAGTGTGTCTCTCTCATTCTACACATTCTATTCTCTCACTCACACTGTGGAGAGTGGCGCACTTGTGGAGGAGGAGGCTCTGCTGCTAGGAGAAGACTATCTCTTGTATTATGTTTGTATCATTGCTCTATCTATCTCTGATGAAGTTATTGGGGTTTTTCACCTTTATGGTTTTCCCCAAGTAAACTATGTGTCTATTCTGTGCTTGCATTATTGTGTCCATGAATGATATGCTGTAGTTTTTCTCTACATGTTGTTCTCTCAGTTAAGATCCTAGATCATATTGAAGTAAATTCTGAAAATTTAACATGGCATCAGAGCTAGCCTGAAAGAAGGCATGACATGGCATGTATGACACTTGTTGCACTTATGATGCTAGGGCTTGATATAGCAAAAACCAGTCATCGTAGCACTTTCGCTATAAATATGTTTTTGTGAATTTTTTGGATCTGAAACTTTTACAGGTCGAAGATAAGATCGCCATGTACCTTTTTTACAAAGCACAACCTATAATTCATTGTACTTTGTGATTTATGATCTATACAATATAGGGTTTCTGCCTCTTCCAGATCTGAGTCAAAATCAGGTGACCGTGGGAAAAAGGTGATAACTTGGGCTAGGAAGCTCCAAATGAAATTTCGTAAAAAGTGACAGGTAGTACACAGACTGTACTATCTCAAGAAAACTTTTCAGAGGCCGAAGTTGAACCTGTGACATGTGGCATGACGTACAATTCCGCTCTCCTGTATTATCCCATAAACGGGTCATGTTGTGACACTTGGAATAACTCTCTCTCAGAGAATCCAATTGAGGTCAGACCTGTCGGGATGGAAAGATAACAGGTCGAGCTATCTCCGGAAAATGTTTCAGACCCTGTGGATAGAAAAGTTTGGAGTTACACCAGAAACAATCAGGTACATATTTCTGTCAAAACAAAATTATTTTTTAGTACCTTCATTCATGGCTTCCGGATTTTAGGGCTTCGGAGAAAGTTGGAATGTTTGCAATCGGAGACCACGGATGGATGCTACTCATCAAAATAGAAATTTAGAGACCAATATTAGATTTTTTGGTTGGGCAGAAGGTCGGGCTTGATCAAACCCCAGTTTGGGACTTTGATCGGAAAGATGGAAAATTAGGGCTTCTGCAAAAATTGGAATTTTGGAAATCTGTGACCATGGTTGGAAGCTCCTCAGAAAAATAGAAGCTTAGAGTTTTGAATCAAATCTTTTGGTTGGGTGAAGCTCCGGGAAACTCAAACCCTAATTCAGGGTCCTCCCTAGTGAATCCAGAAATCTAAAAGGCAATTTCGAGGGGTGAAACTTTGCAGTTTTCAAATTCTGAATATACCAACTTGATCAGCTCATCAAGGCGCATATTTCTATCCTTTCAGAAGTTTGAAATTAAAAGTTTGAATTTTTGGGGTTTCTCTAACAAACCCTATTACAGCTCAAGATCCAGTTCCTGCAAATCAAGTGGATTGGGTTAATCCTAGAAGAGGATGGATTGGTCACCTGCATAAGTGAAGAAGTTCCTGTTTTAGAGGGAGATGAGGCTAAGGCCTTCCATAAGAAGATTACAAGCAATCTTGACAGGTATGGCTTACAGGTATGTTTCGAATTCTGTTCATGATTAAGTTTATGATATGTTTGTCTTCATATCATTACAATACAATCTTGATTAATTACTAGACTTGTCGTATTACCTTATAGAAGATATTCATTGATTAAGGTTTTGACACTTATGATTGTACTAATGCATTGTGATGTTGTATGAGGTTTATGTTGTTTGCTAACACAAAAGGTACACCAAGAAAATCAAATCATGTTCTACTTCAAGAACATATGCTCATGGTGACATGAAGACAAAGATTCATCCATTGTCATGGATCACATAGAAGATCTACTTTCGAGGTATTTATAACTTGGTCATACAATGGTTAACTTATGAGACATGCAGGTTACTAGCACAAGTCATTGAAGAGAACCAGGAGACATTATGCGGGTATGTTAGACATAACTAGCTAGCATGCTAATCCAGGTATGTTTTTCCTATATCAAGCTAGAATCCTACCTTGTGTTAGGATCTTATACTGTTGTGTTGTTGATAATGATTATTCATGAAGTCATAGGTTTGAATAATCATGGTTGTATGCATATTATGTTTCTTACCATAATTGATGATATGACTAACCAAAAGAATCATGAAGGTATAGGTTTGAATAATCACAGGTTTTATGCATATTATATCTCTTATCTTGATTGATGATTCAACTAACCAGAAGAGTCCTATGATTAAATAAGAAAATGTATGAGTAAAAGAAGACTTCCCTGAAACCTTGAATACTAATGTTTATTATCTGTGAATGATCATGAATATACATGTTTAAGATTATTGTGTTTTGATAGTATTAAGATTATACTAATAAATGTGTGATTATGTATGAGAACTCAAGGATAACACAATGATGATACTAATAAGCATGCATAGTGATTAAGGATGGATGTAAGTTCAAGGACAGGTAATCTAGGAAGCAAAGATCAAGAGGGAGCACACTCTAGTTGTTCCTGCAAGAAAGCAAAGGAGCACACTTCAGTAGTTTCTGCAAGGATGCAGATATTCAGAGGGAGTTGACCACTTCTCACAATCCACATAAGAATGGAGTTGCAGAAAAGAAGCAAAGACTGAGAGGGAGTCAACCCAACAAACACACAAAGATAAGTATTTGAATTGTCATTACTTGCATATTTTATTGTTTAAATAATACTGTTCAATAATGTATATAATGATGTTCCTAGAATTAGGTTGTGTATTATGCATATTAGAATAGTTGCATTGATGAACAGTATACTACTAATATGCATGGGTAAGTGGCCTATGGCACTGTACAACATTCCATTGCTACTTATCTAGAATGAAACCTCTTTGCTGAGATGTTGGGAGTTGTGCACACTCTTAACAATGTTCTGGTAGAGATTGGAAGGCATCTAGAAAGTTACGGAATATGGATAAATGTTGTATTGAAGCATTGGCTAAGATAATTGCATGACTGTATGACATATTTCTTTATGTGTAAGAATTTGTTCTAAAAACTATGAGATGTTTTCTAATCATGCAATTTAACTTGTTGTGTAGGAAAGATCGTATGCCATCACCTACAAAAGAAGAACTACAACATTTGTTCAGCAACAAAATTATCTATTGAAGATATTGAAGTTCCCAGGATACGGGAAGAATGCCATGATCCGTAGATCATGAAGAA